>JASAUF010000469.1:0-362024 GCA_030180095.1 Magnolia changhungtana | reverse complement strand
AACATGAAAACCCGAAACCTAAACCAGATCCATTACCAGGAACCCGATTTCTAAGCTTAAACCTTTATCTGTTTTCAAATACCTAAACCTAAACTCTACACTAAATCTAATCCTAAACACGAACTTGAAAACCCAAACTAAACTTAGATCCCAGAACCCCGAACCCAAGAGTTCCAAACCTAAAAGCCATAACCTATTCTCAATTCCCAAAGCTATAACCTATAACTTTAAACCTAAACCTAAACCTAACCTTAACCTATAACCTAAACCTAAAAAACCAAAACCAAAACCTATAACCTAAACCTATAAGCTAAAACCTAAACTTAAAACCTATAACCTAAATGTATTCTCAAATCCCTCAGCCTAAACCTACACCAAATTCTAATCTCAAATCCCTACCTAAACCTAAACCTAAACTTGAAAACCTAAACCTCAACTTTGATCCAGAACCAGAACAGTTTCATAAGCCTAAACCTTAACCTATTCTCAATTCCCAAGCTATAACCTATAACTTAAGCCTAAATCGAACCTAAACCTATAATCTTAACCTAAACCTAAAACCAAAACCTAAACCTATAACCTAAACCTATAACCTATAACCTAAACTGTAACTTTATAACCTAAACCTATGTAACCTAAACCTATAACCTAAACCTTAACCTATAACCTAAAACCTAAGCCTAAACCTAAAACCTAAATGTATTCTCAAATCCCTAAACCTAAACCTACACCTAATCCTAATCTCAACTCCCTAACCTTAACCTAAGCTTAAACTTGAAACCCAAACCTAAACCCGATTTCCTAAACCCTAAACCCTAAACCTATTCTCAAATCCCAAAACCTATACTTATAACCTGAACCTAAACCTAAACATAAACGTAAACCTGAAGGAGCTGGCGAGGCAGAGGGAGGAGCAGGAGAGGAGGATAGAGGATCAGCTCGCGAGGCAGAGGAGGATGGAGGAGGAGTTGGTGAGGCAGAGGGAGGAGCATGAGAGGAGGATGTAGGAGATGCGGGTGGAGCATGAGCGACGGATGACGAAGATGTTTCAGGCTTTCGCTACACGCTTACCCACCGATGCCCCACCACCTCCGCCTTCATCTTTGTGATTTTTTGTATATTTGTTTATGTTAAATTTATATGTATTTATGTGTGAATGAATGTAATGCAGATAAGATTGTTTGTGTTTGGATGAATGTAGTTTATGTTTGGGTTTGGGTTTAGCTGGATGTGAATGTCAATATGATGAAATATATTATATAACAAGTGTATATTAGGATGAATATGATGAAATATATTGTTAACAGTGTATATCAGAATTTTATGTGGAATTTTGAAATTTTGTATATTTAAAAAAAAAAAGACTTTAGCTTGCGAAAATTTTAAATAGCTAAAGTGGAACGATTTTTACAAATTAAAAGTTTTATTTGCTAAAAATTCTTGAAATTTTTTCGCGTAAAATTTTATTTACTAAAAGTCTTAGAATTTTTTGACAGCGAAAATTTTCGCTGCTAAAATCTTGGAAATGTTTTTTTTGCAGCGAAAACTTTCGCTGCTAAAGTCTTTGAAATTTTTTGGCAGTAAAAAGTTTCGCAGCTAATAGTCTTGAAAAATTTATTTTACCGCAAATATTTTCGCCTAAAATCTTTTGGAAAATACTTTTAGCAGCGAAAATTTTCGCTGCTAAAAGTCTTTTATAGTATTTTTTAGCGACGAACATTTTCGCCGCTAAAAGTTTATGTTGTTTGGGTTTAGATTAATGTGAATGTGAATATGATGAAATGTGTATATTAGGATGAATATGATGGAATATATTGTTATACAGGAATATATCAGGAATTTTGTACGTATTTTGAACTTGGAATAATTTTTAAAAAAGAAAGCGTTGGCGATAAAACTTTTAAATCGCTAAAAGATATGTTAGTTTAGTTTTAGCGTGAAAATTGTCATTGCTGCTAAAAGTCTTATGCAATTACAAGACTTTTAGCGTAATTTCGCCGCTAAAAGTCTTGTACAGTAAAAGACTTTTAGCCGCGAAATGTTTCGCTGCTAAAAGTTTAAGACAATGTTTAGTGTAACGACTCGTAAATTTCCGTACAATGGCTCGAGTACCATCTCGACCAGAAATCATTTAGGATTAAATCCTTTAGAAATTTGACAAAGTTAACTAAGTGTTAAACTAAATTAGCCATGAAATCTGTTTGGATCGCTTTAAATACAATCTACAAGACCCAAAACTTGTAGAATCCTTGACGCTAGGTTACCCTAAAATCTAGGATCAAACTCATTACCCGATTGCTCTCGGGAACACCTTAAAACTCCGTATCAGGTCTGGACCGCACATCGGGACTCCGAATAATACAAGGTTAAGGACTTAGGACCACCTCGCTAGGCTTGATAACCATCTCGGAAATCAGCCCCAGACAGTGTCCCACGGCTGTTCGCTTAAGTCCGGAGCGAAGGAGGGTGAAAACACAAAATCCCTTTACAAAATAAATATCTGGAATAGTGATCTGAGACTTGAAACTTGCGGCCAATTTACAAGCAACCAGACCATCAGAATCTGACCCAAATACACCCTCGGATCAGGAAAAATTTCAGGAACATTTACATGTACTTGGAATTTCGGATCAAGCCCACTGACCGTGAATTGAAACCGGCCCAGTGCCACGCGTGATCTGAGATACGGCGAGACGAAAACATGACTCCACGTAGATCCAAGGTTAGTGAGCTTAAGTCCAACTTTTGGCTCAAGGAGGGCCGCCAGAAACCCTCTTTTGAGCTGAATAAGAACCGATTTGGATATAACTCAAGTATACCTTGAACATAAGTCTATTTCAGAGACTTTTTAGGCTATATAAGGGCCTTAGAGCACCCCCTCTCATAGCCATACGAATTTGGGATAAACCCTAAGAAGAAGAGAGAAAAAGAGAGAGAAAGCTTGAGAGTTGTGGGAGAATCTCCCTCCTACTGTTTCCAATCACCACACGGGCTGCACCATCCCTTTCTTGACGCTTTCCGGCGATCTGAGCTTCGTTTTAAGGTAAGAAACCCTAACCCTAGATCTGTTTTGGGGTGTGAAGGGTATAGGTTGTGAAATAGTTAACCGGTTTCACTCTTTAGGCTACAATACCGCCGAATACGGAAGCCTAACGAACCTAGCTGATTCATTGCAATTCCAAGGAGTAAGGTAAGGACTTTAAGTGTATAGGTTACGTTTTTCAATGCTTTCAATGTCAGATAATGATAGATTCATGATCTGCATGCAATTGCACATGTACAAAGTGCTTTTCGTTTTCTATTTCGATTAAAGTTGTAGAATATGAAATTTCACATATTCTAGGTATTTGTATACAATACCGTATACATATTTTTTTTTGAAATGTGTTTGACATGTTTATTTGTCGTATGGATATACGATATATGAATAAAATACTTATTAGGCGAAAGGATTCGCCTAAATACATGTTTACTAATATACACTATGTATGTAGAAATACGGTATTGTAAGAAGTACCGTATACATGTATATTTTAGTGATGTGTTTGCCATGATTAATTGTTGTATAAATATATTATGTGTGCATAAAATACTTGTTTGGCGAAAGGATTCGCCCTAACACATGTTTGTTAACATACACTATGTATGTTGAATTAGTGTATGTGAAGTGCTTGTGGAAATGCTAGGATGAGTAAGTGTTTAGATGTAGATGCCTTAGGAGGGTGTTGAGATTGGATTCTCAACTACCCTAGCAACATGTATGATTACCTCCATGAGGTTGATCACTTAAACCGCTTACTTGCAATACATGTGTTTGTATTCCTATTGATGTAGTGCTTTACAACATGCTTTATATCATGCTTTATAACATGCCTCATAACATGCCTACTAGAATGCTTGAACTACTTTGCTTATCATGCTTTACTCTATATGCTATGGATGGGAATTAACTGAGTTTGGGACTATGTCTATAGTCCAGACAATCGGTACCAGATTTGAGATCGTGGCTGAGGTTCATGTCGCCACGTGAGATGCGTTTGTACGAACTCGAGTCGTATGTCGGTTGGCGGCAGTGGTTAGGCCACACCTAAAGTGCTTATGCACTTCATGTCGTCTAATTGATTGTGCGCTCGAGCTAGTCAGGCCCGTCAAGTAACCCGATGTGTCTAATGTATGTTCACCATGTTTGGTCGCTACTGCCTGAACCTAGGGTACTAAACTTACCAGTGAGATCCCTTTTAACCATGGTACCTCGATCCGCTAAGACTCATGAGCCGGGCATGGTGGTATGGGACACCGTGGTCGAGCTGTCGACCTACACTGGGGCCACGTGCCTCCCCATAGTGACCAGTGAGTAACCAGACTCGTGAGCCGATTATGGTGGTATGGGATACTATATTCGTGCTGTTGGCCTTCATTGATAAAGTGATGGGGGAGTGGTGTAACGAATGCGAGCAACAGCCCTGACAGCCCTTTGTAGTGACCGCGAGTATACTCTGAAATCACGGTGAACCTTAGAGTTTTGCCGCGTTATATAGAGTATGAACTAAGCCTGTTTCTGTATAGTGATGAATCGTTTAAGAGGTGATGGGGGAGTGGTGTAACCTTTGTGCGTAATGACCTGGCAGCGACGCCTTTGCGGTGACCTAGAAAACACACCATCGTCTGATATTAACTAGGACTGACGACCCTAGAATGGATCATGTTTAGGAATGATACAAGGGAGGTACCTTAGTTTTTCAATCCTGCTGTTTGAAATAGACTAATTAAAAACTCGATAATCATGCTCATCATGCATTACATGTGCCTGGAAGATGTGGAGTACTGAGGGATGAAAGCATGCCGCGAATGTGAGATGGTGTCGCACGAGGGAGGGTGTGGTGAGGGCATCCATCATACCTGCATCCATACTTGCATTAATAAGAGTAGTTAGGAGTGTTTGATTTTACTACTTTATCATTACTGCTTGACTGTATTGATAACATGTTAACCTATGCTTTATTATTCAACTGAGTTAGCTACTCACTCCAACATTACGGGACGGTGTTGCGCACACCAACCAGAATCTGTCTCAGGTTTGGGTGAGCTGATGACTCAGGAGGCGGAGCCTAATTATGATGAGGACCAGGAGGAGTTCTCATATGCGATACTCGGCGGCCGACTAGTTTGCCGGGATCGACGGGTTTTTACAGGGATTGTTACTTAGTTTAATTTTGACATTTTGTTTATAGAAACAGATATATGTATATGGTGACTCAGATGGGTTCATACTCTGGAGAATGAAATGATTTTTATTTCTTTACATACATGTATATACAGTTCAGTCTTCCACTTGCCTTTATACAAATGATCTGGAGTATGAATTACTGTTTTGGTATAATCTCACTCATGTTTATTGCTCTAACACAGACAATATTTAATCATCATTAATTATGTTGCATAAGTGATGCATTGGAACTCGGGAGTTGAGTTATACTCGACCCCCGATTTTCAGGGCGTTACATTTAGAGTCTTTTGCGACGACAAGTTTCGTCGCTAAAAGTCTCATACAGTACTTTTAGTTGTGAAAATTTTCGTAGCTAAAAGAAATTTATTCCACATCGAAGCAAAATGTGTGGAGCATTTAACGACGAAAATTTTTGTCGCTAAAAGTCTAATGCACTAGTTTTAGCTACGAAAAATTTCGTCGCGAAAAGTTTCGTCGCTAAAATCTCACTTTTAAAGACGAAAATTTATTTCGTCGCTAAATGGGACTTTAGGCGATGAAAATGAGTTTCGTCGCTAAAAACCCTCTTTTTTGTAGTGCTGGCTATATATCAATATGTCATTGAAATATACTACCACAAATCGGCCAGCGAACGGTTCTAGAACTTGATTCATCAAACGCAAAAAAGTACTTGGTACGTTCGATAGGCCGAAGGGCATGACCAGCTACTCATACAACCCTTCTTTTGTCTTGAATGCCGTTTTCCACTCATCACCAGGTCGGATACGAATCTGATGGTACCCGCTCCTTAGATCCAGTTTAGAGAACACCTTGCCCCCTTCTAGCATATCGAGCATATCGTCCAACCGTGGTATTAGGAACCAATATTTGATGGTAATTTTGTTGATTGCCCGGCTGTCGACACACATGCGCCAGCTTCCATCTTTTTTTGGCGTTAATAATGTTGGTACGACACATGGGCTCACGCTCTGTCTCAAGAGACCCTTACAGATCAATTCCTCCACTTGCCCCTGAAGTATCTCACACTCCTTTGGACTCATTCGATAATAAGGGCGGTTGGGTAGGCTAGCCCCAGGGACGAGGTCTATGTGATGTTGGATGTCCCTCATGGGGGGCAATCCATCAGGTAAATCCTCAGGCCAGACTTCTTTGAATTCGTTTAGCAACAGTCTTAAACTTGGAGGGATATTTGAGGGTTCCTCTTCCTCGCCCTTCATTACTACGGCGTATACCTCGCCGGTTTCCTTGGATTCCTCCATGAAATTCTGAATGGTTAAGAGGGAACTCCCCTCCACTTTAGAAGCTTCAGGGTGGTTCTCTTATGCCATAGGGGCAATGATTATTTTTCGACTATCCTTGACGAATACGTAAATATTATCTCGCCCCCGATGGGTCGCATCGCGGTCCGACTACCAGGGTCGACCGAGTAACATGTGGCAAGCTTCCATGTCGACCACGTCACAAAATATCTGATCCTTATAATTTTTACTAATTAAAAATGAGATAGTGCATTGTTCAGTTACCTTGGTCTCATTCACCTTTTTTATCCAGCCAATTGAGTACAGGGAAGGATGTTTTATCGTTGGTAGCCGCAACTTATCCACCATCACTCTTGAGACGATGTTCTCGCTACTACTACTCTTTATGATCACATCACAGACCTTTCTGTTGACTGTGCACCGAGTACGAAATATATTGTGTCGCTGTGGATGTAATTCCTTTCATGAGGTATACAGTAATCGCCTCACAACTAGAAATTCGCCAAGATCCTCGCCGTCAGTTCATTGCCACCTGCTATTTCTTGATGGTTTGTTCATGTTCATCATAGTCATGGCCTTCTTCCGTCCTCATCTTCAGTGCCCCCCTTCGTTTATAGTCGAAGTGTCTTTGCGGGACGTTGAAAGACAGTGTTTGATAACTTGCCGTAGCCCACGGTAACAATTATTCGACCTTGGCTGAACATAAGGATTTGGAATCCTACTCAAGCCCGCTGTTGTGGTTGCTGCGCTTGAGGTCTGGATGAGCCGCTCCCCGTATCACAGTTTGCGGTTGTAGGAGGTTGAGGACGTTCTCCTACTGGATCTTTTCCTTGTGCCAACACTGGATCCTGCGTGGGACCCGCCATGAGGGGTCGAGTTGAAAGATAGGGACGAGCAGAAACTCTTACAAGTTGTGTTTTTGCCCTACTCGTCAATTGAACTGCTTCATCCACGGTCCCGACTGCGTACATCTGAACTCGATCCTAAATTATCGGTCGTAACCCACCTATAAATCGTGCCACCTTCTATGACTCAGATTTTGATAGATCGTTTCGTGTAGCCAACCGCTGGAATTCTTCAGTGTAATCTGTGACGGTTTGATTTTTTTGTCGGTAATTTTGGTATTGCTGGAATAATATTTACTCATAATCACTGGGGAGAAATCGTGATCGAAGAAGACGTATCATCCATAACCATGATGAGATGGGCGCCTTATTCTGGTGGGCTCGTGAGAGTTGTGATTGTTCCCACCATGCAAAAGCACCAGATTTTAATTTAAACGCTACCAATTTTACCATTTTATGATCTGGCACGTCCATATAATCAAAATATCTCTCTACTTCAGCTAGCCAATCGAGGAAATCTTCTATACGTAATAAACCATTAAAACTAAGAAGTAGCGCATCCTCGATAGTCTCTTTCAGCACGATCTAGGTGATCGCCTCCATGGATCGGTCGTCGGACAAAACCCTCATTAAGGTCTTCGTCGCTAGAACTTGAATCATCTGGCGTAGTCCTACGGTTTGCCACTGGTAGTGTTCTACGAAAATCGGGGTTGTGTCGTACAACAACTATGGGTGGTGGAGCAACCATAGGTGGTGGAGCACTGCCTAGGACTCGGGGCGGAAGTAGCGCATCCTCAAGACGGTTGAGGGTTACCTACAGCCCTTGCATGGTCAACTAACTCTCCAAGTGGAAAGCTTCCATTCTTTCCGAAAGATAACGAATCCCTGGATCACCATCCACATGATTTTGATTCATACCTTCATTATTTGCCATCGGCCCGAGGGGAAACCTCGCTTTGATACCAATTGATGCAGGGATGAATGTGATGAGGATAAATACTATGAATCCACGGAGCTTCTCTGGACTCCTCATAGAGACTTCTCGAATCCACGAGGAAAGAAAGCAAAAAATAGAAATAAATTCTAATAAATTCGAAACTGATTAATTGATGATTAAAAACGAGTTCACAACCCTTTAAATAGGGGTACCAAGCAATGGGAAAGAAATCATAATCAAAGTACAACTAAAACTCCTAGAATCCACGACTTACTATAAATAGTAAACTTACTATTTATAGACGGTCGTGATGTCTACTAGTGCGCAAGGTTTTCGGCCAAAAATAGTAAGTGTCCTATTTGGCTTCACCAAACCGTTCTCCTAATTATTCTAAGCTCTTTTCACATTGGGCGCAACTCCTAAAGCCCGACGGATGAAGAGTTATAATCAAACTAAAACTTACTATTTATAGTAAAAACAAAATTAAAGCAGGGAAACGACCGTCGATCCAGGGGTTTTTCGTAATTTCGAGCATCGCAACCCTGCGTAGCCGGGTTGGTTGGCTAAAGTAGCTCGTTCTACCCCAAAATCATATATTTTACGTTGGCTAACTCATTCCGGATTGCGAGATACGCCCGATCTAAGGTCCGATGGTCTGGATCACTTCTGTTGTCGACCGGGCCTTTTCTGATCCATCTTGGCCATGAAACTGTCCGCGACCCGCTCTACATCACGTATGCTACTTGAAATCTCCCCCTTTTTTTTTTTTTCTTTTTTAAAAGTTTTTCTTCTAATGCTAGTTCAACACCTATTTTAAAATGGTGGTGAGTACTCATCCCCATCGCACATGGCACTACATTAGATCAATCTGAACCATCCAAATTGTGGTCTATATCGTGGATAATGAACTTACACCAATCCAGACCATTCGAATTGTGGTCTATATTGTGAATTTGTGATGTTTCAATAATAATAAAAAAGAGGTCCACTTAGAAATGTCTGAAGGCAAAGAGACGGAGATTTTGCATGGAAATATATGGTTAATGATCCAGATTTGCAATCAAGAACTCATAGGAATTATATATTTTGTAAAATTTATTATATTTTTCTATTATTTTAATTAAAAATATAAAGTATCATGTACCTACGCTACATGCTATAGAGTGCCAAACACTACGCTATACGCTATACACTATTTAAAACATTGTCATAACTATGATGGCAGTGGTCGTTATGGCTACCGTTACGGTTATTGAATGCCTTGATGGCAGCAGCCTTAGGCAGGTTGTGCACCCATCGTTTGTGTACTTGGTATATCTGAGCTATGAGAGTGCGTAGTCTACCAAGTGTCACAAGATGCCAAAGTTGTCATATGATCAATCAGTCTTGGATGTGAACCCTTGGGTCCCCCCCCCCCCCCCCCCCCTTTTTTTGAAATAAAAATCATACTTCATTTAGATTTTAATTTTTTTTGGGGTGAAATATAAAACACACTTCGTTTATTATTATTATTTTAAATAGAAATCAAACTTCATTTCAAAAAGCTATGGAAATGAAAATGAATTTTCATATCTAACTTTAATTTCACAATCAACAGAAAATGTCATATATGAGGAAAACAATTTCAAGAAACTCATTTCCATGCTAGGAAAGGGAAGTCTACTAATCCAAGCCATGGTGTATGAACCTTCGACCAATACAAGGGTCAAACTAGTGCTCTATGAGTGTTTAGCTTATTAAATCCCTTTCATTTTACTTATTAATACATGCTTTGGGTGAATCGGTTAGATTGCCAGTTAGACCCTTTTGAAGCGGACTGCCAATAAAAAGGGTGACGCCTGGTTCTATTTTCGAAACATCGCTAAAGATCCTCCAGCGAAATGAAGGAGCTGCCTTATTTATTTTGACTTAGTTTAAGTTGCACTAATTACATTTTGGAGCTAGCTTATTGTGTCCATTGAGGGCCGTAGTTTAAAAACCTGCAAACTCGACTGAGTCTTTGGCCTGATCAAATCGGTTGGACCTGAACGAAATCTTTACTAATTACAAATCATTCAACGAAATGTTTTTGTTATGAAAATTAATCTGGATACAGAACATATCTAAGACCCAATTCCATTATGAATTCTAATTTCTTCTTGAAATTAGACCCATCGGGAACCAACTGGACACCCCAAATTTGATCACATTATTATCTGTTACATCTTATATGCCACCATAACCCAAGTGGGCCAAGTACAATTTCCTTAATTCATTACAGTTGTGGTTGCTCCCTTTCGATTTTAACCAAATACCATAGCCTCTTAAATATCTATATGAGTTATTATGTTCTTCATCACTAGGAGCGGCATCACTGAAGGAACTTTTAATGCCATTGTAAAACCTTTATACTCTAATGTATTACATGAGCTAAATATTATGTAGTGGCATCTCAACTGCAATATAAAATATATTTTGGCAATGCAACAAGCCCTAATATAACTTGTCCGTAATTTGCAGAACATATAAATTTTACGACTTTAGACAAAATCATACAATGTAATTTGAAAAAAAAAATTTCAATCAAAGAACATATAAATTTTACATGAAAAACATTTATTGGAAAAAACCACAGCACCAAGCGACAAATAATTCACCATGAATAGAAAGTTATAAGAGATGAAAAACTTACATATTCAAAACTCTTGTATCTATAAACGAATTCTCCTTCTTAATACCTTATCTCTCCCTTTCTCACACCGTGATTAACCCTAATCCCATATTAATAAGGTTTTTATAACCCTCATACAGAATTAGAAACAAAACTTCACACTTTTGCTTCGATGAGTTGTGCAAGCCATATTTCGAGTCATTTAAACTATTGATCAAATCGACTCTAATCGATGACCTATCAATCGAATCGATACCTCTGTCGATAGAATCGATATTGCCCAAAATTACTCAGAGAACAAACTAAAATATCCAATTTTTTCTCGACCAAATTGATGCTGCTGTTGATCAAATAAAAAATCCTATTTCAACAATAGATTGAAGGCTCTCAATGAAAAATACCCGGCAAGATGACAAAAGCTTGCAGGAGATGCTTTGAAACTTCTCAACCACTCCCAACTATAGCAGAAAACAAGAAGAATATACAAATAGGGTTATAAAAATGTGGAGTGCATAACAATTAATGTATAAATCATAATCTTTAACTCATAATTATGATTAAACAAAATGGTAAGAAACCCATTTTTTCAAGTGGAACCATCTGTCCAAACCAAGATGGCCTACAGGCTGTATACCACTGCCCATCATTTGTAAACTTTTCTTAGTGTGCATGCACTCATGGTCGTGTAGTGGTTAATTAATTCTCCTGTTGGACGCCGTAGTGGGATTTTACTACCTATGATTTCAAAACCAAGACGTCGTGTTGAAATTCCTCAGAGTCTACCACTCGAGCAAGGACTGGAACTCCTGTTGTTTATTGTCTGTTTGCAGGTATCGTTGTTCTCCTGGCTGGTTATCGTCTGTTTGTAGGTGTCGTGGTTCTCCTGTCTGTTTATTGTTTGTTTGCAAGCTACGATTCATATTTTATCATTCAATCCGTGTAAATCTTCTCCATAGATGTAACCATTGATAGCGGACAGCCTGTTAGCCGCCCAAGTTGAATGGAAAATGGAAAGCTGACCGGAATGTCACATAATTTAAGAAGTATCTTAGGTCCAACTAGTTAGATCAAGTTATGGTCTAGCTTGAGCAAAAATTCCAACCCATTAAGTGAAAGTAAAATCCAATCCTTGCAATAGTTTGGCCTCACTGTAAATATCACCTACTACAAAAATCAGTCTTATATACTCATCATATGAGCAACACAATAAATAACAATTTCTACCATTTATAAATAGAGAAATAAAAGTCCGGTTTACTCCATAAAGAGATATCTCTGAATTTTGTATAAAATGATCGAGCTGACCAACCTACTGGACGAGTAGGAAATATTGGAAGTTATCCACCTTGTGGACTTACAACTTATAGCCCAACCAGTTGGACAGGAGATCCCCTATTTAAGAAATTCGGTCCGCCCATCCGCGTTTATGACCCAACCTGGCAGCCTATCTATCTACGTGTTATCGGGTACACGTGGCAAAGCTGACATCCGTTTACAAGATCATATCCATCCCTCATATGCAGATCAGGTTCCTGGCCCAAAACCTGAACCATGCGAAAACCACAATGGTGGATGATGATCCAAACCATCATGCTCAACCTTATTTTCTATATCCGTCTTCTTTTCAAGGCATGGATGGGACTTACACATTTTGATTCTTCAGAAACACTAGCAATCCATGATTGGCCTTAACAAATAAATGGCTCAGATTGTTGATTTTAATTAATTTTGTGCAAATAATATTGATCGTCCACATTAAAGGTCATGGATCAAATGGCTAATATTTGGAATTAGTGTGCCGATTGTATTATAACCCATGAAATGTGTTTTGGACCTAATGAACGGTTTGGAGTTTTATTATTCTTTCATGGGAGTTAAATAAATTACTTGCGTGTACACCGAAGATGGGTAGATAACTGGTATCCTCTTTTTTTTCTTTTTTTTTTCCTTACACTGCTTAATAATGACTGCGTTGACATAGGATTGAGTAGCAAACATCGTACCGCCCAAGTGCTTCTTTCTGGGACTGATTTGCAAAAAGCTATCTTTCCTGTCGCTCTCTTTACAAGCTCTCCGATCATCAGGGTATGCATTTCTCCGCTGCTTGATCATGACTCATAATCGGAGGAATCATATTCCTGTGCATGCTGGAATTTTTATTTTTATCTTTTTTATATTAGCCGTACATTTTACAATTCAGCATTCTTTTTGAAACATAAACAATCTTGATAGATGAGTAGATGCACAAGTTTATTATTAGACCTTGCTCGAACTTGGTCTTCTATCCTTGCATGATATTGTTCAAGACATTAGTTCATTTAATTTATATTATTCTTGCATCTTTAGCTGATGTTGTTCCATGTTTCAAGAACATGTCTAAAGTTGTGAATTCTATTACATCTGATCTAATCTTCTTTTATCACTAAGTAAAAATTATAACAATCAGGCAGTGGTTAGAAACATCTATCACGGACTCATCTTTAATGAACAATTTTGTCTATCAAACTCTGCAAGCCGCTGACTGGACTGTTTAAATCATCTGATTTATGATATTGATGGAAGTGGATTGTCTGTTGTGCCACACACCACCAACCTAGCTCGTGTGGGTACCTGTGGTGTGTGAAGATGAGAACTCACTAACGGTTCAAAGGAGATCAAAGTTACATGGGCCCCGCAATGATGTATTTATCATATCTACACCGTTCATCCATTTGTCGAGATCATTTTAGAACTTGATCCAAAAAATGAGTAATTTTCAAGGCTCAAGTGGACCACACCAAAAATAGCAGTGGTGATAATGATTCTCACCATTAAAACACTCATAGGCCCACTGTAACGTTTACTTTCCATCCAATCTGTCTATAAGGCCACACAGACCTGGATGAAGATAAAAACCAAATATCGTATTGATCCAAAATTTCTGTGAACCCTAAAAGGGTTTTCATGGGCAAGCGTTCAATACCCCACTGCATTTTACAGTTTGGTCCACTTGATTTTTGGATCTATCTTATTTTTCGTCTCAAGCCTTACAACGAGCACACCAAGTGGACAAATGGTTTGGATATTACTCATACCTTATGATAGGACCCACATAACTTAATGACGTCAACACACCAGCCACATCCTGGCGTGGTACACCAGCAAATCCGCTTCCAATATTGACAAGGCTGTCTGTGAAGAGCAGGTTGGACCTCTGGGATGGTTAGGATAGTCGATGTGACTAGCTAGGCTTTTTGGGCAGGCTCTATTCAAAATATTGATTTAACCCAGCCTAGGATATTTTCCACCTTATTTGAATAGATATAGGGGTGCAAGTGTACCGAATCGACCCAAGGGTCAATGGACCTGAGTGGGCATAAGTAGAAAATTTGGACATGGGGTTGGCTCTAGGTCTAAAAGTTGCTAAATGAGTTGAGTCCCCTCAAAATCAACTTGATGCAACCGGTTTGGAGCCAGTTTTTCAATTGGCTTTGCATGATAAAATCCCTCATGGACTGGGGTAATTCTAGAGTTGTACATATTTTTCGTGTAGTCAATTATCCGGCCGATGCGCTGGCGCGGCGCGGCAGTGAATTACAAATCCATGAATTTTTCTCTTCTCAAACTGAAATCCCGGCCTCGATCGGAGGGCCAATATTCCTCGATAAGGTGAGGTTAGGCGCGACAAGGGGGCGAGAGCACAACCGTTAACTGCTTTCATTTTGGGGCTACCCCAGCCAATTGTATTTAGTTTCTTTCCATTCAGTTCTTCATGATAGGCAGGCCCAGTCCTTTTTACTGGGCCTTCCCGAATTGTATATCCTCTTTTTGGAATTGAATAGATCCAGGGCAGTTGGTTAAAAAAAAAAAGGTTCAGACTAAAATGGAACCAAGCTAAATTCCACCAAGCCGATGCAAGAAAAAAATAGTAAGCATATTGGTCATTGAACGCCCATCATTAAACACTTCCTAGGATTCACCACCATCTAACTTATTGATAAGGTTGTACAAACCCGGGTGAAAGAAAGAAAAACAAATATTAGCTTGATCTAAAACTTTTGACACTTACAAAAGATTTTAATAGTCAATAATCAATGTTTCCTATGGTGTGGTCCACTTGAAATCGGTATCCATTTTATTTTTTGGAATATATCCTAAAATAAGCTGGAAAACAGATGGATAGCATGGATGTACAATGTATCACCCACACACTGGTTCCAGGGTTGCATCCAACTTGTGCTCAATACAAGAGCAGATTAGGTGTGCCCCCGGCCTCAACCGTGCCACCCTTGCCATAGGGCTCACCTCAATGTACATATTCCATATTCATAATGTCCATTCTTTTTGCCAAATCATTTTAGCGCTTGAGCCCAAAAATGAAGAATAAGGTCCAAGTCTCAGGTGGACCATATGATAGGAAACAAGAGTGATTGAACCCCCTACCATTAAAAGGTTCCTAGGGTCCATTGTAATGTTTCCGTAATGTTTGCTTGCCATCCAACCCGTTAATAAGGTCACACAAACTTAGATGAAGGGGATAACAAATATCAACTTCATCGGAAACTTTTGTGACCCATTAATAGCCAATCACCATTGTTTTCTGTAGTATGGTCCACCTGAGAATTGGATGTTCTTCATTTTTTAGCAAGGATATAAATAACTAAATCAAAGTGGGCCCCACAATAAAGGTTACATCTAGTCTACTCCCTAGACACAATTATATGGTTTTCATCTGCTCCATGTTAATGGTCTATGTAGATGTAATTGAAGATGGCCACATGTGTGGTGGAGATGCGGACAACCAGTCAGCCGCCAAAGTTGAATGGTAAAGGGAGACCATAGTGGGGCGCTGTATGGCTCAGCATGCTAGCCATCTATCTAGGCTGAGAGTATATTAGGTGCGGCCCTGTACATGAGGTGCTTTGATTTATATATTCTATATCCACACCATTCATCTGTTTTGCCGCATCATTTTAGGCCATGACAATATCCAATTCTCAGCGGGACCATACCATAAGAAATGGTGGTGATTGACCATTTATAGGCCTCAAAAGTTTTAGATCAAGCGGATATTTGTTTTTTCCCAGCATCAAGGTTTATGTGATCTACTAACAATGGCAAATAAATATTATAGAAACATTATGGTGGGCGGTAGGGCGTTAATCCATTGTTTCCTATATAGTATAGTCCACCTGAGATTTGAATTTCTTTAGTTTTGGGCTTATGTGTAAAAAGATATAGGAAAACAGATGAAGGTCATGGATATAGAACACATACATCAATTTGGGTTCCATGGTATGGGCCACACTATCTTGAGTCAGGCCTAATGGGGTTTTTTCCCGTGCTCGACTGGTCGAGGGCTAGTGCACAACCAGTCGAGCAAGGCTCGACTTAAAGTCCAGCGACATTGGATTATTTTTTCCCGTGGTGCTCAACCAATCGAGGGAAGTGCTCGACCGGTCGTGGGGGCCACTCAACTTGTCGAGGACCCCGCTCGACCAGTCGAGGTTATGCAGATTTGTTCCGCGATTTTGTGCGAATTGCGGATTTTTTAATCCTTTCGCAACAAGAATACGGAAGGGAGTTTCCTAAAACTATAAATAGGAAGTCCTTAGGGTTTTCTAGGGTATGAGAAGAAAAACACAAGAGGGCTATCAAAGGTGTGAAAGAAAGAGAGAAAGAGAGAGAGGAAGCTTGTAGAAGAAAGGTTATACTTGTAGAGGTTATCTACTATGCAATTTATATCTTAGCACTTCTACGTCCTCGTAATCGGTGAGATCTCTTCGTTTTTCTTTTTATTCTCTCATCATTTATCCACTCCTACGTGAGTGAAGACAGTTGTAAAGTTCTACTTCATAGTGGATTGTTGATCTGGACGAGGTCCCATGGTTTTTACCTCTTTGAGGGTTTTCCATGCAAAAATCTCTTGTGTGGTGTGTGGTTTATGCTTTGATTTATTTCATTGCTTTATTATTTCATAATTCTAGTTTGTTTCGGGAGGCTAGATCCTAAGGTTTTGTGCAAGGCCCCCAACAAAGTGGTATCAGAGATAAGTTCATTGAACGGGTAGGATCGATTTTGAATTATGTAAGGTGGCTCATCAAGGATGATTAGCCTCAATGGTTCTAATTAGACCATATTGAAGGCTAAGATGGAGGACTTGCTTTATTACAAAGACCTATATTTTTCAATTTTAGGCATATCAGCAAAATCTAAGGATATGTCTGATAATGATTGGAAGAAGATAAACCGAAAGGTGGTGAGATTTATTAGACAATGGTTGGATGATTTTGTGTTTCACCATGTGTCTACGGAGACCTTAGCTGTTAGCCTATGGCTGAAATTAGAAGGGTTGTATGAGAGAAAGACACTCAGTAATAAAATTTTTCTGATAAGGCGACTTGTGAATTTCAAGTTCAAGGATGGTGGTTCTGTGGCCGAGCACATGAATGAGGTCAGCAATATAGTGAACTAACTCTTCGCTATGAAGATGATCCTGGATGATGAATTGCGGGCTTTATTATTGCTTATATCATTGCCTGACAGTTGGGAGACATTGATGGTGTCTCTAAGTAACTCCGCGCCAGACGGAAAGATATCCATGGAACGGGTGACTAGTGACTCTTCAATGAGGAGACAAAGAGGAAGTCCCAGGGGTCTACTCAGTAAGAGGCCCTTGTGACGCAGGAATGGTGGAGAGGAAAGAACTAGAAGGGTGGGAAGGCCCGAGATAAATCAAAAGGCAAGTCGAATAACAGAAAGGATGTTGATTATTGGAATTGTGGTAAGAAGGGCTACTACAAGCATGAATGTCGTGGTAAGAAGAACGACAAGAAAGGAAAAGGAAATGAGAAAGAAGATGAATCAGACTCCACTGCGGTCGCTTCAGATTACGACATTGTAGTTATTCTTTCAGCAGATCATAATGTTTGTCTCACTGCTATGAGTCCGGACATTGACTAGGTGATAGACTCGGGAGCCTAGTTTCATGCGACTCCACACAGGGATTTCTTCACAAGCAACAGGTCAGGTGACTATGGGACTGTGAAGATGAGGAATTCTGGCGTATCGAAGATCGTAGGGGTCAGTGATATTTGTGTGAAGACTGATGTGGGCTGCGCATTGGTTCTCAGGGATGTGAGGCATATCCTAGACTTTCTCCTCAACTTAATATCGACAGGAAGGTTGGATGATAATGGCTATGAAAGCCGGTTTGCTGGTGGGCGATGAAAGCTCATCAAGAGTTTGTTGATCGTGGTCAAAAAAAGAAGTGTTATACCCTTTATAAGGCAAGTATCAATGTGTGTAAGGGTGGGTTGAATGCAGCGGAAGATTCAGCTATTGACATGTGGCACAGGCGTCTAGGCCACATGAGTGAAAAGGGGCTTCAGCTACTAGCAAGGAAGCGGCTCCTTCCAGACATGACAGGTATACCTCTCAAAACCTGTCTTGATTATTAATCAGGGAAACAGTATAGAGTTTCATTTATTAAATCTGCTTCTCATGCTAATAAAGTGCATGCATTAGATATGATTTATTCTGATGTTTGTGGTCCGATGAGGACAAAAACCTTGGGTGGGGCATTGTATTTTGTCACTTTTATATACGACGCATCTAGGAGGGTTTGGATTTATGCTTTAAAATCCAATGACAAGGTCTTTGGTGTGTTTAAATTGTTTCATACTATGGTTGAGAGAGAGACATGTAGATCATTGAAGTTTATTCGCATTGACAATGGTGGTGAATACATTAGCGACTTTCATGAGTATTGTAAATCCCTAGGTATACGGCATGAACAAACGGTTCCCAAGACCCCCAGTATAATAGTGTAGCTGAGCGAATGAATCGCACCATTGTAGAGAGAATCAGATGTATGTTATCCCATGTGAAGTTGCCCAAGACATTCTAGGGAGAAGCAATGCACACGGCGGTGTATCTAATAAACAGGTCTCCATCAGCCTCGTTGAATGGAGAAGTGCCTGAAAAGGTGTGGACTGGACAGGATCCATCGTACAGTCGTCTTAGGGTATTTGGATGCAAGGCATCCGTTCACGTACCAAAGGACGAGAGGTCTAAGCTCGATATGAAGATCAGGCAATGTATGTTCTTGGGGTATAGTGATGAAAAGTTCGGTTACAGATTGTGAGATTCGACCGAGAGGAAGCTCGTCAGGAGCAGAGATGTGGTTTTCTTTAAAAATCAGTGTATAGAAGACATTGGTAAGCCAGAGAAGAACTAGCTTAGTTCAGGTGAGCTAGAGGACATGGATCCGATTATTCCTCCCATGGTTCCTAATGACGGGGGAGTACAGCAAGGTGCAGAGGACGTGGGAGTTCCTTAAGAAGATGGACCAGGGGAACAACCCCCACTTGATCCACCTGTTGAGTCATAGGTGAGGAGGTCATCTAGGGACAGACAGCCATCCAAGAGGCACTCGCCGTATGAGTACATTATGTTAACTGATGGGGGAGAGCCAGAAGATTATTCCGAGGCCCTAGCGGACGAGCATAAAGGAGAGTGGTTGAAAGCTATGCAAGAGGAGATGAAATCCTTGCATAAGAACACAGACAAGGTTCAAGGCTAGACTTGTGGTGAAAGGGTTTGGTCAGAGGAAAGGTATAGACTTCGAGGAGATATTCTCACCAGTGGTAAAGATGACATCCATACGGGTGTTGCTTGGGTTAGGCTAGATGGATCTGGAGATAGAAGCGGTTAGGTTAAAACTGTCTTCCTTCATGGTGACCTGGAAGAAGAGATATACATGCACCAACCAGAGGGGTTCAAAGTCAAGGGCAAAGAGCATATAGTGTTAGGTTGAGGAAGAGCTTGTATGGGCTGAAATAAGCTCCACGACAATGGTACAAGAAGTTTGACTCGTTTATGTTGAAGCATGGGTATGAAAGAACGGAGTCGGACCATTGTGTGTTCACGCGCAAGTTCTCAGATGGTAATTTCTTAGTTCTGCTATTATACGTTGATGACATGCTCATCATGGGAAAAGACATTAAGAAGATCAAAGACCGAAACAGCCTTCCATGTCTTTGTGATGAAAGACTTGGGCTGGAAGAAGAGATCCTATACATGGAGATAACCCGTGAGAGGGTTTGAAGTCACTATCACAAGAGCATATATTGAGAAAGTCCTAGTAGCGGTTCAGAATGCAACGAAGAGTTTGTATACTCAAATAGATGGTCACTTCCGGAGTGACGGTGTCCCAAGTTTGGAAGACACGTTTATGTTAGGAAGTTTGATGTATGCTATGGTGTGTACATGCCCGGATATAGCATATCTGCTTGGTGTTGTCACCATCTTGTCAATCTTTGTAAAGCGCATTGTTCTCGGTGAAATGATTTCTTAGCGGTATCTAAGAGGCTCATCCAAGTTGAGCATATGCGTGACAAGATAACATGTTATCAGGGCTAAAGACATCATGACATAGATCAAAGAAGTCTAAATCGGGTTCAGTTGGGTAGGAGCTCTTTCTTGAGAAAACGAAGGTCATTTGTCGACGAGCGCTTAGTACATCGGTCGTAGAGGCATGTAAAGAAATGCTTTGGATGAAGAGGTTCTTACAGAACTTAGCACGAGGAAGCACGTGGTTTGCAATAGTCGAGTGCTATACACTTGAGGAAGAATCCAAGTCAGCATTCCAAGTCAAAACACATAAAGATTCGATATCACTGGATCAGGGATACTTTGGAACAGAAAGTGTTACAGCTTGAGAAGGTCCACACGGACAATAATGGGTCAGACATGATGATCAAGGCTTTACTCAAGGGCAAATTTGAGGTTTGTAGTAACTGGCGGCAAAGAAGGTCCCAGAGACCTTTCCTGTCAAAAAGTGAGAGATTTATAGGTGTTTTTTTCCGTACCGGATCGTATCGAGCTAGTCACGACCGGTTGAGTGAGGCTCGACTTAAAGTCTATCGATGTTGGTTATACACGTCGTGGTGCTTAACAGGTAAGCTACCACTGCTCGATTGATTGAGGTTACGCAGATTCATTCCGCGATTTTGTGCAGATTGCGGATTTTTGAGTCTTTTCGCAACAAAGATGTGGAAGGGAGTTTCCTAAAATAGGAAGTCCCTAAGGTTTTTTAGGGTATGAGAAGAAAAACACAAGAAGGCTATTAAAGGTGTGAGAGAAAGAGAGAAAGAGAGAGAAGAAGCTTGTAGAAGGGAGGTTATGCTCATGGAGGTTATTTGCTGTGCAATTTATATCTTAGCTCTTCTACGTTCTCGTAATCGATGAGATCTCTCTGTTTTTCTTTTTATTCTCTCATTCTTTATCCACTCCTGCGTGAGTGAAGACGGTTGTAATGTTCTACTTCATAGTGGATTGTTGATTTGGATGAGGTCCTCTGGTTTTTACCTCTTTGAGGGTTTTCCACGTAAAAATCTCTTGTGCGGTGTGTGGTTTATGCTTTGATTTATTTCATTGCTTTATTATTCCATAATTCGAAGTTTCTAAGTTAGATCTAAGGTTTTGTGCAAGGCCCCCAACAAGGCGTTGAGGAGCACTCCCTCAACACAATTATATCATTTTCATTCAATCATATATGTGAATGGTATGTACAGTTGTAATCAAAGATGGCCACATGTGTGGTGGAGATGGTGGTGTGCACCATATGACTCAGCCTACTAGCCATTTATCTAGGTCCTCTCTGCATGTCCACGTGGCAAGCTGGCATTCATTTGTAATCCTCTAGGCTTGGATAGGCTAGCCAATTGCCTTCCAAGTCGACTTAGCTAGTGTACCAAGAAATTTGTGGCTTATCACGATGTGTCCTATCAAGACACTTTGGAACAATCTGTTTTATCACTGGGTCCTTACTCTTGATGATAATGGTAGACTCTCGGGAGTTTCAACTCCAAGTTTACTCAGGGTTCGAGTAATAGTGGTGAGGTTTAGCGTGAGTGTGTGGGGTGTGTACGTTGTTAAAAAAAAAATGAAAATCCCTCTTATCAGGTTTGAAAAAGTGGCCCAAAATAGAAGATTTCCAAAGTTAAAGTGGACCATTCCACATGCTCGAATGCCTACCATTGAAAACTTCTTAAGAGCCACAAAAAATTTGAATCAAGCTTATATTTGTGTTTTCCCTTCATCTATATCTATGTGACCCTATGAACACGTTGGAACGACAAATAAACATCACTATGGCCTTTGAAGGTTTCAACGCTTGAGCTTTAGATATGGGGCTCGTACCCTAAAATGAGCTTTAAAAAATGAACAGACAGCTTGAAAAATCAGTTGCAATTTGCATCCGCATCTCTAAAGTTGAATGATAACCTTCGACGCATATTGCTTATTTATTTTTTCACCGATTTTACTTGTATTATCATGTAGGGTTATTTATATAGTAGATAGATTTGCAACAACTATAGATGCGGAAGGGATTTCCTAAAAATAGATTTATATTAGTCCGGATCAGAGGTTTTATGAATTGGTGATTTTGAAGATTCAATCTTAAAATTTGAAGTTGACTTTCTCTAAATCATTAAAATTCCTTTACGGTATTACCCATATCATTTAAGAGGTATCTCAAGTTTAACTGGATGTCTCTGAATGAGTGGATGTCTCTGAATATTGTACAAGGTGATCATCTTGACAGAGATAGCGTGTGTGCGTGTGTGTTTATATATTAAAAATTAAAAGTTATCCACTGAATGTATCATAACTTAAAGTCCCACCAGTTGGACCTCCCCATCCGTGCTCAACAGACTAGCCCATCTATCTACTGTTGTCAGGTACACGTGGCAAGGCATCCAGCTGGAAGATGACATCTGATGGGATGATCCAATCCTTCCTACACAGCTTTATTTTCTATATTGGATCCATTTTCCAAGGCATGAATAGGCTTTTCCAATGTGATTCTTTAGAAACACAGGCAATCCATGGTGGGCCCTAACAAATAGATGGATGGGGGGAAAATTATTTGTGTAAACAGTATCGACCGTCCACATTAAAGGCCATGGATCAAATGGATAACAATTGGCAAATTAGTGTGATGAATATTACAACGTAGCTCACCAAAAATATGATGGACCTAATGAATAGTTTAGAACAAAAAATGTGTTGGACTTAGTGAATAGTTTAGAATTTATTATTATTATTATATGTTTTTGCAAAAGATTGATAGATTGCCTTAGTCTACACTGCGGGCTGGTCGGATGGATAGATCCCCAGCCAGCTGAGCATCTTGCTCCCTTTAAAAAGTGCTTTTAAGAGCTTGTTTGAGTAATATCAAATAAGTAAGAGTTTTTTTTTTTTTTTTTTTTTTAACTTTCCAATTCATGACTTTTCTATCTCACCGGCCATGTCTAAGGAGGCTCTCTCACAGACAATATAAAATGAGGCTCCACATGATGGACTATCTACATTAGGGGTGAATTAGGGGTGGGGCTCATATGATGGATGGTTCACATAAAAAGTGGGCCCCACATGATGGACAGCTGTTCTGTGCTAAGGCCGGAAAAATCCTTTAAGGTTGAGCACATTGGCCAACTGCTACACGAGTGATTATTCATCGTGTAGGACCTTCCACGCTAAAAGAAGATGCATGCTGGACTCAGGGCATGGACAACCACCTGATTCTAGGCCAGGCCATTTGCATGTAACCACTGGTGCCTACACTTGCAAAGCCATGTTTTCCCGCACGGTCACTTAATCTTGTAGGTTGATACTCACACAAGAATTGCACATGTCCAGGGCATTAATTCAAATTATACAGTTCATTTTGTGGTGCCCACTACAAATTAGCCATCATCTAGAAAATCAGGTTGACTAAAACAATCTCATAGCTTTTAATTATTAGACGCCGCTATTGGATATATTTTTTTACTTTTTATTTTTTATTTTTACTCATACATGATGGATGATCACATCAAAGTTGGGCTCCACATGATGGACAATTAATAATGGTGATCAGCCTCACATGATGGATGATCCATATCAACGTGGATCCTATATGATGGACGGTCCACATCAAAGGTCAACACTAATGATGAGTAGCCCATATCCAAGGCGGGCTTCGCATGATGGACAACCCTCATCAAAATGCATTTTTTTATTCTTAAGTAATTAGTTCTTTATATGCTGCCTCATTCATTTCTAATATCGAGTGGCCAACTGATTGCAGAAGCCATCTTCCTTCTTCTACAGTTTACAAGCTCTCCATTTATTCTGGTATTCTTTCATCGCTATATCATGACTTATTAGGGATGGGATGTATTCCTTTGGATGCTAGATTTTTCTTTTTAATTACCATCAATTTTACAATTAATAGATTGAGTGACCAGCATTGTCTGACCAAAGTTGGATTTTTGAAACATATGCAATCCTAGGCAGATTCCCTTTAATAGATGCATCAAGTTTATGATCAGACCTGTTTTCTTTGATTGATCTAGACCTTACAATCTCGTATGCTACTGATCACAAGGTTCAATCATTTGATTGATGTGGTTCTTGCATCTTTAGCTAATGTTGTTTAATGTTTCAACTATCCTTCCGATGTGTCCAAAGTCGTCAATGTATTAAATAGTGGTGATTTTGAGCCACAAAAGTTTTAAATCAAGGAAACATTTGTGTTTTCCGTTCATCCAAGCATGTTTGACCTTACCAACTAGCCAGATGACTAATGAACCATATGGTGGGCACTAAGCAGTTTTTAATGGTAGGTGTTGATCAATCACCATTTTTTCCTATGGTGTGGTCCACCTGAGATTTGGATCTAATTCTTGGGCTGGACATCCTAAAATAAGCTAATATCTGGATAGATGGTGTGGATGTATGTGTCTTAGATAGGCTGTCCATCCGTTTTTCTAACTCATTTTAGGGCATTATCCCATAATTGAAGTGTACCCAAAGCTAAGTGGACAACCCGGCCCACAGAACTGTTGATAACTTCTCAGGGGCCACAAAAGTCTTGGATTAGTTGATATTTGTAATTTCCCATCATCCATATCTGTGTGACCTTTTAAACAAGTTAGATGACAAATAAATGTCACTGTTGGTGTTAAAAAGGTTTTGACCATGGAATTTCTTTTTATCCCCAATGTTTCCTATTATGTGGTCCACTCCAACTTTGGATATGCTTCAATTTTGGGCTTAATGCTTTAAAATGAGCTCATAAAATGAATGGACAACATGACAAGACACATATATAATAATGGACCCCATTGAGCATATTGGGTTATTGAGTGTGCAATCTACATCCATGCAATACATACATCAACCTAGGTCCATTCGCTCATGCCCATATGAAATGGGGTGGCTCTCCTTTAAGAAGTGCTTTATATGTCTTATTTATTTTATTAGTTTTGTAACAAATGCTTTATATTCTCTCTCTATAGTAAAAAGTCTTTTCCATTTGTTTCTATTTTTTCTATTGAAAAGTTAAACTTGCTTTATACACTGCCTCAACCATTTCTTATGGGAGCGGATTACCTATATATCTCTGGCCCAGAGTTGTGTGGGGTCCATAAGATGTTCATGACAAATTCACTCCACCCGTCTATTTTGAAAGACTACAGTTGGGCAAAATTTTAAAAATCAGGCAGATCTAAAACTTCCGTGAGCCATATTACACAAAATAGTGAGGATTGAATGCCTGGCAGTACCAAAAGTTTTATTTATTTTCAGGATAATATGTATTCCTACAGTTTTATCTGAGTGTTAATAATTAGGGCTTTCAATGGGCGGGGTTAGGACTGGGCCGAGCTCTATCCTAGCCCAACCTGCAATTATGAACCTAAGCCCAAATCCAACCCAGGCCTGTGACCAGCTGAAAATAGTCCAGCCTGAGTGCGGGTTCATGGGCTTTGGAGTCTAAGTTCGAGATCGGCCCGGTTTACAATAAGGGTTCTAATTTTAGCTCGAGCCCAACCATCGGGCCTGATACACAACCCCAAACCCAGCCTAATTGGGCCAAGCCCGAAGGACCGTTGGGACTACCCGGCCCATTGACAGCCTTATTTATAATTCTAAGAACAGTTTGGATATATAAACATCACGGTTTGGATGACATATAAACATCATGATCATTTGCAGTAAGGTTTCAATGGTGGATGTTGCTGTTCTCACTGTTTTGTTGGTGTGGACTACTTGAGTCTTGGATTTGCCTGATTTTTAGAAGCCAGGCTATTGTGGTCTTTGAAAATAGATGGATGAAGTAGATTTGTCACGGATATCTCTGTGGACCCCACACAGCCTTGGCTCTGGTCATAGGCAATCCCCTCCCATTTCTGATGGGAGTGGAGTAGGTGTGTCCTGGACTTGCCATAAGATGGTGGGACCCTTGCTGTGGGCCCACCTTGATGTATGTATTTTGTATCTACGTTGTCTATTCATTTTTTCCTGATTATTTTAGGTCATGGGTCCAAAAATAAAACTAATCAAAATCTCAAGTGTACCATGCATAAGATATAGTGGTGATTGAGTGCCCCACCATTAAAATATTGGAAGCCAAACATGTTTTTTTTATACTTTTTGCTGATAAGTATATTGTTTATCAAACATACTTTATTTAATTAATAAGTATAAATGAATATAAGCTAATTAAGTAACTTGGGATATCAAATAATTTAAAAAGCATTCTTGGGTTTAATCCTTGACAACGTTACCTTTAAAAAACACAATTTTTTTTTTTAAAAAAAAAATTCCTAAGTAATTATTTCTTTCTATACTACCTCATCCATTTCTAATCTCAAGTGGCCAACTGATTGCAGAAGCCATCTTCCTTCTGCTACGGTTGACAAGCTCTCCGTTTATTCTGGCATTCTTCTATCGCTTTATCATGACTTATTAAGGATGGGATGTATTCCTTTGAATGCTAGATTATTATTATTATTATTTTAATTATCATCAATTTTACAATTCATAGATTGAGTGACCATCATTGTCTGACCAAAGTTGGTTTTTTGAAACATAAACAATCCTAGGCATATTCCCTTTAACAGATGCATTAAGTTCATGATCGGACCTCTTTTCATTGATTAATCTTGACGACCTTCCAATCTTGTATGCTATATTGATCACAAGGTTCAATCATTTATTTGATGTGGTTCTTGCATCTTAGCTGATGTTGTTAGATGTTTCAACTAACCGATATGTCCAAAGTTGTCGATGTATTAAATAGTGCTGATTTTGAGCCACAAAAGTTTTAAATCTAAGTAACATTTGTGTTTTCCCTTCATCCAAGCATGTTTGACCTTACCAACTAGCCAGATGGCTAATAAACCATAACACTAAGAAGTTTTTAATGGTAGGTGTTCAATCACCATTTTTCCTATGGTGTGGTCCACATGAGATTTGGATCTACAACTTGGGCTAGACATCCTAAAATAAGCTAAAAACTGGATAGATGGCGTGGATGTATGCCTTAGGTATGCTGTCCATCTGTTTTTCCAACTCATTTTAGGGCATTATCCCAGAATTGAAGTATACCCAAAGCTAAGTGGACAACACCACAGAACTATTGATATCTTCTTAGGGGGCACAAAAGTCTTGGATAAGTTGATATTTGTAATTTCCCATCATCCATATCTGTGTGACCTTATAAACAAGTTAGATGACAAATAAACATCATGGTGGGTGGTAAAAAGGTTTCCATCATGTAATTGTTTTTTAAAATCCCCAATGTTTCCTATGATGTGGTCCACTCCAACTTTGGATATGCTTCAATTTTGGACTTACACTTTAAAATGAGCTCATAAAATGATTTGATAAAATGACAAGACACATACATCACAATGGACCCATAGATTGTGTTAGGTTATCGAGTGTGCAATCTACATCCATGCAATACATACATCAACCTGGGTCCATTTGCTCATGCCCTGATAAAATGGGGCGGCTCTCCTTTGAGAAGTGCTTTAGCCTTATTGTTTATTTATTTTTGTAAGAAGTGCTTTATATTCTCTCTCTATAGTAAAAAGTCTTTTCCATTTGTTTCTTTTTTCTACTGAAAGGATAAACTTGCTTTATAAACTGCCTCTGCCATTTCTTATGGGAGCGGATTGCCTATCTATCTTATGAGATGTTAGTAACAAATTCACTCCACCCATCTATTTTGAAATTCCACAGTTGGGCGAAATTCTAAAAATCATGTAGATCCAAAACTTATGTGTGCTATATTACACAAAACAGTGAGGGTTGAATGCCTGGCACTAACAGAAGTTATTTATTTAAATCAGGATAATATGTTTTCCTACAGTTTATCTGAGTGTTTATAATTAGGGCTGTCAATGAGCTGGGTTAGGACCGGGCTGAGCTCTATCTAAGCTCAGCCTGTAATTCTGAACCTAAGCCTAAATCCAGCATGGGCCCGTGACAGGCTAAAAATAGTCCAGCCTTAGTCTGACCCGAGACATTTACACAAAGCCCAGCATGAGTCCACCTGAGCCTAAGCCTCCAGTATCTCAGTTGATAAATGGTATTTTGGTGTCTCATGTGTGAGAGAGGGGAAGAATGAAAGAAAAAGAGGAAATTAGGTTTAGAAAAGTGCTATCGGGCCAGGCCGGGTTCATGGGCTTTGGAGTGTAAGTTCGAGTCCGGCCAGGTTTATAATCAGGGGTTCTGATTTTAGCCTGAGCCCGACCAGTCGGCCTGATACACAACCCCAAACCCAGCTCAATTTGGCCAAGCCCGAAGGACCGTTGGGACTACCCGGCCCATTGACAGCCCTATTTATAATTCTAAGAACGGTTTGGATGACATATAAACATCATGATCAGCCGCAGGAAGGTTTCAATGGTGGATGTTGTTGTTCTCACTATTTTGTTAATGTGGCCTACCTGAGTCTTGGATATGCCTGATTTTTAGAAGCCTGCACTATTGTGGTCATTAAAAATAGATGGATGGAGTGGATTTGTCACATATATCTTTGTGGACCCCACACAGCCTGGCCCCGGTCACAGGCAATCCGCTCCCATTTCTGACGGGAGTGGAGTAAGTGTATCCCAAACTTGCCTTAAGATGGTGCGACCCTTACTGTGGGCCCCCCTTGATGTATGTATTTTGTATCCACGCTGTTCATTCATTTTTGCCTGATCATTTTAAATTATGATCCCAAAAATGAAACTAATCAAAATCTCATGCCATACGAAACAGTGGTGATTGAGTGCCCCACCGTTAAAAACTTCTTAAGGGCCACCGTCTTGTTTTGTAATGTTTATTTGCCATCCAACCTGTTGATATGGTTAAAAAAATCTGCATGAAGGGGAAAGCTAAGTATCTACTTGATCCAAAACTTTTGTGGCCCACAAGAAGTATTTAACGGTCAATCACCACTGTTTCCTACGACATGGTCATTCTAAGATTTGGATCTGTTTTATTTTTGGGTTAATACCCTAAAATAATATGAAAAAATAGATGGATGGTGTGGATACAAATTATATACATCAAGATGGCCCCATGAAAAGGGCCGGACCGCAGCCGGGTGAGGCCGGGCCACACCTAATCCGCTCCCATTTATAATGTCTCTGAGTCTCCGAATGACTTTAGAAGCCATTATCCTTTTTATTACCCTTGGTTCCGGAACGCTGCTGCCGGGTGTCGATTGCATGCTGACCGGGCGTGCCACAACTAACCTAGCTGATGATCAGTGCAATATGGGCCCACCAAAATGTATATGTTTTATCCACACCGTACATCTATTTTTCATATTATTTTAAGGCATGAGTCTAAAATTGAGGCAGATCAATATCTGCTATTAAAAACTTCCTAGGGCCCATTGTAATGTTTAGTTTTCATCCAAGTTGTTGAGTAGGTCACACAGATCTAGATAAAAGGAAAATAAAAATATAAGCTTAATCCAACAATGTTTAGTTTTCGTCCAACTTCTCCTATTGATTGAAAAATCCATCTTCCTTCTCTCTCATTTTACAAAGCTCATCATTCATACCGGTATGCTTCTTTCTACCGCTTTATCATGGCTTATAAGGAGAGTGATCCTATCCCCTTAAATGCTGGATTATTATTTAAATAACTGTCCATTTTACAATTCTTAGATTGAGTGGCCAAAGTGTTTTTTTTTTTTTTTTTTTTTTTTTTAAAGAAAAAGAAACAAACAATTCTATGCAACTCACCTTGCATGCTATGGATCAGCTGGTTCAATCATTTTGATTGATGTGATTCTTGCTTCTTTAGCTGTTGTACATGTTGTACTCATGTTTCGACTGACCGACATCTCCAAAGTAGTTAATTCCATTACATCTAGTCTAATGTTCTTTCATCACAAAAAAATTAAAAAAAAAACTATGCTATCACATGGTCTGAAACATCCATTACTGTGGTTCATCTTTAATGAGGAATCTTGTCCATGAATCTCTATAAGCCACTGAATGGATGGTTTAAATCATCTGACCATTATGATATTTTAAAGGTTGTCTATGAAGAGCGGGCTGGACCTAATGGACGGTCCAGGTAGTTGATGTGGATTTCAATGATTCCAAGTACAACCATGTGCATGGGAAGGTTTCCATTCATATAGCCCACTGTATCATTTCTCAATAGGTATTTAAATAATGAAAATTGTTGTGATAGAATGTGTGGTTTTGTGATTTAGATTTTAATAAATGGATTGCTGTGATTGAGGTAAAATCATTTTAATACATGAACCCAAAAATGTGGGAGATCCAAAACTCAAGTGGACCACACCATAGAAAGCAGTGGAGATTGAATACTTACTATTGAAAACGCTTCTTAGGTGCCACAGGAAGTTTTGGATCAACCTGATTTTTCTGCTTTCCCTTCATCCAGGTCTGTGTGACCTTATGAACAAGATGGATAGAAAATAAAAATATTGGTGGACCCTAGTAAGGCTTCAATGGTGGATGTCATTATCCCATGTGGTGTGATCCACTTGAGGTTTGGATCTGCCTCGTTTTTGTGCTCATGCCTAAAATTGATCTCAAAAAATGGATGGATGGTATGGATACAACACATACATCATGGCCGGGCCACAAAACTTTGCCACGTTAAGTCACCACTAAGTTGGTGTTGTGTGGCACACGACGCAATCTTGTATCCTACCTTGTTTGTTTTCTCAAATCTATGATTTATGATAAATCATAGGAATTTACCGTCTGTTTCCTGTTGAGTCATGGGGGAATTATTAATGGCAAGTGGTTGGTGTGATGTATGTGTTTCATCCATGCCTTTCAATTTATGGTATGAGCCCAAAAATGAGGTATATTGAAATCTTAAGCGGACCACATCATGGGAAACCATTGTTGATTGAATGCGCACCATTAAAAGCTTCTATGGGGCTAGAAAAGTTTTGGATCAAGCTGATATTTGTTTTTTTCCCTTCATATAGGTTTGTACACCAAATCAATAGGTTGGATATCAAATAAAAATTATAATAAACCCATTAGATTTTTAATGATGGACATTCAATCACTACTGTTTTCCTGTGGCACGGTCCACCTGAGATTTAGATTTGCCTCATTTTTTGGATCTTGCCATAAAATGATCTGAAAAAAATTAATGGACGGCATAGATAAAACACATACATCATGTAGAGCCGACAAAGCACCGACTATTAGCCACTTGGCTAGTGGCAGCATCACTAGTAAACCGCGTCCTTGGATTGCTTACTGAAGTAGTGGTGGAATACCAGACAGTGCTTGGGGGCCCACCATGATGATGTGATCTATCCATGCCATTCATCTATTTTGCAAGCTTCGTATAATAAATGATCCCAAAAATGAAAGAGATCACAATCCCTGGAAGACCACACCATCATCAAAATGTGGTGATTAAACACCAACCATTACACTTTTTGTACAGTCCACTGTCCTGTTGTGAGCCATCTTTGCTTTTCATCCCAGTCATACGAACCTACATGAACGACCAAAGAGATAATTTTACAGTGGATGGATCTTTTTCTGGGGTCCTGTTTGGGTGGATCATTGGATCCACCGAGGTGGGTGGACCCCTGACTGTAGGGCCCACCATGATATATGAGACTTACATCCACGCTGTCCATCTGTTTTGAAACCTGATTTTAGGGCATGATCACCACTAATGAAGTAGATCCAAATCTCAGGTGTACTATATACCACAGGAAACAGCGGTGATTGAATATCCACCATTAAAAACTTCTTGAGACCCAACGGAATGTATAAAAAAAACTTTTGTAGCCCATAAGAAGTTTTTCATGTTCAACTGCCACTATTTCCTGTGGTGTGGTCCACCTGAGATTTGGATATGCTTCAATTTTGGAATAATGACCTTAAATGAATCGTTAAAATGGATGGACGGCATTAATGTTAGCTACATCAGTCAGTGGATCCACGAAAGCCGCACCCCTTTTTCTAGCCCTGAAGAGGATTTTACTTTTTAATGGTGGGCATTCAGTTACCACTCTTTCCTGTCGTGTGGTCCACACATGATTTGGATCAGATTTCCTTTTTGGTTTCATACCCCATATTCATATGGAAAAATAAAATAAAATGGTGAACGTTGTAGATATAACATGAACATAATGGGGAAAGTGAGTATGTGATTGCAAATAGAAATCAGCAAGGAAACACCTCAGTAGGCATTACCCTCAACTTTACATTCCTGCTTCGCCAAATATGTGCTATGTTCTTCTCAATATTACCTATTATCGGGTTCCTTATACACATGAGGATCATTACTCTGCCTCATCAACATCCATGTCATTGAAATCCTTGAGTAGATTGTTATTTTGGTATATTAAAGCATCCATATCATTCATCCTCATGATTCTTCGTATGTTCCCGTAGGGTGAGAAAAGCTGCCCCATATGATTCTTTCTACGAAAGTAACTTTGTCGCTAAAAGTACATGTTCCGCAGTTAATCCTTCTACCGTACCAAGTTTTGGAATAATCTGCACTATTCACTTATCCCACTTCTAATTTGATCATATGGTTGGGAAACTTTAGCCTTCTTCTTAGAGTTGATAGTGTTGGATGCGTTCTTCGAGTTATTGGCCTTCACCGTCGTTGGTCTTTGATAGGCCATAATCACTCCTTCCCAACTTAATTTCATACGACCATAGGATGTCTGGATCACTATCACCGTAGTCCTCAGATAAGAGAATGACCGTGTCTTTGATTAGATTCACTGTGTGATTTGTCTAATCATCTGGATCCTCGAACACACCACCACACACTCACGCCGTAGTGGAATTTCACCACCTATGGGTACTCGAACCTTCAACCAGGTGTTGAAACTCCTGAGAGTCTACCACCGGAGTAAGAGTAAGGACCCAATTAAATTCAACAACTTAGTAGATACGAATCATTCCACATCCGGGTTGTGATTTCGTCTCTTCTTGTTGCCCACGCACCTCTCTCATGCTGGGTGACATTCACCAGGATCCGACCATCATCCATACTAGATATCTCTACTGGTGATGGAGTGATACTATTGGGACCATATCTCTTAAGGTGTCCATCCAACACAAAGTCATAAAAACTTCCCACTAGCAAGCAGGCGATGATAGAGACAGGTTTCATCACTAACTAGAATGTGTCATAGTTGCCTACAACAATCCATCGGGACGTAATGCAGTACCACAGTAACAAAGGTTGGAGTGTCAATTCATCAATTTCATATAGGCTTAAATCATGGAGCATCAACCAAAACATTGGGCCTGTTATTTGCTCTTAGATAGAATGGTGCCCATTATTTGCTCGACTCATATAATCAAGTTGCTTTGTTTGTAAGTTTGTTTTGTTTTGTTTTTTTTTTTTTTTTCACCATAGCTTTTCACTCTAAAACTCGATTAGTCTAACAAGTTAGTGCATAACATGGGCGAGTTAAAGAGGTAACCAGACGAGTCTTGTAACAAAACTCAGGCAAGGCGTTTGTTTATATTAGAGGTGGTGGGTTCAAACCCCTACTTTACTTTTTTTTAAAAAAAAAAGAAAAAAAAAAAAAGAAAAAAAGAAAAAGAAACAGAAAAATCAAACCTTTTCACTCTATAAAACTCAGCCAAGTAACAAAAAACTTGACAAGTCCATGGAATTAGTGCAAAACTCGGGCAAGTTTCGAGAAATCTAATGAGTTTTGTAACAACCTGAGTCATATAGGAAGTTGGCAGATTTTCGTGCTGATCCAAGTTGACATTGTCAAGTTCTAAATTGACTCGCCAAGTTTCTTAAAATGCATTACACATAAGGAAAAATTATCGGAATAAAGTGAAAATAAATCTATTGTAGAAGTAATTGTGCAATTTCTTTCTTATAGCCAATTCAATTGTAATATTTTCTGCTTAGTTTTTATTCTTTCCTCTTTTCCACCACCTTCTAGTTTTGGATTCCATTTTCATAAATGTATGAAGCTCTTGCACAGGGAAATGGCAGATGCTGTCGTTAGTATTCTTCTAGATAATTTGGTATCATTACTTGAAAGTGAAGGTCGACAACTACTTGAATTTGATGACCGGTTTGAAGAAACAAAGGAGGAGCTAAAGTACATGCAGAGCTATCTCAAGGGTGCTGATCAGGTGAAGATTAAAGAGAGGAATGAGACTTTCAAGACGATAATGAGAGACTTAAGAGAGCTGGTATATGATGCTGAGGATGTAATAGCAGATTGCCATCTTCAATTCCATAAAAAAGACCATGGGTGTGCACCCAATTTTATTAGTTATTGCTCTCCTGCCCTTTTGAAATCCCGCCGTCGGATGGGAAAGCGGTTGATGGAAACAAATAAAAAAATAAAAGTGGTGCAAGGTAAGATGAATTCCTACTTGCCAACAGCTTCTCACCACACTGGCAAAGACGAAGATGGCAGGAATATGCCATTGACCTACCCAATCCTAATGCATGAATCTGAAATGGTAGGATTAGAAGATGACTCGGGAAAGGTTAGAAATTGGATCTTGAAAGCAGATGGACCCTCCACAGTGATTGGAATAGTTGGAATGGGGGGAATCGGTAAAACCACACTCGCTCAAAAGATATGTCATAGTGAGAGTGTGAAAAACTCTTTTAATCACTTGGTTTTTGTTACTGTTTCTCAAAGTTTCAAATTGGACGAATTGCTAAAGAAGATGCTAAAAAAGCTAGATGTAGAAGAGGAATCTCTGAGGGGAAAGGATGTTGAGGAGCTATTGGAAAGTCTCAACAGGAAATTAGATGCGAAATACTTGGTAGTTTTGGATGATGTTTGGGAAACGAATGAAAGGATGTGGTGGGATAGCTTGAAGTCGGGTTTGCCCCCAGTGGAGGGTAGCTGCGTTATTGTCACAACTAGGAATGAAGAGGTTGCTAAATCAATGGGAGCAGCCGGCAGACACATACACCATCCCCAAACTCTTTCAAATGAAGATAGCTGGTCCTTATTCAGTAAAACAGCTTTTGCAAGAACTGGAGGTAAGTGCACAAATCCAGACTTGGAGGGCTTGGGAAAGCAGATTGTTGCGAGGTGCGGGGGACTGCCATTAACAATCAAGGTTGTGGGTGGAATGATGTTTGGGAAGAGTGATTCTATCCATGAATGGAGGCGAATATCAGAGCACTTGAAGGAGGAGTTGGAAATCGATAAGAAAGATGAACTGATCATTTCGAGACTAGAGCTAAGCTACGAAGAGCTCCCAATGCACTTAAAACCTTGCTTTTTGTGCTTTGCCTTGTTTCCTGAAGATTTTGAAATTAATGTTGAGAGCATGGTTAACTGGTGGATTGGTGAGGGTTTTGTATGGGGAAGAAAAGGGAAAACGGCATTTGAAATAGGAGAAGAACGTTTTTCAGAATTATGTAATCGATTTTTGATACTTGGAGTGGATAAAGATATATTGGAGAGAAGCTATGTTAGGGCCTGTTTGGATGCCTGTAACTTTTTTAAGTTGTAAGTAAGTTACATGTAACTTAGTTACAGGTGTATCTAAGTTACAGGTAATCCTGTTTGGATGTAAGTTGTAACTTAGTTACAGGTAACTTTGCTTTTGTGTTTGGATAACCTGTAACTTTGTTACAGGTAACAAGTTAGATATTCACGCTATATAGAGTTTGAAATAGAGAATCGTTGAAAAATTAGATTGACACATAAAAAAGACTGGGATAAAGTTATTCCATTTTATTAAGCCCATATAAATGAATAGTTTGGCCGATTCTTAGACTAAACTAATCAACAGGTGGACCATAAAAGTGGGCCCATGTTTTCAAAATGCTAGTAATGTGAACAAAAAACTTGAAGTAACATATCCAAGCAAAAATTTTCTTTTTCTTCACAAAATATGTTTACAATGCTTTAAGAAAAAGAAAGCAAAAAACAAATAACATCAAACTAAAGTAATCTATCTAGGAACCATGTTCTCCAACCATACATGTCTTTGGGTAGGGGATACACTATGAAGGAACCCATGTATAAGATTTGGCCGATCTGAAAGGAACCTAAAAGCCTTATACATCATATTTTCATCGATAGTTGTCATGTTCTCCAACTCCTCCCATAATTTCGTTGTCATAAGTGCAGCATCAGTTGTAGACTTGAGGGCAACAAATTTGTCTATTGACCCGCAAAGGCCATTAAATCTTTCTACGACAGTTGATCCGATAGTAGTCTTCTTTTTCTTCGATGGCCACTTTTGAGGTTCCTGTAGTCCTTTTACTACTTCCTCCAGTTGTTGAGTTTCAGATTGTGTCCCATCCCAAAATGAAGAGTCCATGGGCGCAAATGGTGTATATGCATCGAGTTAACTGGAGACAACTGGATATCATCAAAGGCATGAGTTGTCACGACATCTTCTTCATCGAGATTGGAGTTCGTGCATAACTCCCGTGGCGAATCGTCTCAGTATATAGACTCGAATCGCTTGAGCAAGTGGGAATGGCTTATTTCTAATCTTTTTATCTCGGGTTTTGCTGTATTAACTCATTCAAACCGCTGCTTCATCTATTTTCTTTCATCGTCCCATCCAAATCCACTCTTGCTCAGCGCAAGTTTAATCAACAGATATTTGCTCTTCAACAATCGTAATCGATTCCTGCAGTTCTCACTACTCACATGCACAGAAAATATTTCTTCCACCATTTTGCACACTTTGTTGATAGTGACCTCTCTAAAAGCATTATCGGCTTTTCTTCCTAATAATGCTTCCTCAACTAGTATATTAGCCATACATTCGTCCATATAGTCGGTCCAATTGATCTGTGTCTTTCGACCTCTATTGCTTGGATTTAAAGGTTGCGCCATTCCTTAAAAAGATATCACATTTGTAAGTTACTTAAGATATATCAATTGAAAAAAATGAATTTAAAAACATTACTCTAAATTGCATCCATGCAATATTACATCAGTATATGAAGACTAAAATTAGGATATGAGCATTAATATTCATTACAAAAAATTAAAAAGAAGCATTTAGTTATCATTGCGTTGTGGATTATAGTTTGCCCACATATTAGATGCAACTGCAAGTCTAAAATCTTTCCATCTTCTTCTCCCTTCTAACTATGACAGATTCATTCTCAAATTCGTCTTCATCCTCATTATCACTAGCTTGGAATTCTCCATTTATATCTCCATTTGCATCCACATTTTCTCCCATATCGTCGTCGTTATTGTCATTATTATATTCCAACTCAAGATCTTGATCATGATTTTCATTCACAATGTGATTGTGCAGGATAACACATGCATGAACTATATTCACTTGTGTGCGCATAGGATAAGCCGGGGCAGTCTTCAATATAGGAAATCGTGCTTTTAATACTCCAAATGCACGTTCTATAGCATTCCGTAATGAGGAATGACGAAGATTAAACAACTCTTCTTTCGTCACTTGGCTCATGACCCATGCTCTTCCTTAAGGTGATATCGAACTCCACGGAATGGTGCTTGGAAACCGGGCATGTTTGCAAAACCAGATCAACTAAATAATATTTGCCTACAAGAAACATAAGCCCGAAGTCACTTAATTTTAAGGTACATATTAACTAATTAATATATATTTATTGATTGACTTGAATTAATACCTGTTGGGACAATCAATTTATTGTTTCGAAAACACAAATCTGTCCATAACATTCGTGAATCTGAGGTTGATCCCTCCCACCCAGCTAGTATATATTGGAATTTTAAATCAAAAGAACAACTCGCCAGGACATTCTGGGAGATATATCCTTTCGATTGCGCCACTTAGCTTGTTCCTTCAAACCGACCATGGCCGGAATGTGTGTGCCGTCTATGTCCAACACAACCCTAAGGAAAAGAAGTATAACTTATTTTTCCTTACTTTAGGATTGAACTTATAAAAATGCAAAATATATACTTACTAACATGAAAATAAGGGAAAAACCTCGTACTGTCAATATCTCATCAGGCAACACATTCTAGGCGGTTTTAGAAATTGAATGTAGCCAATTGCGTTAAGCATCCTATTGAAGTGACGACTAATCGTTTCCCATGGTTGAAATGATGCCGCTAACACGGTTCTTTACGATGGCTAAGTGTATAAAGAAAAATCACCAATCCTTCCTCTAAGGATACGCCAAAATGTGCCTTGCAAGTGACTCTTCTCTCGTATAATGTCGCGAAGGCGAAAAAATGTATCTTTGTGCATACGAATGTAATTGAAGCACGTTAGTCCCGGCCCATTAATAATCGCATCTGCAGCTTGAGCACTTGTCCAATTCCGTGGTGGTTGTTGTTCATGGGGCTCTTCTAGCATATTATTTTCCTCAAGCCAACAGATCATTAGTACACTTGCCGCAGCTGCTTCAACCATGGTATTTAGCTCCATCATGAGATCTGAATCCGCCATGTTTGGATAAACTTTTACAGATAACCAGTTACATAAAAGGCACATTATCATTCTATGTAGGAAGTACATGCTAATGTAGCATACTACATCACTGATTGCATCATTGGTCTAATGGGCCTTGTTTTTCTCTTGTTTTTATCTTTGCGTGATCTTCCATTAGCGAAACTCACCCATTCGCTTCAATGAACTTCCATGATTGCAACTTCACTTGGGGTAACCATTTCACCAAAATAATATGTGGGCCAACTTTTCATTGGCCTGGAAACTATAATGTGGGCTAACCATTTCACCAAAAATAAACTCAATAGCTAATGATTGCAACTTCTTTTCAACAACTGATGCCCCATGCTATCTAAACCATTGCTAAGAAATACAAAATTTGAGAGCATACTCCACAAGTCAATATGTTCGATTCTTCACTCCAAAGTAACTTAAATGCTCAAATGGTGAAATGGAGAAACAATTTTGCTAAATTAAGAAGTTTGGTTTGTTTCTCATTTCATAGAGCATGACAAACATCTTCTTGACATAGAACCCAAAAAGCTCACTTTTCGTGTCATGTGCGGTTTTAGCAGCTTTAGCAAAGTAGTGTATTCATGATCCGGTTGTTTTTGTAGGTGGGGCTTGTGGCTATGGGAACTTGTATAGTCAAGGGTATGGGACAAACACAAGAAGATTGAGCACACAAATGACCCTTTTCAACAATGGGCTAATAAAGTTTTGAGCTTAGGTGTGTGAATGACCCACAAGGTGCCTCCCAGTGTGTCATTGTGGTCACCGCCACTAATTTCGCCCACCTGGAGGATGGTGTGATTCACCCAACCAAGATTTTGATCTCTCTCACGGCTGTCTTCCAAAGACATTGCTCAATACAGAGGCCGGATGTACCTATTGCTTATAGAAGGTATGCTTTTTTTTTCTTCTTCTTTTCTTCCCTCTTATTTTCTTAGTTTTCATTGTTTTTGTTGTTGCGATTCTGTTTCCCATTTTGAGAGGTGTGTTTGTGGGTGTTGCGGGGTGCCCCGCAGAAGAGGAGGATCGGGTTCACCATCAACGATTCCTACTTCAACTTAGTCCCGAAACAAACGTGGGAGGTGGATGTGCATGCCATTTCCATCAAAGGATCAAGGACAAGATGGCACCCTCTGAAGGCCGAAAACATGAAAAGGGACTAGTTAATAGTAAATAGTAGCAAATACTAGTGTTTGAACATGAAAAAAGGGGAGCTTTAAAAGGTCCTGATTATTTTAATTGGGCCTTTTCTATTATTGGAGGCTATTTTGTTATCAAAGAAGGGGCTTTAATGAGAGGATTGAAAATAGTCATGTACTTCGTATTACTGATGCGATGCGACTATAGAGCATTTCCAAGTTCCTGGTAATGAAATGGAATTTATCTTTGATGTGCAGCTATAGAGCATTTCCAAGCTGTTGGTTCTGCTATTAAACAGATCAACACTTTACTTCAGGAATCTAATTTCACCAACTGGTACAAATGCATTTCACCAACTCTGTTAGTACGGTTAGAAACACTAGGCAGAATGATGTCTCCTTGCTTTAACTGTGATGCAAACAGCCTCAAGTTGATGTCGTTCCTTTCAAGTCCAACTTTCTATTTTTCCTTTTGAAGTTGGGATTTAGACAGGAGATGTTTATGCATGGCACATGTTACAACCTGGTACATTGTTTAAATGAATATAAATTGTCAGGAGTCATCATTCAAAGTATTTGTCTTGTTTTGTTGAGTAGATCAACTTGCCTTTTAGCTAGATCTACATAGAGGGCTCACCTGATGTGTGGATTGGATTTCATACATGTGCATGTGTAGCTGCATGTAAAGTTGGTGGACTTGGTGAATCTCCATCTTATGAGTGCTAATTTGAATGCAACTAAATTGACTGCTTTTACTTGTTGGTGACAGTTCAAGTGTGTGGCAGCATTGACGTCTCCTTCAGATTCTTTATATTTTGAAGATATCAAAGCTAGTCATTGATCTGGGTTCTGTTAGAGCAAGGTTATGGAAAGCATAGGTGGAAGAAAGACTTGAGATGTAAAGCTATTGTGGGTTACTCTTATAACATGAGATCCTCTAAGCTTCTGCTGTTTGACATGGAGTTATTGCCAGCTTATATTGCTTAAGGCATGATTTTTCTGGCTTAGAATCAGTGGCCTTTTGCAATACATGAAGGCATAGCTTTCCTTGCAATGCAAGATATGGTGCTATACTCGTGTATCCCCAATATATATACTTTTCCTCAAGTGGGCTATTGATGTTTTCTAGGGGATTCCATGCTTGAAGAGAGATCATTAACTGAAGGATGACATAGGGTGGTGAACCACCATGACAGAAGAACACTAATACTTGTCTATTAATTCCTTTTTTTTTTTGCATGTATTTGAGAGAAGTGGATGATCAGAAACAAAATACCAACAACAGTCTATGTTCGACATACATGTGGCCCACTTGTCATGTTAATGATTGATGGCCCCTGCCTGATAAATGGCCTGGATCTTGCACGATTGTGGATAGAGCATAGGGCAGAAATTAAACTAACCAGATATCCTACCCATCCAAATGGTGGCTGTAAAATGGAAGTTGAACACAGAAACCTTAACAATCAAAATGTAAAACTCTGGAATCTCAATCAGTGAAGTTTCTGGGACATGCCCCATCCACAGAGGAGCCCATGATTCTGATAGTCTGGATTGATGCACATGCAATTTCACTCTTATGGTTTCGTGGGGCCCCTCCCTCAAAACAGTCTACTACCAGATTATGGACTAAACGTGTTAAGGTGGCCCACTATGATGTATTTGTTTCATCCACACCATCTATCCATTATTCCAGAAAATTTTAAGTCATTGGCCTAAAAATAAGGTGCATCAAAATTTCGGCGTGGACCACATCACCGGAAACAATGTTGATTGAATGACCACCATTAAAAACTTTTGGTGGGCCACCAATGTTTTCGATCAAACCGATATTTGTTTTTTCCTTCATCCAAGTCTTTATGACCTAATCAACGGCTTGGATGTCAAACAAACATTAGCCCTACTAGTTTTTTAATGGTGGACTTTTAATCGTTATTGTTTTGGTGGTGTGGTCCACCTGAGATTTAGATATCCCTTGTTTTTGGAATCAAGACCTAAAACAATTCAAAAGAATGGATGGACGGCATGGATAAAACAAATACAATATGGTGGGCCCCACAGATCATCTGCATTTTCAACCTCACCATACGCCTCCGTCAAACGCAAATGGAAAAAAATAAATAATAAAGGAAAGAAATGAAAGAAAAGGAAAACGCAAAGAGGCGAAGGGGTTTCGTACCTTGCAAAGCTCGATGGTGGAGAGGGAGAAGTCGACGAGAGAGGGAGAAGGAGACTTGAGAGGGAAACGAGAAGAGAGGGAGATGAAGCCAATGCAAAGGGATGGATGTCTATTTATACGAATGGCCACCAACCTTCTTCAATACGAAGAGATTCTCCCAAATGTCAGCCCGTAGCCCTCATTGCGCCGCATGTAGCTTTTTTCAATGGCCTCGCCTTCAATGGCCGCTTGTAGCCTTCAATGGCCCTTGAAATTCATGTCGAAGGTTGGTATGCTTCTTCAATGGTGCGATTCTTCCCAAGGTTTTGCATTTCAAAAATTCCAACCGTTACAAACTAAGTTAGGAAAAAACGACTATTTCTCCTGTAAGATTTTCATTTCTCCTGTAACTTAGTTACAGGTTGAGAGAAAGTCACCTGTTACTTTTCTCCCCCAAACACCAACTGTAACTAAGTCACCTGTAACTTACTTACATTTTAGAGAAGTTACAGGCATCCAAACGACCCCTTAGTTGCAAAATGCATGATATGGTTCGAGATATGGTTATAAGAATTGCAAGAGAAGAGAGCTTTTTTGTGAGGTTGGACTGTGGAGGTAGTCCCGCATTCAGTGAGCAGTCTCGTCGTTTGGGAATTGTGGGGAATACAGCTGTAGAGAGCATCGGAAACAGTTCCACCAAGCTGCGGTCGTTGGTTGGGATGGACATTCAGAGCAAAGAGATGATTGCAAGTCTAAAAGCAAAACTATGCGAAGTAAGGTGGTTGAGGGTGTTATCTCTTTCATTGTCAGACAGTGATCTCGATGGAGATGTGGTGTGCAGCGATTGGTTGAGTGGGATAGGGTCGTTACAGTACCTCGTTTATCTTAACATACAGAGTAGTTCTGCCTTAATATCACTGCCCGATTCAATCGGAAATCTTCGTAATCTTCGGATTCTACGTTTATCGGACTGTCCCAATTTGAAAAGGCTTCCTGTGTCAATCACAACATTAGAGAAGCTAACAGCTATTGATTGTCAGCCTTTAGAATGCATGCCGGAAGGGCTTGGAAAGCTTTCAAATCTCGAACGGTTAGGATGGTTTAGTCCAGTGAATAAAAATGGATCCGGTATTTCGGAGTTGAAGAGCTTGACAAAACTTAGAGAACTTTGGATGGAGATAAAGTCAATAGAAGAAGGGGAATGGAATGTGTTATCAATGCTCCAGCATCTGCAAATTCTAAGGTTAGATTTTGAGGGAATTTCTGTTGAAAGAGATGGAGTTGTAAATAAGATTGAAGGTGAGCTTTCTCCTCTTAAATCCCTGAGAGAGTTGTATCTTTGGGAGTGGCCAGGAGAAAGGACACCTGCGTGGCTCAGTCCTACTTCCCTTCCCAATCTTCAGTTTCTTTCGATTTGGGGAGGAAGGATTAGGGAGACGGGTCCCAGATTTTGGGACAGCGAGAGTGGGGTATGGAAAGTGGAGGTCTTGGTGCTAGATTGGTTAGAAGAGATGGAAGAGGAGTGGCAGAGGATGCGAAGGGCAATGCCGTCTTTAAGACTCCTCAAGGTTTGGAACTGTCGGAAGCTCAAGTCATTCCCATTCGACGTTACATCTCGTTGGAAGTCGAATATATGGAGGAGAAATGAAGAAGATTCAGGTAATTAAAGGGTAACCAAACTTTATTAATTTTGTATATCCAAAACTATTTGTGAAGCCTGCGTTAGAGGCATTGAAGAGGCGATTCGCCAGCACTGCACTATGCCACGTCATACCTTTTTTATTACTCTCGTACGTGTGCCGTGCTGGCAAGTGTGCCGCGAATTACCCATTCAATCTCCAGAAGCGTATTGCGTCCTGAGTATAGCCTACCGAGTTAACTCTGTGGCGCCAACTCTGGATATATGTGTTTTATCCACACCGTCCATCTGTTTTTCCAGATCACTTTAGAGTACGAGCCCAAAATTGAAACATATCCAAAGTTCAAGTGGACCACACCACAGGAAACAATGTATATGTTGTATCTACTGTTGAAACCTTCTCAGGGCTCACAGTTTTTTATTTCTCATCCAACCTGTTAACGAGGTCACAAAGACAGAGATCAAGGGAAAACACGAATAGCAGCTTGATCTAAAATTCTGTAGCCCCCACAAAATTTTCAACGGTAGGCATTCAATTCCCACTGTTTCCTGTGGTGTGGTTCTTTTGATCTTTGGATAGGGTTCAGTTATAAGCTCATACCCTAAAATAAGCTGGTAATTAAATGGACGGATGGTGTGGCTAAGTCACTAACATCACAGTGGCCCCACAGAATTATTTAGATTTTCTCTAAATCAGACTAAATCACTTTTCAGCTGCCCCACGCAATACAAAGTAAATTGATAGTTTTTTTTTTTTTCCTAACCATTCATTTGTATTTATATATTTTAGCCCATCGGAGTTGGGAAAGCTGACCTGACTTTTGTGTGAGGCGATCTATCTCGACAAATAATATCACACCTCATGGAAAGCTCAGATGTTGTGCATGTATCATGTTGTGATACAAGCTCACACGTATATATTAACAAACCTCCATGGTTAGACTATCAATTTTGACATACCTGACATATGACTTACATGCTCCTGGTCAAGTTGTTTGACAGACCTGACATATGACTTATATGCTCCTGTTCAAGTTATTTAATACTCTAGCATCGTGGGACACTTGATACTCAGGCATTTAAAAATGGTACACATGGCATCAACTCAAATTAAACAACTTAACTTATGGAATCACTGTTTCTAAGTCATAGCCCAAAAGTTAGATTGGTCCAAGAATCCTAACCTCTTATTGGGGGCACTTGTTTGTTCAAGTAAACACATTATTGAATATTTTTTATTTTTAATCATCCAATAAATGTCCACCAATCTAAATAATTACATAAGTGCTCGATTATTATTGATGACACTTAAAGAGTATCTATTTATTTATTTTTTTCAAAATATTGTCTTTTGAAGTTAAAATTTAATTCTAGAGCTAAGTTTCATTTTGGCAATTCAATTTCTAATTATAAGCCATTTACCATTCTTTCTAAAAAGCCACTTTTCAAATTCTTAGAGATGATTTAAATTTAAAGGTGTCAAGCAAAGATGTAGATTCTTCAAATTTCAAGTGTCCAAACGACCCATAAATTCCTTTGAAGACTTTTCAAACCTCACTTCCATCTTTTTCTACCTTTTTTCTACATTTTTAGACTTGCTTCTTAAGGATGCCGCAGCAGCAGCAGAAGAAGAAGAAGAAGAAGAAGAAGCAGCAGCAGCAAAAGCAGGTATGTATGTACATGCTTTTCCCATGACATTCTTGGTTCAAATACCTTCTAGAAATCTTAGCTGCCCGGCAAACATCACAAATGCCATGTATGTTGTGTATAGACTCAGTATTGATTCGATAAATACCCCCCATCAGTTGTGCTTTTAGTCATATAATAATTCTAATAGAAAGAAGAAATTATGGCAAAGCTGGTGGAACCGGTGTAGGATTACAGATACCTTTTCATAGTACACATGACAGTGGTGACGTCCCAACTCAGTATGTTCAGTTAATTGCCCTGCTATTGTTGATGAAACATGATTAAAAATATATAAATTGGATGATCCTAGCCATCTGGTTGGCAGATTCCAAACCAATAGTCCAAAGAAATTTAGGCTAGGTTTACATAACAAAAAATAAAAAATAAAAAATAAAAAATGAAGGGAACATGATTTAAGATGGGTCCTACTAGATGGACGGTCTCAATTGACACATGACCACAACCCATGTGCAGTAAAGGGATGGCTCTACCTGATCAACTTTCTTGTTTTGTTACCATTTCCTTTTGTAGTGGTATGCCCACAAGGACCTCCCTTGTTACAGATGATCAATCCATCTAATGCTTCTAAGCATGCATGATCATAACAAAATCAGGTAGGACAACTCATCAAGTGGGCCACACATTTATATATATATATATAAATGATTTAGAAAAGTATAGCAATGGCTCATATGCTCTACTTGTCGGCGGTTTCTTCTAGTTAATCACTATCTGTTGAGTGCTCAAATATGAGAAACGATCTATTAAGCTAAGTGTATAGAAACCAACACATGTACATTGATGCATTTGGCATTCAAAGTCCCCTATCTAGCTAATTAGTATTTGCTTCACTTTTGAGTTTCATCCAACTAATTTCTTTGTGAAGGACCATCAACATGGGAGATTACTGAGGCATGACATGAAGAAAGGCAATTTCTACCATCTAATGGCAACTCCAAATTCCTTGCACTTATCATCTAAGTCTTGTCATCCAACAATATGTACGGTTCATCATGTGCTTTCTCACTTTTGACTTCCTTTCTCCTTTAAATATGTGAACTCTAGTTTAGCCAATAAACCTTTGGAATTTGTACTTTCTATATCTAGCGACAAGCTCGGTTTCCCTATTAGATATATTTCATTGATGATGTTAGTAGATTTTCTGGGGAAAGCACTTTTTTTCAATGGGAAAGCATTTCATTGATGATGTTAGTAGATTTACATGGTGTTTTTCCTTGGTATGCACTTAGTGTTTTTTCAAATTAAGATTTAAATTGAACATTGAGAATATATTTTGCATAATCAAATGTATTCAAACTAATGATGGCAGTTAATACATGAAATTGAAAAGCTTTCTCAAAACATATGGCATTATTTTCTGTTTCTCTTGTCCATGTACCCCTAAGCAAACGGTCTCATTAATTCTCTATGGTGGCTAATGCCCCTATCCCACCTGTTACGCCATTCAATGCTGTTGTTTTTCTCTTTAATCAGGTGTTTTCTCAAACACTGTAAATCTTTTCAATTCTCTTTTTTATTATCAATTTCTTAAGGTTAATTTTGGCTATGAATGTTTTAATTCAATTATGGCTATGTACTGGCTCATTGCACATGTGGCACTAATGTACATTTAGACTACCCAAATTGCGGGGTCCCATTGTGGATGGAGCATATCTCTAAAATGACAATAATTACCAATTAATGGCTATTAAATGGATGGTTAAAAGTAAAATACCAGGTGGTCCAAATTCAAAGGGAAAAAGTAATGCAGGGGCATTTTTCGAGTGGGCTGGGTGGCCTCTGAAATGCAGGAGCACACTCAGGGTGGGCAACCCGTGTGAGGCAGGTGGCTTTTATGAGCCAGGCCCCACCCGTGTGAGGCGGGTGCCTTAGTACTATGCCACACATACAATTGAAGATTCACCACCATTTGTTAAATATAAGAACTAAGACTGATGAGACCCTCCCATTTGATCAGACTATAGATAATAATGGGATTCGGATTCGGGTAGCCTATCTCTACCAACCAACATGAATGTGATGGGGATTGTTGCTTGGTAGACACTCTCATAAAGGAATTAAAGGAGGAAGAGTTCTGAAATGGAATAAAAACCGGCAAGTGACATTGGCTCCCTATGTTTTCTAAGTATACATCACTCTACTCCCATCAAGGTTTTTGGTTACGATATAAATGAGCCTACATCCATTGTTGCCCGAAATTGATGGCACATATCAACCCACACATGGGGCAAACAGGATTGTCCAATGGCTGTAAAAACAAGAGGTATTATACACCATACAATGTCCAGCTCATGGTCCATTTTACACTGAGCATATCACTTGGGATTGGACTGGCTTATTTTGCTAGGCCATCTCATGGATGGATAATGATACAACATCACATTAATCAGGCAACACGTCTAAGCCAAGTAGACAACCTATCCATAGTAAGGTCCAGTGTACAGGGATTTTCAATGACCATTGATGGACCACAGACATCGAACTTCCGATGGGCCACCAGTTTAAACGATCAAAGAAGCTGACTCTCCCGACAGGAAAACCCTTTTGCCAAAGGAGATTTTATGGCTAACAACAGGGCTAGTTTTCTCTCCCATGAGTTACCACCAAGCACGTTATCTGATTATCTAGATTGTATATGATCCTTGGAAAGAATAGTGCATGATAGCCTCAGTTTGTCAATTTGTACAAGTAGGGTCAATGGCAGGGTGATTCCAACTCCATTCAAACCTTCCATCTTCTTTTCTTTTAACATCCCACTCTGAAATTAAACTCTTTGATCAATCCGTTTGACTATGAGCATCCACATTGAGGCTGCTGGAAAAGCTGTCTGGATGTCGTCATGTTTCCACCTGTCTCATAGAGGTGCATATGACAATCATGCATGATATAAGAATTCCTTGGACCTAGATTCAATGGAAAGCAATTGCAAGGTAGCAAGTGAATTGTTATTGCATCATGCATGAACATGATTGAACTATGTCATAAACATTCATGTACTTTATTTTGATGTGTGTTAAGGATGCAGATGAAAAAAATACAGGATCAAAGAATAACGGCCCTCAAGAGGGAGGCCAAACTTCATTTTCTTTTCTTAGGCTAGAAAAACATATGATTGTAATCTCAATTGGCTACATTTTCATAACATTCTCAAACCAGATCTCCTATTCGCTCAAACAAACAAGGCAAATAATTTGATACTGGATGTGGCTGCTTGGTTTAACTTCTATTGATTGGTCAATGCAGGGGGCGGTTGGAACTTGTTTGATTGATTGCAACTCTCATTGACTCATGTGACTTCTATCATGCTATATGTGTGTGTGTGTGTGTGTGTGTGTGTGTGTGTGTGTGTGTGTGTGTGTGTGTGTGTGTATAAAATGAACAAAATAAATGTTTCTTTTGGAACATGATCTGAGATGGGTCCTACTAGATGGACAATCTCAATCGATGGTCTCGGTTGACACATGATCATGACCAATGAAAATACAGTAGAGGGATGGCGCTACCACATTCTGGTTCTAATGGCTCTACTTTCCTTTTGTAGTGGTATGCCCACAAGGACCTCCCCACTTTATGTATGGTACAGATGAGTGATCCATCTGATGGTTCCACTGCATTCCTGACCATAACAAAAAGAAAAAATAAAATTAAATTAAATAAATGATTTAGAAAAGCAGAGCAATGGCTCACATGCCTTACTTGTCACGGTTTCTTCTAGTTGATCACCATCTCTGGAGTGTTCAAATTTGAGAAACGACGGAGGTGGCTAAGTGTATAGAAACCATCACATGCACACAGATGCATTTGGCATCTAGGTCACACTATCTAGCTAATTGGTATTTTCTTTGCTTTGAGTTTCATCCAACTGTTTTCTTTGTGAAGGAACATCGGTAGGGGAGATTACTGCTGCATGACTTGAAGAAAGGCGATTTCTATCATCTAGAGGCAACCCCAAATTTCTTGCATTTATCATTAAAATCTTGTCATCCAACACTGTGTACGGTTCATCATGTGCTTCCTCGCTTTTAATTTCCTGTCTCTATTAAATCTGTGGACTCTAGTTCCTTTTTATGTTATATTTGTACCCAATAAACCTTTGGAATTTGTACTTTCTATATCTAGTGACGAACTCTGTTTTACTGTTGGATATAATCAATGATGTTAGTAGATTTTTATTGGGAAAGCTTGGAGCATTTCATTAATGATTTTAGTAGATTTACATGGTATTTTTCCTTGGTGTGCACTTAGTTTTTTTTTTTTTTTTTTCAAATATTTAAATTGAACATTGAGAATGTTTTAGTGCATAATCAAAAGTATTGAAACTAATTGTACATGTTGGGGATAGTCGCTCCGTGAAAACACTCTCACATAAAGGAAGAGTTCTCAAGTAGAATAAAAACAGGGAAATGGCATTGGCTCCCTATGTTTTCTAAGCATTCTTTCCTCTTCTTTTGGTCCAGGTTTTTGGTTCCAATGTACACCAGCCTATATTGGTCATTGGCCAAAACCGATGGCCCATTACATCAGACGACACATGGGTGAACATGATTGTACAATTGCTTTAAAAACAAGAGGGGATTGTTGCTCCGTCAAAACACTCTCATAAAAAAATTGTAATTCATAAATCGTGCAGATAATCATACAATCAACGAGTTTCCAGTCACTTTATTTGTATTTCAAGTTTGTAAAACTCACAAAAGCATTCAAATTTTTGTTCAAGTTACTGAATTTCAATCTCCTGAGAACATGAACCTTGGAACCCATCTCAGGGGTTTCTTGGCTACCTGGGCAAGTATCTATAAATGGAATCCATAGGTAGGGGTAAATTTCTACTTTGGGACCATGGGAAAACTTAGAAATAGTTTCCAGCCAGAAACAGATTCTATCTTTTGTGTTTTGTTCCTTGTCAGATGTTGGCCTACAAATTCCAAGGAAATGGATTCCTTCCCAATAGTCACATTTTTTATTATAAATATTAACTAATAGAATTCATACCAATTTTTTCCCAAAACACATAAACACAATTTCTGGATTCCAAAAAATTACATTCCCAATACTGAACCATGAGAAACAAAACACTTTCTCAAGAATTTTATTTCATAGAAACATTCTTTGGTGATCATTTGACAAACTGGAAAAGTAGACTAGGAAGAAAAACAACGATATAAGTTCCTAGCAAACCAGGACAATACTCCCTCCCTTCCATCAATCACATTTGAATCGTGATTTAGGCCCTCAGATCAAATGTCAGTCAGATTCGCAGCTTGGGATTAAGATAGTCCAAAATGAACCCAACCTGTAATTAGGTTCCTCCCACCAAGATGAAGCGACATACCAAATATTTTGATGAATGAAAACTTAGGTGGGCCACAACACTCAATTTTAAGGGGATAACCCATGATTTTACATTATATTTTCTTATTGTATGGCCCAACTGAGTTTTTTGTTGAGTTAATTTTTTGTTTGTAAAGTAATTATGAGGGGAGAATCCTGATGGACAAAGTGGATTCCACTCTGATAGCCTGATAGGTCCCCACAGAGCTCCTAGTGTTTTCAAGGAGAAAATAAGACCTAGAGACACTTAAAACAACAAACAGGCTTGTTTTTGCCATACTAGATAGATTCCAACAAACAGCATACCAGCCTGGTTAGAACAGCTTCGGCTAGCCAGACAGGACCAGGGCAGGCCAGACTAGACAGCTATCCAGGCTTAACTTTTGGTGCAAACGGGCCCTTTAGGGGCGAATTCCAATATTTGAGGCCCTGCCGCCCTGGCAAAAGGCTAGTTTGCAAATTTCAGGGAAATGAATTCTCTCCCAACGGTCACTTTTTTAGTGTTTTTTTATTATTATTATTTTTATTATATATAATATATATTATATATATATAAATAAATAGACCTGCACAGCCCACATTCTTTCCCACTACCCAAATGCAGTTTTTGAATCCACTGAATTACATTCCCGGTACCCAACCATGACTAACAAAATCTCTTTCTCAAGGTTCGGACACATTTGGCATGGCGCTAGAACCTTGTTCAGAGATGTTTTTGCTGGTATTGACCCAGATTTGGATGCTCAAGTGGAATTTGGGGCATTCCAAAAACTTGGAGATCCAACTACAAAGAGACAAGTAGTCTGATACAACATTGCTCTGGTATCTTTCGCCTTAGGAAGCAAGCGAGCTGAGATAGTACATGTAAACAGGGAAAGGCGACCAAAGGACCCATAGGCCCTTTTGATTCCTGGGAGACAAACAACCCTTTAAAATTTGGCAAAACCCAACTAAATAATCATCCAGATACTCATGAAAATGTCGAGCATCTACTCGAGTCATTTGCATTTCAACATTTCTTGAATCACATAAACAAGTTTTTTGTTCAAATTAGTCGAATTCAGGGCCCTCGAATATGCAAAAGAAAGTAGTCCCAGAAACCCACCTCAGCATTTGCATAAATAAACAAAAAATCACCAGAATTCCTATAAACAATCCTTACAAAATCATCAAATTACCAACTTAATCACTACAATAAAATAATTCCAACAAAAATTCAAGACCCTGAAACAAACATATTCACATAATTACCGATGTTCTTGCACTTCCCAATATTAGGGAGGAAGCCCCTGTGGTGGGAGAACTTGTAGGCGCTGCTGACAAGCTTCATGTCGTCAGCATGCAAGCAAGCATCAAGCACTTCCCAGTCCATCTTTGGCTACTGTAGCTGAGACAGACCAGCGCTGCTGCTGCCATCAAGAGAGGATTGGAGGGAAGGGATTTGACGAATTTCAAGAAGCGAAGTGTTTGGGCGAGGTCCTTGTCTTTGACGGCTTCTTTGTATTCTTACCAGCCTGTGAGAGCTCTTGTGGTGGGACTCTTTCTTGTGGGGGATTGAGAGAGAGGACGATGGAGGTGTTGAAGAAGGGGGAGTTTTGGGGAGAGATGAATGGAGATGGAGATGAGGTGGGGGTAGAGGAAGAGATAATGGACGGCGGAGAGAAGAGAAGGAGAGGAATATTGAGGATATCGTCATGATCAGAGAGATCTGCTGAGAATTAAAAGATTATGAAAATCCAAACAACCTGCAACTTCAAAATGAGTGGGATTTATAAGTGGAGATGACGGACTAGGATTGCCTAGGTAGCACACAGCAGCACCTTTTTCCATCCTGTGTGCAACTGGAAAAGCTGTGGGCCCACCATGATGCATATATTTCATCCACGCCATCCATTGATCTTGAAAGCTCATGCCCAAAAATGAGGCAGATCCAAATTTCAAGTGTACCACGTCGATCACCACCGTTTCCTCCTGTGTGGTTAACTTGAGATTTGGATTTGTCTCATCTTTGGGCCCAAGCCCTTAAAAGGAGCTAGCAAAATGGATGGACCGTGGGGATAAAACACATGCATCATGGTGGGGCCCACAGACCATTTCCAGTAGGTGTCGTCTGCTACACTAGGCAATCCGAGTCAATGCCAAAAGGACTGGACTTGGGTTTCTTTAAACCCATAATTTGCCTAGCTATACCTGTTGAAACAGCCCTATTCAAAATTTTAATTCAACACAGCCCAACCCATCATATTTTTCACCTTTACTTAGATATATATATAGGGGTGCAAATGTGTTGAATGGACTCGAGGGTCATTGGACCCAAGTGGGTCTATGTCAAAATTTGGACCCATGAGGTGGCTCTAGGTCTAAAAGTTTGATCCAAGTTACTTAATGAGTCTAGGTCTTCTCAAAATCAACTTGATCCAACATGGTTAGGAAGCAGTTATTAAATCAACCTGATTTTCAGTTAAAAGACTAAACTAAACCTGACCAACCCCACCCAAATTCAAGGAAGAGCTATCAATAAGCATCTATGGCTTTTTTCTTTTGGACTAGACTAGAACAATGGTCCCCGAGCTCTTTCTAAATGAAGATTTCTAATTCACTACTTGTGACAATATGAACTACAAATCATTGTCAATCCAAAATACATGGAAATCATATTAATTGGACCACCTCAATCACTAGGGTTATTAAAGGGCTTGGCTGGTCCATAAGCTTTTAGTGTGGCCAGGTATTTGGGCCATGTGCACTCTTGCCATATGTTCATAATAAACGTGTGTGATGGGGTGTAGAGCCCATTGGAAGATCTAACCCAACTTTCTTGAAATGAAATTTTGGCCTTTTTGGTCCATATGTATTAATGTGTGTGATATAAGATGAGAATGAATAATGCAAGTCTCATGATTGACTTCAGTTGGAATTGCATCTTTAAAAAAATGGGCTGAAAGAATTTGAGATTCTCATTTGAGTTCAGATTGGTTCAGAAATCCCAGCCCTCTGTGTTGGGACACCTGTTTGTTGAAATAGAACGGACGTACAGCTGGATTATTTTTTATTTATTTTTTTCTGATGGGAGGATCCCTCTAGTGGTTCCAATACTACCATAGGCTTATAGTAGTACGGGGCAGATGTGGGGCCATGTAGTGTATGTATTCCATCTCATTTTTTGATGTATCCTCACATATTACCCACGAGCCTGAAAATATACTCAATCGGAAACTCTGGTGGGCCAGAGCTCATTGAACAGCATGAGGAGGGATGCTTGCCCTTGATTCTAACCAGGGCCCGAGGCCCGTACAAATCAAGAATGGTTCAATAACTCTCTCCTATATTTGTATATACATGACGTTGTCCATGGGACCTGATCTAGTGCCATTGTTGTCCACATGGCATACATGGACTAAATCACAATCGTCCATTTAATTGATCCAGTACTTAATCTTCCATGGTCTAAAACTTACACTTCTTGGGCAATCATAACCCTTCAGTTGTTGGATCACAAAAGAACATTAATGGCCCATTTGGATGCAGTGGGATAAGTAACTTCCAGCTCACTTTATGGTACCACCCAAAATTGTAATGACTCCAATCTCAAGTGGAGCCGCACAATGAATGGTCTACAGCAAAGGTTGGCCCAACATGATGGACCAATGTAAGGAGTACCAAGCATACTTGAAGGATAAATACTTGTATTATTGGAAACCAAATATACATTTTTACTTTTTGGCCGATAAATATTTTGTTTATCAAACATACTTATTTACTTAACACATAAAAACCAAGATAAGTAGTTTATCTTATAAGTAACATATCTTAAGTAACTTACAATCGGAACGAGGCCTAAGAGACTAATGTCTAATGTCCATGATGGCGGGCATTAATCAAGAGAAGTTTATTTTTAGATGGTTATTTTTTATTAGTAGCCAATCAGTGGTAGAGTCCTCAGGATACCTATTTCAGATCACCATAAACATTTGCCACATGTATGGTATTTGAGGCGCAAAAATGCCATGCACTCAATAGAGGCACGGAATCACATTCGAAATATTGTATGTTGAAAATTTAGATGTTGGCCCAAATTAAATATAAACTCAGACAAATTCTTTGGTGTTGAATGCTGACTTTTTTTTTTTTGTTACACACACTCACACCCACACACACCATAATGGGCACTTGAACCCACGACCTCAGTGATGAATCTCACGGAGACGTTTAGGGGAAAAGTACACTAACAAGAAAATTTGAAAGCGTTTAGGGAAGAAATCGGGCTTGAGAGATATCATGGCTAGAATCCCCAGGAAAATCAGGGACAACTTGTATCTCTTTTTTAGAATTAGACAGGTCCTCTTTGTCTCTACAAGGATTTAGGTTCCTAGCAAACCCAGACAACATTCTCTATTTCTCTCCCTCTGTCTACCCATGTGTGGTGACATCTCATTCATCAATCACATTCAAATCATGATTTTAGGCCATCGGATCAAATATCAACCCGATTCACAGCTTAAGAGGGTCACATGACATGCAACAATGGGGATCGAGACACACCAAACATTATCCATGGGGACCATAAGATTGCCTAAAATGAACCCAACTCACGATTAGGTTCCTCCCACCAAGATGAAGTGACATACCAAATATTTTGATGATTGAATATTTAGGTGGGCCACAACACTCGATTTTAAGGGTTTACCCTTTTTTAAAAGGTTGAAGCAATATTATCGAAAAAAAAAGAAAAAGAAAAAACAAAAAAAAAAAAAGATAAAAGCGAGAAGCAAAAGGAAACAAATAAGAAATCAACTAAAACCCTGCACAAGAACAAAAAAAAATAGGGACTCAACCCACCCATTTTGAAATACACAAAAGATCCTGATTGAGGACCCTGCATAAAGAACACCCCTGATTATGGAAGCAACGATTGTTTCTTTCCAACCAGACCACAACAATACAAGCAGAGCCAGCCTCTATTTGCTATGGCCAAGCGGATGTCCCCCCTTCCTCATGCCAAGATCTAAAAAGACAATTAATAGAACTAGGCATCACTCAACTAACTCCCCTCGATCGAAGAATACCGATTAAACCACTCTAGAGGAGTAGTGGATATAAGATGATCGACAGATTCCTCAACACTCAAACATAATAAACACACATTAGGGAGAATCATCGAACGCTTCTGAAGGTTGTTCGTAGTGAGGATTTTGTTTCTTCTTATGAGCTAGGCAAACGCTGAAACTTTAGGAGGAGACCCATATGGCCAGACATACGAAGTGCAATGCCATTCATCCCTTTGGATAGGATGAGAAAGAAGTTGATGCAGGGACCAGACGAAGAATCTACAAGAGCTTTCAGTGCAACAAACAAGTGAGTCTTCAACACTCAGAGCACTTTATCGGTAACGGTAACGGTGGCCATAACGGCCACCACCGTTACCTTTACGATATGAGTCATAACGGCTGTTATGGGCCCTGTAACAGCCGTTATGGTCTCTTTTTTATGGAAAGAAAAAATCCCCAAAACCAGTATCTGCCCCATAATATTTAAATAAAAATAAAAAAAACCTATATTTACCCCATAATAAACCATTGAGGGGTTGTTACGGTTTACAGGGGGCATAATGGGCCATTAACGTAGTTACAGGTCTTTTATATATATATATATATATATATATATATATATATATATATATATATATATATATATATATATATATATATAATGGCTATTACGGCCCCTATAATGTGTAACGATTGTCAACATTACCTTTACGTAATGGCCTTTATGGCACACCATGGACCTAACTAAGTTTTTTATTGAGTTGATTTTTTTTTATTTTTATTTTTCCCTTAAAGTGGATATGAGGGAAGAAGCTTGATGGGCAAAGTGAATTCCACTCTGATAGCCTGATAGGTCCCACAGAGCTCCTAGTGTTTTGAAGGAGAAAATAAGACCTAGATAGACTTCAACAAACAACAAGCAAGCTTCTTTTCTTCTTCTTCTTCTTCTTCTTTTTTCTTTTGCTATACTAGATAGGTTCCAACAAACAGCAAACTGGCCTGGTTAGAACAACATTGGCCTAGCCAGACAAGACCGGGACAGACCGAACTAGCCGAGCTATACAGGCTCAACTTTTGATGCAAACAGGCCCTTAAGTAAGGGCGGATTCCAATATTTGAGGCCATATCAAAGACTAGTTTGCAAATTCCAGGGAAACGAATTCTCTCCCAACAGTCACCTTTTTAGCTTTTTTTTTTTTTTTTTGAAAATATATAAATAGGCCTGCACAGCCCCCTTTCTTTCCCACCATCCAAACACAGTTTCTGAATTCCACGGAATTACATTCCCAGTACCCAAACATGAGTAACAGAATCTCTTACTCAAGGTTGCCAAAGGACCGCTTAGGCTCTTTTGATTCCAGGGAGCCAAAAAACCCATTAAAAATTCCCAAAACCCAACTAAATAATCATCCAGATACTAATAAAAATGTGGAGCTTCTATTCAAATCATTTGCATTTCAACATTTCTACGATCACATAAACAAGTTCTCGTTCAAATTAGTCGAATTTCAGGCCCCTCAAATATGCGAAAGAAAGTCGTCCCAGAAACCCACCTCAGCATTCGCATAAAGAATCCAAAAATAGCACCAGTTTTTCATTTTAATCACTCCATTTGATCCACAACCAACAAAAGCATGATCAGAACATAAACCAGAATACCCATCTCAAAATTCATATAATAATCCCTACAAAATCATCAAATTACCATACAAATCGCTACAATCAAACAATTCCAACAGATTTCAAGACCCCAAAACAAACATATTCACAGAATTACCGATGTTCTTGCACTTCCCAAAATTAGGGAGGAAGCCTCGGTCGTGGAGGAACTTGTAGGTGCTGCCGACAAGCTTCATGTCGTCGGCATTCAAGCAAGCATCGAGCACTTCCCAGTCCCTCTCCGGCTGCTGCAGCTGCAATAGACCACCACTGCTGCCGCCGTGGGGAGAGGATTGGAGAGGAAGGGATTCGATGGATTTCAAGAAGCGGAGGGCTCGGGCGAGGTCCTTGTCTTTGACGGCTTCCTCGTATTCTCGCCAGCCTCTGAGAGCTCTTGTGGTGGGACTCTTTCTGGCGGGGGATTGAGAGAGAAGAGGGGAGGAGGTTCTGAAGAAGGGGGGGATTTTGGGAGAGATGAACGGCGATGGAGATGGATGAGGAGATGATGGACGGTGGAGAGAAGACAAGGAGAGGGCCATTGAGGATATTACCATGAGAGTGATCTCACGAGGGAAATGAGGATGTTGCAAAACAAGCTGAAAGTTCAAAATGTGTAGGATTTATAGGAGGGAAATGATGTGCGACGCCGATTAGCTGCGACCCTGGATCCTCCAGCCAGGTGGGTCCTACCCTGACTTTGGGGCCCACCTCGATATATGCGTTTTATGTCCACGCCGTCTATCCTTTTTTCAGATTGAAGCGGGTACAAATCTCAGGTGGATCACCTTGAAAGTAGGGCTGCCACTGGACCCGGCCCGGGCGGGCTGCGACACTTTTTGGGTCTCACCTGCTTCGGGCTGGGCTTGGGCTAGAATACTATGGCCAAGGGCCTAGTCTTTGCCTAAAGTTTAAGCCCTCTAAAAAATAAAAATAAAATCAGGCAGGGCTGTGGCTGAGAGACCACTGGAACTACCCGAGCATATCCCGGAGCTGTACACGAGTCGAACCAAGTCGAGCATGGCAGAGATGGGCTCGACTCAGCTAGTAGCTAATCCCAAATTAAACTCGGCTCGGCTCAGTCCTCAAGCCTGTTTGGCCATTTTGGCTTGGTTCGATCAGCACTCGGGCCAAATCAAGCCGAGTTCAAGCCTGTGTGACATTTTCTCAAACACATACAATGTGTCTTCAATTTCTAATAAAATACAAAACAATAATAATACTTTAGATGTATTTAATCAAACACTCGGCCAGCAACATCAAAATCAAGATACGAAGGTAATCACACTTTGTTGAGTTATTTCATCAAACACTTCACGAGTAGCATTAATATCAAAATAACCAAGTCACCGAGCTGATTTGATCTGAGATGATTTGAGTTGATGTTTGATCCGAGTCGAGTTGAGCTCGGGCAAGCTCGAACTCGGCTTGAAATTTTTTCGAGCTCTAAAAACTAGCTCAACTCAGTCCGAATCCAATTTCGAGCTGAGGCGAGTCAAGCTTTTTCGAGTCGAGTTGATCATGCTGACCGAGCTAACTCAACTGGTGTACAGCTCTACCCACCACAAGTCATTTTGGATTTTAAAAGTATGATATATGATGCATGATAATGATGGTGGTATTGGGTCACTAGCTTACAATCATAAGTAGAATATGATATAATGCAGTTTAATAGTAGGTTTCAATAATCTTTATTTGTAATAACATCAAAATTTTAGATTAGAATAAATGTGAGTGGAGAATGTACCTAAGCATATTGCTCATGAATTCAACATTTGTGATAAAGTGTTGATGTCGCTCTCTTAAATTAGTGAGTCTTTCTCGATCTAACGCAAGTTTAAGATAGTGAGAAATTGATTAATTTCTCTAATAAGAGCCAAGGAATGACCATATCCGTACAAATAGTGGGCCTTACACATAGGCATGCACAAGTATGGTGGTGGAGGCTATGGATGTCCACATTCTCCTTTCCTTCCCACTCTCACTACTCTCTTTATAGTTGGGCATCCCAAGGGGGGAGGGGACGTCCAAGGGTTCTCCCTCTGAGATATGTCTCTCCCATCCTTACTGTAATGGATCATATTTATAAGGAGTGGTTATGATTTAAAAAGGAGAACTCAATATGATGCTGCTCTTTCTTATAGACTTTTGTGTACCTTGCTACGAAGAAAGTTTATCAATCCACCTCTATCATACACAATCATAATCTAATCCTTCACTATTAAGTACATCCACCTATGATCTATATCTATTGCCAATAATAAAATGGACCATCGATTCAACCTATCAGAACATCATTAAGTGCGATCGAAATAGTTTTAATAGTTAAAAGAAGTATTCAACGATTGAAAACAGTTTAAAAGTTGATTAAAGCCTTTCAAGTGTTGGACCCAATGAAAAAAATTTCTTGATGATTCTTGATATAATCAGATGTAGCCTCCAAAAATGTCCTAAGATAAAACTAGTGGATCCCTTATTCACCCATGCAAGAACCAATGAACTTAGATAGATGTACCCAACACCATCCACTGTTAATGGGCTTGCATTGACCTCATAAGGTGAGTCAAAGCCATCTAATTACTACAAGAAAAGGGGGCTTTAGCCTCGGTTCAAAACTGAGGCTAAACAGGTTAAAAACTGAGGCTAAAGCCTTTACCCTTAGTTTTGCCTCAGTTATCCAAACCAAGGTCGAAACCCCCATAGCTAAAGGCTTTAGCCTCAGTTTTAACAACCGAGGCTAAAATGACTTTTATAGCCTCGGTTCTTCAAGTGAGGCCAAAAAATTCTTTTTAACTTCAGTTTTCTAGAAATGAGGCTAAATCAAAATTTTAGCCTCCATTGTTTCCAACTGAGACTAAAGCCAAATTTAGCCTCAGTTGCCTCCAACCGAAGCTAAAACTAATTTTAACCTCAGTTCTCAACAACCAAGGCTAAAGCCTTTAGCCACGGGAGTTGTAGTCTTAGTTTATGTAATTGAGGCAAAACCGACACTAAAGATGGATGTATCCTCTTTTGGCATCAACCGAGGCTAAATTCAATTTTTGACCTCGTTTCTTTATCATCCAAAGCTAACAATATCATAATCAACAAATGATTGAACCTGTGCATATTTCACCCATTTAACATTCATCAAGACAACAATTCTGCACAATATCAACAAAACAATTAATGGTCTATTTAATTTTTTCGAAACAAAATACAAATGCACATGAATTGCCATATAGCCTTTCACATGAACTATTTCAGTAAGGTCCCCTTCTAGACCGATCAGATGTCTTCCTTTCCTAGCCACATCTCCTGGCAGATGTCTACAACACCAACCTCACTAGCCATGATCACGCGTCCACTATGTGTGATGTAAAAGCGACCGGGGCGCAATCCATTCTGGTCCAATGTCGCTCTAAGATAGCGGCCATCAGTAACTGCATTTATACAATAAATATAAGTTCAAAATACTCATGTAACATGCAGAATCATTAAAGCATGAAGCAATTCTAGCACAAACTTTACATGATATAAGTGCAGGTCCATCTCATGGCTCCATAAGAGCTGAAAAATATTCGTATAAGGCTTTTCTATCACGATCCATGTTTTTAAAATTTTGCCACGCCTCAGGTATCATCATCATGATAGCTTTAGGTAGACCTCTGCCAGCATGAACCATAAGCTCCAAGATGCCATCAAATGTTCCTAAAACAATCACAAATCCAATTTAGAAAACTCCAAGCTTGAAATATGCAATTAAACCCTCAAAGGAGATCTAAATAGCAAGGTTATGACAAGATCAAGCCAAACAGTCTTTTTTAACTGATTTTCAATAGGTGCATTCATTTGAAGTCAACAATCTAGCCTTAAAATCAGCACTTTGCCCCTTCAATTTCAAAGTGCATAATCAATTGCATGCTAAAAAGTTATTATATGTTGAACCTGCTGCTTCAATATTGCAGTCTTCATGTGGATGTGAAATAAATCACAGAGCATGTGCTCACTCTTAAACATAAAATTTATGAAATTTCTAGATAGTCAGAGAAGATAAGAAGAAAGAACAAGAACAAGAAGAAAACAAGATATGAGTTGTACAAGATTTTTTTTTTTAAAAAAAAAAAACAAGCACCATGTACCAATAATCATACGACCCTGGCCATGAATCATACAACCCTGGCCATTTCCTTCAGCTGGAATTTTGGGTAAAATCTCTGAAGACGTGGAAATTGCTTCAACGCGTTTGTCATTTCTTTCAGCTGCATTTCCTTCCCACTAACACTAGGTTTGAAGGAAAGGCAGTTCAAGGCTTCAAGAGGATGAAATCAACCTTCTGTTCAACCAGAAACTCGATGTCTGCAGTCTCTCTCTCTCTCTCTCTCTCTTCTCTCTTTTTCTTTTTCTTTTTCTTTTTTTTTTTTTTTTTAATTGTCTTGGAATGTGAGATGTAGCTTGTTTACTGAGAACTTGTGTCAAATTTTCCCGCAGGAGATTGATTTTAGGTGCATGTTTTTTGTTTGCACTCTGCTTTAAACACATGCTTGCATGTTTTTTGTTTGTACTCTGTTCTAAACACATGCTAGCCTTGTATATGGAGCCATGAATTCCTTAGTTTTTTGTCCATAGCTGTTCACTGCCTATGTCAAAAACAAATATAAATTGAACCAATTGAAATTCATCTTTTGGCAACACAGAACAACAGTCGCCAGTGATCTCACCATGTAATTACAAAGACAAAAAAGAAAGCAATAACGAAGAAATTAGTGTCAGTTGTATGTGTACAACTCTTTACATTGTTGCAACACTTGGTTTCTGGACTGGAATTTCTTGTGTTATGTTAGTCGTGATCATGACTTATGATGACGACGACTCTGATTGGAGGTTTGTATATTTACAGGAATGGTCAGCCATAGGGAGGCTGCCTTTTCATGTTAAAACTACTCTAGTTGGGTTTTGGAATGGATGGTCAGTATTTCACATCTGGATAGTGTGATAGAGGACAAAGACCCAAGAAAGTCATTGGAAGTACTTGGAGAACTAAATTGAGCTTATAATTCTTTTCTTTTCTTTCTTTTTCTTTTTTCATTTTTAAATCATTCAATTGTGGCTGAATCAGTTTTCTTCATTTGTAACTCAGTATCGTAACATATCTTAGTAGCTTTGGAAAAACCTTTTTCTTTCACTGGGTTATAAACTCTGTTTTAATTTCCATTACCATTCTTGTACTAGTGTGGCTTTGATGTATGGGAGACTACTGTGAGATTATGGGTATCATTTAGAATCAATATAAGTTCCTAAGGACGATAGCCTCCTTTGAAAGTGGCTTATTTCAAGGAGAAACTCCCCTCAAAGTGGCCATGCCATGGTCACATTTCAATTTTACATTTCATTCATTGAGATTGTCACAGGTTTAGGGTGTGTTTGGTAGATGCCTGAAAATGTGTTCATCTCATTTTAGTTAATCATAATCATGTATTAGAACCATAGTTCAAAAAACTAAAAACTCGAATTGAATTGATGTTCAGTTTGGGTTGACTTGAAAACTTGACTCAGTATTTAATAATCATAATCAAAAGTATTATGTATATCAACAGATATGTAAAGTGGTTAGAAATAGGATTAGTGATTTTAAAAAATGGATATGTTTTCATGAAACGTGCGTTAGTAAAGTCTGTCTCTTTGTTTTGTAGGCTTGTGGGTTTTATTCACTCCATTCACATTTACTTTTTATTAATATAACTTGTTGTGATTCAGCGAGTGACTTGGTTCGAGCCACCATGAGTCACGTCCTGTCATCCAACTAGATCTGACACAGCGGATCAGCATGAGTCTGGATTGAGTCAAGACTAAGGAATGGGTTCCAAGATCATAAAAATAGAAATAAATAAATAAATAACAAGTATTCCATCATTTGCATAGTGAAACTGTCTGATTTTCAAGTCATGCGCATGAGCTTTGACTGATATAGTTCTTTTTTTTTTCTTTTACAAATTGTTTCTGCTCAACTAACTAGGTGTTATAGTGATATGGCTGCTTCGCCGGCCAGTTCCAATCCAGAACCAATCTGATCATACAGCCAAGAGTTGGGTCTGGGTTTTAGAACTGGTTCTAAGATCACCAAAAGAAGGTAAATGAAACAACAGATAACATAACATAGGCTATTTGGTTATATCTCAAACCAAACCAATCAAACTATCACCTACGAGATTTTCATATAATCAATCAATGAAAATCATTACTTTTAATAGAGAGCAACTAAAACATGGATGTGGAAAATGACGCATCAAAGAAAATGATTCAAGATTGAACCATCATTGGATTCATTTGCTATGACAGGTTATGCGGATGTCTTTCTTTCTTTCTTTTTTAAAAATTTATCTGTTAGATTTAGTGCATGTCAGACAACAAAAATCAAAATACAACTTCTGATATTGGAAGGTTGAATCTATTCAATCTCCTGTAGGAAGACAAATTCTCTTGTGACCCAAACATTAATGCCAAAGAACTTTTGGAATTATAACGTTGAGAAAGAAAAGGGAGAGACATATATGAACAACAACAAAAAAAAATTTGGCAAAAGCATCATGATATAACTTACAAGCGGGACAATAAGTTTTTCTTTTCTTTCTTTCTATAATATCTCTGTATAAAAGCTAAAATGATGGAGTTCCTTTTTTCCTCTTTACTCATAGCTAACAAGAGTTAAATGATTAGGCAACAAAATCACAAATGCTGAACATGGAATCCAGTAACAATGTATCATGAATATAAAAGACATCCTATGCAAATGAATTGACTAAATGTCAGCTTGCCAAGTTTGAACTGCATGACCCATACATGTATGCAAAAATGCAGTATATCTGATTAATGTGTCAGGATTTTCCCTTAAGAACAGCTATGTCAAATGATCAAATTAGAAGAAAAATATACAAGAAGAGAAAGAAAAGGCATTAAGCAACAATGAAGCGATAAAACAATCAAACATGTAAGAGAAAAATGCGTGTCCATAATTTACCTTGACAGGAAATGTCCTATGAGGTAGTTTCATCATCAAAAGCTCCCTGAGTCTCCTGACAGCCTTAACCAGCAGATTCAACACCCTCACACTCATAAGCATCCTAAGCTACTAATATGAGGCCCTAACAAATACCACCCCTATAAAACCCTAACAAATAGCACCAGATATAAAATTTTCAAAAAGATGTAAGTGCATTACCTGTAATCTGAAGTAATATCTACACTGATTTCAAATGCTTATGATCTAAAACTCTGCAAACTCTCAATACTAATTAAATGGAAGACCTAAAATGGCACTTCTCTTTTCTCACTAGCTGTGCATTTGATTGCACCTAATCATGAAATTTCATGATATTTGATGCAACCAAATGCACTCTAAACCATAAACCGATAAAAAAGAAATTTCAGATGAAAGAAAATGAAATTTGTGGCCCTCCCCTATAGTATCCCCTTTAAAATAAGAATTCAGAATTACAGACAGAATCACATATAAAAACAGGAAATTCGGAACATAGAACCCATACCATGAAGGACTTGAGCTCATTCTTCATGTCAGCAATGCCATTCAGAATCTCAATCTTTTGGACATGACCAAGTTTGCTGAGAAAATTTAACTCCACTCCTTCCTGTTGCTCCAATTTCTCCTTCCTCTTTTCCTTTGCCACCTTTTCATATTCCTTAATTGAGTCCTCATCAATTAGATAGCCAATGCCCTTTTGGACATAGAATTCTGTGCAAGCATTACACCTACAAAGAAGATTTCTCCATTTCTTAGAAAGAAACAAGGGTTTTTTCTTCTCTGAAACAAATGAGGCTTGACATGGATCCACTCCAAATACACAGTTGGGATTTGCAATGCTATCGTGGGCTGCATCCTGCTTTAAAGCCACATTTTTCTCCAAATTCACTCCAAACAGAGGATCTCTAAAAAAACAGTTATTAAAAAAAACCTAACTATCTGATTTGGACTGAACAGAGCTCACTCTATATTGGCCTATTTATTTTATAATAAGAAATAGGCCTTGGACTGTTCTTCATAACAATGACCTTCAAAGATTTATTGGATGATGCTAAGACGGATCCAAGATTTTTTGTCAGTGCTGTTATTCTTTAGGAACAGACCTTATATGTCAATCTGAATGTTGCCAAAGAATTCATTGGCAATTGAGAAATGTTGCAGCACACCTTCATGTTCTAGAGGCCAGTTGATTTTGCCCTCCATGTTTTCAGTGAGAACAGACGTATCCCAAGTCGGTGCTATCAAATTCACGTGAACAAACTAACAATATTAACAATCTAGATTTAAAACGAATTCCTATTTCTGTAATCCACACTCAAATTCGAATTCAACAACATGTATGAACCCCCATAAACAATCACAAACCTTCAGAAACGCTAAATCTACAATCATCTCAAAGTAGAAACCTTATCACCGACTAAAGAAATGAAAATTCATAACAATCATGCGAGCTTTCAAGTTCGTCTCCCTTGGATAGTTTCTGCATTTTTCTCGAGAGGGTCCAAGCTCTAGCATCGCCATCTGCTGAACATCTGGATGGGAGAACCTGACCCCGGGGCTTTTCCGGCGAGTCTCCGTCCCAAAGACCTCCGGCGGGAGGTCTATTGCAGTCGGAGCAACAGATTCCGTTGTAATGGAAGGGTCTCTTTAGGCGCTTCGGCGAAAAATTCAGCCGCGGCGTTGGAGAATCTCAATATAGGAAGAGGAGTTCTCGCTAGGTTTTCGTATAGGAACGATCGAGGTGTGAAAATTCCAGGGAAAAACCCTAGAAAGAGAACGCGATCTCTCTCGAATCTCAAGATAGTGAGAAAAGAGTCGGGAAAAAGCCGATATTTAAGAATTAGGGCCAGGGTTCTATGCAAAAAAAAAAAACCCATGCAACCGAGGAAAAAGTCCGATTTCGATCGATTATTTGTAAATTTCCAATTTTTTCAAAAATTATTAATTTTTTCAATATTCTCAATTTTTTTTTCAATATTCTTAAATGTAAAAAAAAAAATCTTAATTTTTTAAAAGTTCTCAAAATTTTAAAAAATTCTTAGTTCGTAAAAAATTCAAAATTCAAATCTTTTTCAAAACTCTCAATTTTTTTTTTCAAAATTCTCAATTTTTTCCCAATTGTCTTCATTTTTTTTTTCCAAAATTCTCAATTTTTTCACAATTGTCAAAAATTTTAAAAATTATTAATTCTTTCGCTATTCTCAATTTTTTTTTTTTTAATATTCTTAGATGTAGACTTTTGACCTTAGTTCATATGTAACTGAAGCTAGAAAGTAGACTTTTTGCCTCGGTTACTATGCAACTGAGGCTAAAATGTAGACTTTTCGCCTCGGTTCTTATGCAACTGAGGCTAAAATAGAGTTTATGTAACCGAGCCTAAAAAGTAAACTTTTCACCTCGGTTCCTATGCAACTGAGGCTAAAAATTAGACTTTTCACCTCGGTTCCTATACAACTGAGGTTAAAATGTAGAATTCTAGCCTTGGTTCCTATGCAACTGAGGCTAAAAATTAGACCTTTTGCCTTGGTTCCTATGCAACTGAGGCTAAAAAGTAGACTTTTTGCCTCGGTTCGTATGCAACTGAGGCTAAAAGTTAGACCTTTCGCCTCGGTTCCTATGTAACTGAGGCTAAAATGTAGACCTTTCGCCTTAGTTCCTATGCAACTGAGGCTAAAAAGTAAACCTTTCACCTCGGTTCCTATGCAATTGAGGCTAAAAAGTAGATTTTTCACCTTGGTTACTATGCAACTGAGGCTAAAAAGTAGACTTTTAGCCTCAATTCCAAAGCAACTGAGATGAAAAATGAACTTTTAGCCTCAATTCCATAGCAATTGAGGTTAAAAAACACATTTAGCCTCCATTTTTTCAACCAAGGCTAAAGGCTTACTTTCTTGTAGTGTAAGCAAGATTCATGACCTTTCATACTTCCTCAGGTTTAAGGATTAATCATTTAATGTACGTACTTTGAATCATTGATCTTACGATCACAATCCAGGCTAATGAGCTCTCAGATTATTGACTTGAGCTTCATCAATCAATGTGATTGTTCAAGGGCTCAAACTAGGAACACATATCCATGACACGCTCACACTATCGTGTAAGTTTAGTTAAAAACAGTATGACAAACTCCAAGTTGGTTTTTAATGGTGGATATTGTCTATCATGACACACAATATAACCATACATCTCAATGGTAGATGTTCACAATTGTGTCCTTAGCATCCGTGATGACCATGGTACATTCAGGTTCTAAGATCCATATAACACAACTCTCACAAGTCCGTGACTGTTGAGTTTAATCTCGAGTATCCAAAAACCAGAGGATGTACCGTGGGCACCTCATATGACTCAATGAATACATAATAAGAGAGTAAAACTAAATTTATCCCAAGGCTTACATCATTCGCCCAACTAGGACCTACATCATTCGTCCAACTAGGACCTGTGATCAATAAGATCAATGGTTGAGATCCGCCCACATCCACATAGCCAATGGATTAGGGCATGGATGATTTTTCAGGCACCAACTCTAACAGATGGGGTACACCTAATGAACAACCCAACTCTGATCTTAAATCAGAATAGGTAGCCTAGCTTAGACTCAGGCCCATTTGTCAGGCCGGAGACTGGACATCCATGGACCATTATAATGATAATGTTATTAATTACATTTATAATTGCAAGTTAGGACATATCATAAAGTAAGAAAATTAGAAAAGGCATATTAGGTCCGGATAAGGCAAAAAGTTAGATTTGGCCTTTAAAATTGGCCCACTTAGGCTCAAGCGAGCTTGAGTGTAGTTCTTCTATTATTGGGTCAGTCCTGATTTAACCCTCATATAGCCCACTTCTGACCCATGATAACCTTAGATTTGAGTGCCTAGTGACCGGATCACTTGGGTTGGTTTAGACCCATATATAATTTGCCTAGCTAGGCCTTTTGTGCGGGCTCTATTCAAAATCTTAAATCAGCCCAACCCAGCATATTTTCCACCTTACCTAAATAGATGTAGGGTGCAAGCTTGTCAAATCGATCCAAGGGTCATTAGACCTAAGTTGGCTTATGTTCAAATTTTGGATCCATGGGGCGGCTCTAGGTCTAAAAGTTGCTAAATGACTCAAGTCCAAGTCCTCTCAAAATCAACTTGATCCAACCGGGTTTGGACCCAGTTTTTAGATGGACCTGATTTTGATTTTGGTTCAGACTAAAATAGACTCGTGGCCTTTTTTTGGGTGGGGTCTACTTGAGCTTTGAATCTGCATCATTTTAAGGCATGACAGGGCCAACCTTTTCCACGACTCATGAGACATTAGAATGGTCTGGGTGGTAATGGCCAGGTTCAGGTCAGGTCCCTGCATTACTATGTTGGACATGAAATGGGCATCCATATCTGTAGACGTCTATCAAACATGGCCTAGAAAACTAATGATTTTTTCTTAAATAAAATATAAAAAAAACTTAGTAAAATGCCATTTTAGATTATTATTATTATTTTTTTATAAGCAACATCTTGCCATGATGGGGCATCCCAATTTCACGGTAGGTAATCTTGTTAAATATGTTGGATATCATACAAATTGCACACCCCAACAAGTTGGATGTCACATGCATTACATAGATCATCCACGCATATATATGTGTGTGTGTGTGTGTGTGTGTGTGTGTGTGTGATATCCCAAAAATCATCCGAAACTCAAGTGGGCCGTACCATCTAAAACTATGTGAAGACATGCCTAATATATATATATATATATATATATATATATATATATATATATATATATATATATATATATATATAAAATTTTAGATTATTATTATTATATTATTTTATAAGCAACATCTTGTCATGATGGGGCATCCCAATTTCAGGTAATTGCACACCCCAACAAGTTGGATGTCACATGCATTATATATATATATATATGTGTGTGTGTGTGTGTGTGTGTGTGTGTGTGTGTGTGTGTGTGTGTGTGTGATATCCCAAAAATCATCCGAAACTTAAGTGGGCCATACCATCTAAAACTATGTGAAGACATGCCTAAAATATATAAAAGCACTTCGATGGGCCGGATCTGTGAACAACATTTCGATGGGCCCAATAAATGATTATGAATGTTTTAATGGGAGGGTAACCTCTCTCAATTGTTATATGTGATGTGGCCCACCCAATTCAAGAATTGACTTGATTTTTAAGCTCTTGGCCCATCATGGAATGGTGCATCTGAGTAATGGGTTAGATGTTCGATACATATCAGCTCGACCTCATGTGAAGTACCATGAGGTCGACCTCATTGCACCATTTCCCATATATATATATATATATATATATATATATATATATATATATATATATATATATATATATATATATATATATATCCGAATGCTAACTGCTTTACGGATCTCTTGAAAACTTTTTTCAGAACCCATCATCCATGATGAGAGTCTAAAATCTGAACGGTCCATGTGAAGCGGCACCTGATGAAATCCCCGGTCCCAAATTTTATTTTGGTCCAAAACTTTGGGGGGCCATGAAAAATGAAAATAGTTTCCTCCCTTGATTTGCGTTTCTCTTTTCTATGGCCCACTAGAATTTTAGATCAGGTTGAATATTTGTACCTTGGGGTTTCATGGGATTCCGCATCACATAGACCATTCGGATTAGACGCCCATAACATGTGCGCAAAGGTGCGCACATGTGTAGGTGCGCAGGTGAGTTTGCCTATATATATATATATATTTAAAAAAGAAGAATTAATATTATGTAAATATATAATGTTGGTCTAATTGTGTTTCAAGGCAGTTTAAGAGACACTAGTATAGCACTAAACATGCTCAAGTTAATAACCAATTTAATCTCACCCATATGGTTTAGGGTCTGTTTGGACGGTGTATTACTCATGATAATGCAATACAGAAGTGCCATCACTACAAATTTACCACATTGAAATTAAGCACAATAATCATTGGTCAAATGCATATGCTTTCAAGAGATAGATAAACAAATTTGTAAAAATTATAGTTTTCAACTACAATTGAAAATCTCAAATCCAAATAGATATATCATTTCATAGAATGATGATTTGACATTAAATTAATAAAAAAGCATCATCATTATGATTTTAGGGCTGATAAATGAAACACCCCGATCCTCCGTCAAATCATATATCTTTAGGAGAGAAATTTATAATCTTTACACTTTTTCTCATATTAATATAGTAATCCATAGACCTAACAGGTTATTATCTACAGCCATACAAGGTGGGTGTCAGCCCAGGCTCTGAGTGCCTGTCACAGCCAATTGCCATCCTTTGTATGTTTGCATGTCATCATTCCTATATTCTTGACAGTTTTATGTGGTAAACAAATTCTCTAAAGGTAGTAATCAGCCACATGGGCGATGCAATTATGGGTTTTCTCTGTGGCCCTAATTTCAAGATTTTGTAATTTCTGTGGGCCAGTAAGCACGTGAAACCCTTTCATTACCCTTTTCTTTTGGGCTCCACTCTTCCTTTATCACCTTGACTTTGTGGAGAGCAGGTGTTGTGTTCCCGTGCAATGTAAGGCCGCATAATTAATTCTCCGTGCACCCTCACTCTCACCGTTGAGCCGACCAAGCTTTTTTTTTTTTTCACAGGCACTCACACCATAATGGGTGCTCGAACCATGACCTCACGATTGAAATTCATGTGAGTTCACCACTGAGGCCAGCCTGACTTCTACCACAATAACTTCCTGTTACAGCTATCGAAAATGGACCGTCCTACTGAGTACGCTTCTACCATACTGAGTAAACTCTGTTGAGCCCAGTGTGAATGTATGTGATTTATCCACGCCTTTCATCCGTTTTTCAGCTCATTTTAGCAATTGAATCCAAAATTAAAGCATATTCAAAGCTCAAGGGGACCACACCACAGGAAACAATGGGAATCATGATTTTCACTGGCCCCACTAAAAAAAGCAAGTATAACCAAACGGGCGTGGATGCAGATTAGCTACTGACACATTCAGTACCTAATTTGCAACTAAAGTGAGGTCACTAAGTTTTGTGGACCTACTATGATGCATGTGTTGTATCCGCACCGTCCATGCACATGGGCCAAAGACTGAGGTAGATCCAAAGCTCAAGTGGACCCTTCCACAGAAATCAGTGAGGACATTGATGCCCACCGTTGAAATTTTCTTAGGCTCACCATGATGTTTATTGGAGTCTAAACCTGTTCATAAGTTAATACAGACATGGATGAAAGGAAAACTCAAATATTAGCTTGATCGAAAACTTCTGTAGCTCGCAAGAAGTTTTTAATGGTATGCATTTAATCCCCCGCTAGCTGTTTTCTGTGGTGGGGTCCACTTTAGCTTTGGATATGCTTCATTCTTTGTATCTTGCCCTAAACTGTCGGTTTGTTTCATACACCACAGCAACAGGAGGCGACAACCTAAGGAAACCATGCAAAAATTGCATTGATGGGATGATCCAACCCATCTTTACATGGCCTTATTTTCAATATCCATCTGTCATGGATTGTCTTTTTAAGATTTTCTAACCAATGTGATTCTTTAGAACCACACCACCCTAACAAATAGATGGATCAGATTGTTTAATGGCAATGCATCAAATGGCTAATAGTTGTCAAATTGGTGTGACGATTGCATGATAACCAATGAAATGTGTGCTGGACCTAATGAACAGTTGAGAATTTATTATTCATTCATGGGAAATTGATAGATCCCTTGTGGGTACATCGCAGATAGCTAGGTAGATTACCTGCATTCACCTCAGATAGATAAATTTACAGCCGAGCATCTCCCCTTGAAAAAAAAAGGTTCTTTACATGTCTTCTTTTTTAAAAGTGCTTTATACGCTGGCTTGGCCATTTCTACTCTCTTTCTCAAGTCATCTTCCATCTTCTTCTTTTCACAACCTCTCTATTCGTTTTGGTATGCTTCTTTCAACCAGCTTTATCATGACTTATAAGAAGCTGATGATTGAGTGCTAGCATCGTCTCACCAAAGTGCTTGTTTTTCCAACTGATTGCAGAAGGCATATTCTTCCTTTCCTCTCTTTTTATAAGCTCTCTATTCATTCTGGTATGCTTCTTTCTACTGCTTTCTCATTACTTACAAGGAGAGGGATATTTTTACTCCTTTGGATGCTGGAATTTTTATTATTATTATTTTTTAAAATATATAATAACCGTCCATATCTGTACTTTCGATTTTTAGACTACTATCAAACCTGGCCTAAAAACAAATGATTTTTTCTTAAAAAATATTTTAAAAAAAAAGCTTAGTAAAATGCTATTTTAGATTTATTTATTTATTTATTTATAAGCAACATCTTTCATGATGGGGCAACCCAAATTCACGGTAGGTAACCTTGTTAAATAGGTCGGAATCATACAAATTGCACACCCCAACAAGTTGGATGGCACACACATTACATAGATCATACATGCATCATGCAACACCAGGTTGCTGACACTATGATATTGTATGTAATTTTTTAATGAAATAATTAATTTCTAGAATTAAAAAAATTACTATTATGTAAATATATGATATTGGTATAATTAGGTTTTGAAGCAGTTAGACTATCATTGATCGTGCTCAAGTTAATACCCAAATCCTCACCCATATGATTTAGGGTCTGTTAGGACCGGGAATTACTATGATAAGGCAATGGAGAAGTGACGTAGGGATTCACCATCTTTCTCATGGATAAGTACTCCGAATCCATGGAGTTTCTTTGGACTCCTCACAGAGACTTTTCGAATCCACGAGGAAAAAATAAGGAAAATAGAAAATAAATTCTATAAAATTAGTAATTTGATTGATCAATGAAATAAACGAGTTCACAACCCTTTAAATAGGAATACTAAGCAATTGAAGAAATTTCAGAATCAAACTACAACTAAAACTCTTAGAATTCGCAACTTACTATAAATAATAAACTTACTATTTATAGACGGTCGTGATGTCTACTAGTACATAAGGTTTTCGGCCAAAAATAGTAAGTATCCTATTTGGCTTCACCACGTGTTCTCCTAATTATTCTAAGAACTTTTCACGTTACGCGCAACTCCTAAAGCCCAACGGATGAAGAGTCATAATCAAATTAAAATTTACTATTTATAATAAAAATGGAATTAAAATAGGAAACAACTGTTGATCTGATGGTATTTCACAAATTCGTCTTGTGCAAGTGGCTAAAGTATCTCGTCCTACCATAAAATTATATATGGTACGTTGAATAACTCATACCAGATTGCGAGATACGCTAGATTTAAGGTCTAACGGTCTAAATTACTTCTGTTGTCGACTAGGCCTTTTCTGATCCATCTCGACCATGAAACTGTCCGCAACCCACTCTACATTAAGAAGTTCCATCACTACAAATTTACCATATTGAAGCTAAACACAACAATCATTGCTCAAATACAGACGCTTATAGGAGACTGGTAAATGAATTTAAAAAAATTGTAGTTTTCAACTACAATCATGTGAAAATCTCAAATCTAAATAGTTATATCATTGTATTGAATGATAATTTAACATTAAACTAATAAAAAAATAAATCATCATAATAATTTTACTGTCGATAAATTAATAAAACACTCCAATCCTCTATTAAATCATATGTTTTTAAGAGAAATTTATAATCATTGCACTTTCCCTTGCATTAATATAGTAATCCTAAATTCCTAATAGGTCCTTAGCTACACCCATAACAGGTAGGTGTAGTGTCGGTCGCATTCCTCTATTCTTGACAGTTTTTGTGGTAAACAAATTCTCTAAAGGTGGTAATCGGCCACATGGGTGATGCAATTAAAGGTTTTTTTGTGGCCCCAATTTCAAGCTTTCATAATTCCAGTGGTCCAACAACCATGTGAGGCCCTTTCATTACCCTTTTCTTTGGGCTCCACTCTTCCATTATCACCTTGTCTTTTTGGCCTTTTTTTCGTCCAAAAGCGGGCATGTATACGTTATCCGTTCACTGCCCTTTTCATTTGGGTCCACTCTGACTTTATCTCCTTGACTTGTAGCCTTCTTTTAGTCCGGTCAGCTTACCAAGCCTTTTTTGGGTTTTCATTTTCACACGCAATCACACCCTCGCACGCACACACTCCCACCAAATAAAAGGTGCTCGAACCCATGACCTTGTATTAAAATTCCGGTGAGTTTACTATCGAGGCACCACAATAGGTGCGCTAACCTAGCTTCTCAATGAAATCGGATTGCGTACTGAGTTACTCAGTAAGCTCTTATTGTACTGAGTAAACTCAGTTGGGCCCACCTTGAATGTATGTGGTTTATCCACGCTGTCTATTCGTTTTTACATATAATTTAAATGGTTGAGCCCAAAATTGAAGCATATAAAAAGATCAAGTGGATCATAAAAATGAAACCGTGGGGATAATGATTTCCACGGTTGAAACCTTTCTAGGCCCTACAGTGATGTTTATTTGTCATCCAACCTGTTCATGAGATCAAACAGACATGGATGAAGGGAAAACACAAATATAAGCTTGATCCAAAACTTCTGTGGCCCCAAAGAATTTTTCAACGGTAAATGTTTAATTCAACTGTTTCATGTGGTGTGGTCCATTTGAACATTTTATATGCCTCTTTTTTGGCTCAAGCCCTAAAATTATATGGTAAAATGGATGGATGGAGGAGATAAAATACATAAATCATAGTGGATCTCACAGAGTTTACTCAGTAAGCTACCCTAAAAAAGCAGATACAACCAAGCGGGCGTAGCCATCCATTTGTTTGGTTTTTGTCATACATTGGTCACATTCATTACTCTTGTTTTAGCCGTCCACAGCCACAGGAGGGGAAAACTTAAGGAAACCATGCAAAAATTGAACTGATGGGATGATACAATCCATCTTTTCTTGGTCTTATTTTCAATATCCATCTGTCATGGATGGGCTTTTTAAGATTTTCTAACCAACGTGATTCTTCAGAAACGTTCACAATTCATGATGGGCCTAACAAAAAGATGGATCAGATTGTTTAAAGGCAATGGATCAAATGGCTAATAGTTGTTACATTTGTGTGAAGATTGCATGGTAGCTCATGAAATGTGTGCTGGACCTGATGAACGGTTGAGAATTTATTATTATTTCATAGGAAATTAATAGATTCCTTGCTGGTGCGCCACAGTCGGGTGGATTACCTGCGTTCACCTCAGATAAATTTCCAGCCGAGCATCTCTTCCTTTAAAAGAAGGAGAACGGATTGGCTACTCCCCTGCCACTAACCAATGACTAGTGGTCGGTGCTCTGTGGGCCCCACCATGACTTATGTGTTTCATCCGTGTTGTTCATATATTTTTATAGATCATTTTATGATATGAACCCAAAAATGAGATATATCCCAATCTCAAGTGGACCACGTTACAGAAACAGTGTTGATTGAACTTCGACCATTAAAATCTTTTTGGGAGACATAACAGTTTTCGATCAAGATGATCTTTGTTATATCAAAAGCTCAGAAATGAGTTATATCAAAAGCTCAAGTGGATCACACCACAAATAGAATTTGGGACAATTATTTTCACCGTTAAAACATTCGTAGGGCCCACCATAACGTTTATTTCCCATCCAATCTGTTCATAACGTCCCACGTAAGGGTTTTGGATCAGTCTCTCCCACAAATATCATATTAATCTCTGTGACCCTCAAAAGGGTTTCAATGGTAGACCTTCAATCCCCACTGCTTTTTGCAGTGTGGTCCACTTGATCTTTGGATCAGTCTTATTTTTAGAATCAATCCTTACAATGATATCACCAAATGGACGTAGGGTTTCGATGTAACACATAACTCATGGTGGTACCCACGGAACTTGGTGACGTCAACACACTAGCCAGATCGGGTGGTGTGTGGTACACCAGCGAATCCGCTTCCCTTTAACTGATGTTGTCTAAAGCCGTTAATTCTATTACATCTACTTTAATCTTCTCTCATCACTATACAAAAACTACAACAATCAGGTGGCCTTAATAAACAAACAATCTTGTCCATCAATCTCTACAAGCCACCGAATGGATGGTTTAAACTATTTCATCGTATTATCAAAATTTTAAGGCTCTCTATGAAGAGCAGGCCGGACATAACGGACGGCTCCACTAATTGATGTGGATGGCAACGATTCTGAGTACAACATTCATGTAGCCTACTGTATTCATTTACATCTAATACAACATAGACCAAAGCATAAGTATTAGCTTAAGGTGCAGGACCTCCCATTCAATAGATCAACTTTTCTTTTTGGATTATCTTTCTCGTTTTTCTAATTAACAACTTTAATTTTATCATTTCTTGAGACTTTAACAATTTGTTTCTAAATTATTGTTGATATATAGAAGAGTTTTAAGCAGTTAGAATCTTGAGTAAAGATATTAAAAGAGAGTACAAAGACGCACCATGGGAGCAACTTGCAACGGGCATCTAGGCTAAGTTAGATGGGTAAGTAAGGGAAGGGAATGTTATTAATGATAAGGACTACCCAACCTTATAATTGTAAAATCTTTTTATTAGAGAGCATGTGATGGGCTCAGTCACCAATTAGGACCTATGGGCATTTCCACGATTCGACATACTAGATGACAAATTAGGTAGATATTAGACAGTATTATGACATAAGGTTTACTCTCAATTAGAATCTAAGTAGGTTTCTTAAGTATTTGAATATTAAATTACTTGAGTTACTTATGCCTCAAGTAGCTTATCTTGGTTCAACACCCGGTCAAGGGTTCGACTATCCATAGGTGGTGAAATTCCACTAGCGTGAGTGTGTGGGGTGTGTGTGCGTGTAAAAAAAAAAAAAAAAAAAAAAAAAAAGAAGCTTATCTTGGCTTCTACTTATTCATAAAATAAGTATATTTGGTAAGCGACATAGTTATAAATCCAACGGTAGAAAAGTATATCTATTTGGTTTACAAAATCACATAAGTACTTATCCCTTAAGTTTGTTTGGCTCACCCTTAATATCCACTGGCCATCATGTGGACCCAACCTTCAATGTGAACCGTTCATTATGTTGGGCCCACCTTGGCCTTGTCTATAGTGTGAATCGTCCATGGTATGGGGCCTACATTCAATGTGGACTATCCACCTTGTGAGGCCCACCTTTGATGTGGGCTATCCATCATGTGAGGCCCACCTTTGATGATGTCATACATCATGTGAGCCTACCTTTAATGTGGACCGTCCATCATACAAGGCCCAACTTCAAAGTAGGTTGTCCATCAAGGGGAACCCAGGTTAGATGTGGGTCATTCATCGTTAGGGCCAACCTTCAAGGTGAACTGTCCTCATGTGGAGCCCACATTGATATGGGTCATCTATCATGTGTGGCCCACCGTCAATGTTATTGTCCATCATATTGGTCTCACCTTTAATATCCACCACCTATCATGTGGAGCCTACTTTTGATGTTAACCCTCCATCATGTGGGCCCCACCTTCGATTGGGTCATCCATTATGCGCGGCCCACCTTGAATGTAGGCCATTCATCATAGCACCTTTGATGTGGACCATCCATTATGTGGGGACCGCCTTGATGTGGGTCATGCATTGTGTGGGGCTCACCATCAAAATAAATTGTCCATCATATGCAGCCCACCTTCAATGTCCACTTCCCATCATGTGGAGCCCACCTTTGATGTGGATCATCCATCATGCGGGCCCCACCATTGATGTGGGCCATCCTTCATGTGGGGCCTGCCTTGGATATGGGCTATTCATCATTAGGGGCCGACATTTGATGTGAACCATCCATTATGTGGGCCCCACTTTGATATGGATATTCCATGAAATAAGCAGTAAGCACAAATATTATCCTGATACAAAACTTTTGTGCTACCAGGCATTCAATCACCACTGTTTCGTGTGGTATGACTCACATGAGTTTTTCATCTACCTAAATTTTAGACTCGTCCTCTTGTGGTCTTGCAAAATAGATGGATGGAGTGGATTTGTCATTGACATCTTTGTGAGCCCCACATGGCCTGAGCACAAGATATCTCTTAACCCGGGTCGCAAGCAATCCACTTCTACAATCATATGGTTTTCATCCAATCCATGTGAATGGTCTATATAGATGTAATGGTAGATAGCCCCATGTGGTGGGGGATTGGATTAGGTGTGGGCATTAAGTCAGGTCCACCTTGATGTATTTATTCTATATTCACTATGTCCATCCTTTTCTCCATGTCATTTAGGGCATGAGCCTAAAAAATGAAGAAGCTCTATCTCCATATCATTTTAGGGCATGAGTCTAAAAAATGAAGAAGATCTAAGTTTAAGGCCTCTTTTGGCACCATGGATTTGAAATACCTTGGATTGGAGATCACCTGGATTTAAAATACTCTAGATTTGGAGTTCTCCACTTGTGTTTGCATGGTATATTTACAACTTTAATAGGCCTAATTAGTGTACTTATATAATGTTTGACACAATGATTGTAATAAGCCCCTTGAAAAATATACTTTAGCCGAAAATAATGAAATTCCAAGTCTCGGATGGGCCATAAGCATAGGATCACATCTGAGCGACTAACCAACGATTTTTAATTGTTGATTTATATGAACAATGTTTGGACTATGCAAATTATCCTATTGAAGTAATTTATTAATATAGTTGATAATGTGTTTGTTTTGTGATATCATATTAGTTAGCTATATGCCCAATAGATTAGTAGCCCAATGGCACAAATGTTACACATGCAAGGATTTTAAGATGTAATCCTAGCTTCTACATTGGATTTCAATTTCAAATATTCTCTTTGAAATCCCCAGTTGCTTTATGGTGCCAAACAGACCATATTTGAAATCCTCTTAAATCCCCCCAAATTCATGGCGCCAAATGACCCCTAAGGTGGACCATATTATAAGAAACAGAGTGATTTAATGTCTTACCATTAAAAACTTCCTAAGGCTACAGTAGTGTTTAGGTAATGTATATTTTCCATCCAAATTGTTGATAAGGTCACATAAACTTGGATAAAGACGAAAAAAATATCAGCTTAATCCAAAACTTTTATGACCCATTAATGGTCAATTGCCACTGTTTTCTATGGTATGGTCCACATGAGAATTGGATTTCCTTGCTAATGCCCTAAAATGATGGGGGAAAAATGGATGGACATTGTGGATTTATAATACATACATCAAGGTAGGACCCACAGTAAAGGCCACAGCTGTCATAGGGCCCGAGCAAAGATGTAGACAACCTGTTAGCCGCCAAAGTTGAATGGTAAATGGAGATGTTGCCTGGAAACGGATGAAGCAGATTGCGGTGTGCCAGGTGTGTTGATGCCAACAGGTTCTATGGACCCCACCATGATGTGTATATATGTTATATCCATGCCATTAATCCATTTTGCAAGATCATTTTAGGGTATGGGCAAAAAAATGAGGCAGATCTAAAACTCAAGTGGACCACACCACAGAAAGCATTGGGGATAATGATGCCTACCATTGAAACCTTCCTAATGCCCACGGTAATATTTATTTGCCATCAAACCTTTTCATAAGGTCACACAAACTAGGATGAAGAGAAAATATAAATATCACCTTATCCAAAATTTTTAGTTCCCAAGAAGTTTTCAATGGTATGCATTTAATCCCCACTACTTTTTGTGGTGTGGCCTACTTTAGCTTTGGACCTGTCTCATTTTTGGGCCCATGCCCTAAAATGATCCCAAAAATGGATGGATGGTGTTGATATAACACATATATCATGGCGGGCCCCACATAACCTAGTGATATCAACACACCATGGACTCAATCTGCTACCCAAGATGGATTGCGTGGTGTGCCACACACCCCTACCTTCCAGGGCAAGGGAAAAAAATGAGGCAGATAAAAAACTCAAGTGGATCACCCTACAAAAACTAGTGGGGACAATGATGCCCACTTGAAACCTTTTGTCGACCCACCATGATGTTTATTTGCCATCCAACCTATTCATAGGGTCACAAATACTAGGATGAAGCGAAATCACAAATTTTAGCCTGATCAGAAACTTACATGGCCCCCAAGAAGTTTTCAATTCGATCTGCCTTATTTTGTGGACCATGCCCTAAATGATATCACAAAATGGATGGACAATGTGGATATAACAAATGCATCATAGAGGGGCCTACTAAAACTTGGTGATGTCAACACCTCCTAGTGGTGTGTGGCACACCATACAATCCGCTTCGTGTGGGTGCCATGTAGGGCTGTCAATGGGCTTGGCCAGGGGTAGGTCTTGGCCCGAATTTTGAACTGTTTCGGGCCGAGCTGTCGAGCTAAGCCTATTAAAAATTTTGAATTTTTAAGGTTGAGCCCGACCCGTTAACACCCCTGGTACCATGCACCACTAGAGCTGGGTATTGAGTCGAGTTGGACCGAGTTAAGGCCGACTCGACTCGATCCAGTTTTGAAATAGGCCTGATCAGAACTCGACTCGAGTCGGTACCAAGTCCAGCATGCTTGAACTGATGCGAATTCGGGTCTGGCCTGGACTAATCCGGAACGAATCCGACTCGGTTAAAAGTACTGAGTCGATTCGAGTTGGCATTGATTCGAATCGAGAGATTAGGGAGGGAGTTGAGATGAGAGAGAGAGAGAGAGAGAGAGAGAGAGAGAGAGAGAGAGAGAGAGAGAGAGAGAGAGAGAGAGGTGATGATGTGGTGGTGGGGTTGTCGGGCTTGGAAGAGGAGGATGAGTGAGAGAGAGTTTGGGATCGGGTTAGGGTCGGGGTCGAGAGATACTTAGAAATTAAGGTGTATATATATATATATATATATATATATATATATATATATATATATATATATATATATATATATATATATATACACACGAATCCAAGTAGAGTTAGTTTCAGATGGAGTCGAGTCTGACCGTATCTAGTTTTAGTTTGAGTCGGGTCGAACTCGATTTGGTTTGAGTTCGGATTAGACGAAGCCTACTCGGTTCAGACTGACTCACCCATTCGGTTCGGGCCAACTCGAGTCTAAACGAGTCGGATGAGTTGAGTCAGACGGGTGGAGTTGTCCCGTGCCCAGCTCTATGCACCACCTACCTCAGTGCAATTTTGACGTGGTGTTGACATCACCAAATTTTGTGTGCCCCATCATGATGTATGTCTTATATTCATACCATCCATCCATTTTAGTGCTTGGTTAAAAAAAAAGAAAAAAGAAAAAAAAGAGGCAGAATCAAAGCTCAAGTGGACCACACCATGGAAAGCGGATTGAATGCCTCCCATTGAAAACTTTGTAGGGCCATAGTTTTGGATCAAGATGATATTTTGTGGTTTCCCCTCATTCATGTCTGTGTAACCTTATGAACAGGTTGGATGAAAATTAAGCATAATGGTAGGCCCTAGAAAGGTTTCAGCAGTGGATGTCATCAAAATAGTTTTTTTTTTTTGTTTTTGTTTCTTTTTGGTGAGCTTTGGATTTGCCTCATTTTTTGGCCAATGCCTTAAAATGATCTCATCAAATAGATGAACGGTGTGGATATGACACATACATCATGGTGGGACCCACGAAACTTGGTGATGTCAACACGCAGTGGTGCGTGGAACACCAAGCAATCCAATTCGCTTCCTGATAGATGGATAGCTTTGTATCTAAGGTGTGTCGACGTCACCAAGTATTGTGGGCTCCACCATGATGTATATGTTATATCCATATCATTCATCCATTTTGTGAGATTATTTTAGGGCACGACCCAAAAAATGAGGCAGATCTAAAGCTTAGGTGGACCACACCACAAAAAGCAATTATGACAATAATGTCCACCGGTGAAATCTCCTTAGGACCACCATGATGCTTATTTGTCTTCCAACTTGTTCACAAGGTCACATAGATCTAGATGTAGGGAAAATATCAGCTTGGGTGAGTCTAGGGTCTCACCTAATCTGCTCTCACTTGGAAGTTATCCACAGAGTGGACCATAACTTAGAATTCAATTAAGAGGTTCGGTCTACCCATTTGCATATATTGTTTGCTTAAACTAATATATAAATTAAACTAAGTAGAATAATTTAACACTAAGGCTTCCAAGCCAATAGTGAGTCCAATCACATAGACTATAAAAGATGTGGTAATCAAGTAACTAGTTTATAAACATGATAGTGTATATGTGTTTGTAGGATGTGCAACCAATTAACTCCTAGCATTGATCTAATCATGTATATATAATTTAACTAAACAATCATATAAGCATATTTAGACAAGTGCTCAAATATTATTTTAAACATAAGTACGTATACTGGTTCGGTTTCCTTACTTCACTCCCGACGGATGCATTCAACCCATGAGTGTATTAGATTTCACTATCGGATGTTTTAAATTAGGTTCACTTCTAACCTTTACAAGCATACACTCCTACTGAAGGTCTACACAAGGACTTTCCCATGTACTCACCTATGTTGGTGGCCTACGCAAGGACTTACCATATACACACCCGTGTCGGTGGCTTACACAATGACTTACCACGTGCACATTCTCGTCGGTGGCCCACACAAGGACTTAACACGTACACACCCGTGTTAATGACTTACACAAGGACTTACACAATACGTCAGTGGTCATACGGTCTTATACAAAACCCTACGCGAGTTTGGGTTACAAACTCCACACTCAATCCTACACAAGGAAAGAGTGTAAAGACTCTTACAATTTGACAACTTACTTGTTGAATTGAGCCCCTTTTGTAGGACCTTCCTAGGTTGCTTGATCAATACTCTCCTATGTTTCAATCATCTCCCCTTGCTCCCCCGATCGTTGATGCTAATGTATTGGTGATGTTTCAACTCTAAGATCAAACACCTTGCATGCGATCTTCTATTTCAGTGACCAAGGTGAGGAGAGGATTGTGAAATCTCCTACAACTATTGTGATCATTGAATTTTTATAAGATTCACCTATATAGGTGTTCTAGATGGTTTAGACAAGGATTTGACTATTGGTTCAAGTCTAATATATAGAATAAGGTGGAGATCACGTTCGTCTTCTTTATTGAGGTTGGAGTCTTCTTTCAAGTGATGAATAATAAGGAAGATAACTTAGATCTCATGAACTTACAGGCTTAGGATGAGAGAAATAATCATGGAATCATCTATACTTCTATTGTACCAAAACCCATTAAAATTCCTAAAGACCAGATCTTTTTTATAAATGAATTGAGTTCCAACGGTCATAAAATGGGTAGAAACGGCTAGTTTTCGGTAGAACCGAAATGAGTTGCTGTCACACCAAATTAGACAAAAAAGAAAAGAAAAAAGAAGCCATTAGATAGACTTTTACACTTTCAATCCCTCCACATATGGTCTTCGGTCGCATCGAATATGGTCTTCAGTCAAATCGAATGTGCATTTAGTTGTATCCAAATTATATTCAATTTCTGTCACAACATGCTAACCTGTTATAGCTTATTTCGATCGGACCAAAGGTGGATTCAGTGATCAAGGCTCTTAAGGCTAACGGATTATTAATAAAAGGTTTACCTATTAGGGTCAAGGTCATTTAAATGTTTAAGTTGTTTTGAGTCAATGGTTAGAATCACCAAGGTACTCATGGGCTTGTGCCTTCGGTCTTCAACTTCCATGGGCTTAACCGATTATATGACACATGTACTCATGTGATTGACAAATAAGGGGTACAAATTAGTGCACTAACACCAGCATTTATCTACAAGATTATATCCACCCCTCATATGAAGATCAAATTCCCTTGCCCAAAATCTAAACCATGCAAAAACCACACTGATGGGATGATTCAAACCATCCTACTCAGCCTTATTTTCTATATCCATCCATTTAACAAGGCATGGATGGGCTTCTCAAGTGTGATTCTTTAGAAACACAAGCAATCAATGATGGGCCCTACCAAGTAGAGATGTATCATATATTTTGATTTGATTTATTTTTTTTATAAACAATATTGACCGTCTACATTAAAGGCCCTGGATCAAATGACTAATATTTTGTCAAATTGGTGACATTGCATGGTAGCCCATGAAATGTGTGTTGCACCTAATGAACAGTTTGGAATTCTATTATTCTTTCATGAGAGAATAATAGATTACACTGCAGATGGGTAGATAACTGGTATGTGTTTTTTTTTTTTTTTTTTTTTTTTTTTTTCTAAAATTTAATTTTTAATTTTAAATTTTAAATTTTTTTTTTATAACGACTTTTAAGGAGCTGTTGATTGAGTGGATAGCATCGTCTGACAAAAGTGCTTCTTTCTCCTATTGATTGAAGAACCCATCTTCCTTCTCTCTCGTTTTACAAGCTGATCATCATTCATTCTGATATATTTCTTTCTACCGCTTTATCCCATTTGGAATTTTATTATTATTTCATGAGAGATTAATAGCGATTACACCACAGATGGGTAGATAACTGGTATGTTTGTTTTTTTTTGTTTTTTCCTATAGTTTTATTAGACTTTTAAGGAGCTGATGATTGAGTGGATAGCATCGTCTGACCAAAGTGCTTCTTTCTCCTATTGATTGAAGAATCCATCTTCCTTCTCTCTCGTTTTACAAGCTGATCATCATTCATTCCGGTATGCTTCTTTCTACCTCTATATCCAGTTTAGAATTTTATTATTCTTTCACGAGAGATTAATAGATTACACTGCAGATGGGTAGATAACTGGTATGTTTTTTTTCCTACAATTTTATTACGACTTTTAAGGAGGTGATGATTGAGTGGATAGCAACGTCTGACCAAAGTGCTTCTTTCTTCTATTGATTGAAGAATCCATCTTCCTTCTCTTTCATTATACAAGCTGATCATCATTCATTCAGGTATGCTTCTTTCTTCTACTGATTGAAGAATCCATCTTCATTCTCTTTCGTTTTACAAGCTGATCATCGTTCATTCCGGTATGCTTCTTTTTACTGCTTTATCATGGCTTATAAGAAGAGGGATCCTATCCCTTTAAATGTTGATTTTTTTAATTATTTAAATAACCGTCCATTTTACAATTCATAGATTGAGTGACCAAAGTGTTTTTTTTTTTTTTTAAAATTTTTATTTTTATATATATTTAAGAAACATAAACAATTCTATGCAACTCACCCTTAGTAGATGCGTAGATGCATCGAGTTTACAATTGGACCTGTTTTTCGCTGCTCGACCTTGACCTTTCAATCTTGCATGCTATTGATCAGAATGTTCGATCATTTGATTGATGTGATTCTTACTTCTTCAGCTGTTGTTGTTTCATGTTTCGACTGACCCACATCTCCAAAGTAGTTAATTTCTTTACATCTAGTCTAATCTTCTTTCATCACTAAAAAAAATAAAAAATAAAAATAAACTAAGCAATCACATGGTCTGAAACATCCGTTACTGTGGCTCATCTTTAATTATCAATCTTGTCCATCGATCTTTGTAAGCCACTGAATGGATGGTTTAAATCATCTGACCATTATGATATTTTAAAGGTTGTCTATGAAGAGCGGGCTGGACCTAATGGACGGTCCAGGTAGTTGATGTGGATTTCAACGATTCCAAGTACAACTATATGCACGGGAAGGTTTACATTCATATAGCCCACTGTATCATTTCTCAATAGGTATTTAAATAATGAAAGTTGTTGTGATAGAATGTGTGGTTTTGTGATTTAGATTTTAATAAATAGATTGTTGTGATTGAGGTAAAATCATTTTAATACATGAACCCAAAAATGTGGCAGATCCAAACCTCACGTGTACCGCACCATAGAAAGCAGTGGAGATTGAATACTTACCATCAAAAACTTCTTAGGTGCCACAGGAAGTTTTGGATCAAGCTGATTTTTCTGCTCTCCCTTCATCCAGGTCTGTGTGATCTTATGAACAGGATGGATGGAAAATAAAAATATTAGTGGGCCCTAGTAAGGCTTCAATGGTGGATGTCATTATCCTCCCTAGTGTGATCCACTTGCGGTTTAGATCTGTCTCATTTTTGTGCTCATGCCTAAAATTGATCTCAAAAAATGGATGGATGGTATAGATATGACACATACATCATGGTGGGGCCACAGAACCTTGCCACGTCAACTCACCACTAAGTTGGTGTTGTGTGGCACACGACGCAATCTTGCATCCTACCTTGTTTGTTTTCTCAAATCTATGATTTATGATAAATCATAGGAAATGGGCAATACAAACTGTCAAAGTAAGTTGACCCATATATATATTACCGTCTGTTTCCTGTTGAGTCATGGGGGAATTATCAATCGCGAGTGGTTGGTGCTTTGTGGGCCCCATCATGATGTATGTGTTTCATACATGCCTTCCAATTTATGGTATGAGCCCAAAAATGAGGTATATCGAAATCTTAAGTGGACCACATCACCGGAAATAGTTGTTGATTGAACGCGCACCATTAAAAACTTCTATGGGGCTAGAAAAGCTTTGGATCAAGCTGATATTTGTTTTTTCCCTTCATCTAGGTTTGTACACCAAATCAATAGGTTGGATATCAAATAAAAATTATAATAAGCCCAGTAGATTTTTAATGATGGACATTCAATCACTATTGTTTTCCTGTGGTACGGACCACCTGAGATTTAGATTTGCCTCATTTTTTGGATCTTGCCATAAAATGATCTGAAAAAATTAATGGAGGGCATGGATAAAACACTTACATCATGGTGGAGCCCACAAAGCACCGACTATTAGCCACTTGGCCAGTGGCAGCATCACTAGTAAACCGCGTCCTTGGATTGCTTACTGAAGTGGTGGTGGAATACCGGACAGTGCTTGGGGCCCCCACCATGATGATGTGATCTATCCATGCCATTCATCTATTTTGCAAGCTTCGTATAATAAATGATCCCAAAAATGAAAGAGATCACAATCCCTGGAAGACCACACCATCATCAAAAGGTGGTGATTAAACACCCACCATTACACTTTTTATACAGTCCACTGTCCTGTTGTGAGCCATCTTAGTTTTTCATCCCAGTCATACGAACCTACATGAACGACCAAAGAGATAATTTTACAGTGGATGGATCTTTTTCTGGGGTCCAGTTTGGGTGGATCATTGGATCCACCGAGGCGAGTGGACCCCTGACTGTAGGGCCCACCATGATATATGAGACTTACATCCACGCTGTCCATCTGTTTTGAAATCTGATTTTAGGGCATGATCACCACTAATGAAGTAGATCCAAATCTCAGGTGGACTATTTTATTTTTTTTCGGAAAATGTATATATATTAAACCAGCGGAGAAATTACAAAGACCTTGGGGCGGACACAAGCAAACAAAAAGAGGCCGGCCACCTATCATATCAATATACAGACTCCAGACTGGCTGTAATTAGTTGAAGAGAAAATTACGTTAAATTAATTAGTTGAAGAGAAAATTACGACTCCCTTAAAGCCCCCAGCCCCACTTTATCAAATAGGAGTAAGCCCCTAATGAAATGAGGGAGGGCATGCACATTATCCATCGTAATCTTCCCCTGATTAGCTGCTCCTTCTCTTGCAAGGCCATCAGCCGGCCCGTTAACTTCACCAGGAATGAGGGATATGGAGAAGTTGCCCTTCTCCTTAAGGCCCGTAAATCTTGATAACCAATAGTTCCATTTCCAGGCAAGATTTGAGGTACCCTTGAAGGCCTCCACCAGAAACCGCGAGTTGGATTCAATGACCACTTGGTGAAAGCCAAGCGAAATACTGAAAAGCATAGCGCATCATGAAGGGCCCGAAGTTCGGCTGATGGCCTTGCAGTGGTGATTGAATATTCACCATTAAAAACTTCTTGAGACCCAACTGAATGTTTATTTCCCATCAAACAGGTCGATAAGGTCACAAAGATCAGGATGAAGGAACCAAACAAATATAAGCTCGATAATAATAATAATAATAGTAATAACTTTTGTAGCCCATAAGAAGTTTTTCATGGTCAACTACCACTATTTCCTGTGGTGTGGTCCACCTGAGATTTGGATCTGCTTCAATTTTGGAATAATGACCTTAAATGAATCGTTAAAATGGATGTACGCCATTAATGTAAGCTACATCAGTCAGGGGATCCACGGAAGCCGCACCCCTTTTTCTAGCCCTGAAGAGGATTTTACTTTTTAATGGTGGGCATTCAGTTGCCACTCTTTCCTGTCGTGGGATCCACACATGATTTGGATCAGATTTCCTTTTCGGGTTCATACCCCATATTCATATGAAAAAATTAAAATAAAATAAATGGATGAACGTTGTAGATATAACATGAACATAATGGGGAAAGTGAGTATGTGATTACAAATAGAAATCAGCAAGGAAACACCTCAGTAGGCATTACCCTCAACTTCAAATTCCTGATTCGCCGCATATGTTCATGTGGAGGTATTCTACACAAGTCCAGGGAAGATAACTAATCAAAATCAATTTATGGAGAATTACTACTGAGTTAAGAAGAATGTTCTTCTCAATATTACCTATAATCGGGTTCCTCGTACACATGAGGATCATTACTCCTTCCATGCCATTCAAATCCTTGAGTAGTGTTATTTTTCATCGTCCATATCATTCATCCTCATGATTCTTCATGTTCCTGTAGGGTGAGAAAAAGCTGCCCCATATGATTCACTGTGGTGGCTAAAAGTATATGTTCAAGTTAATCCTTCCCCGTTACCAAGTTTTGGATAATCTACTTTCATTATCCCACTTATAATTTGATCATATGGTTGGGAAACTTTAGCCTTCTTCTTAGAGTTGATAGTGTTGGACGTGTTCTTTAAGCCATTCCTGTCACACTCAGGTCTTCTGATAGGCCATATTCACTCCTTCCCAACTTAATTTCATATGGACCACTATCATGAAATAGTCCTCGGCATAAGAGAATGTTCTTTGATTAGATTCACTGTGTGATTTGTCTAATCATCTGGATCCTCTATTCCTCTTGCACTCACAGTAGGAGGTTTGTTTTGAAGAAATTAAATTCAACGACTCGGTAGATACGAATCATTCCACATCCGGGTTGTGATTTCGTCTCTTCCTGTTGCCCACGCACCTCTCTCATGCTGGGTGACATTCACCAGATCCGACCATCGTCCATACTAGATATCTCTACGGTGATGGAGTGATACTATTGGGACCATATCTCTTAAGGTGTCCATCCAACACAAAGTCATAAAAACTTCCCACTAGCGAGCAGGTTATGACAGAGACAGGTTTCATCACTAACTAGAATGTGTCATAGTTGCCTACAACAATCCATCGGGACGTAATGCAGTACCACGGTAACAATGGTTGGTGTGTCAATTCATCAATTTCATCTAGGCTTAAATCATGGAGCATCAACCAAAACATTGGGCCTGTTATTTGCTCTTAGATAGAATGGTGCCCATTATTTGCTCAGTTCATATAATCAAGTTGCTTTGTTTGTAAGTTTTTTTTTTCCACCATAGTTTTTCACTCTAAAAAATAGCCCGATTAACATAAAATTCGATTAGTCTAACAAGCTAGTGCATAACATGGGCGAGTTAAAGAGGAAACCAGGCGAGTCTTGTAACAAAACTCAGGCAAGGCAATTTGTTTATATTAGAGGTGGTGGGTTCAAACCCCTACTTTCTTTCTTTCTTTTTTTTTTTTTTTTTTAAAAAATAAAAAATAAAATAAAATAAACCTTTTCACTCTATAAAACTCAGCCAAGTAACAAAAAACTCGACAAGTCCATGGAATTAGTGCAAAATTACTCGGGCAAGTTTTTTCTCTAACGAGTTTTGTAACAACCTGAGTAATATAGGAAGTTGGCAGATTTTCATGCTGATCTCAGTTGACATTGTCAAGTTCTAAATTGACTTGCCAAGTTTCTTAAAAATGAGTTACACAAGGAAAAATGATCAGAATAAAGTGAAAATAAATCTATTGTGGGAGTAATTGTGCAATTACTTTCTTATGGACAATTCAATTGTAATATTTTCTGCCTAGTTTTTATTCTTTCCTCTTTTCCTTCACCTTCTAGTTTTGGATTCCATTTTCATAAATGTATGAAACTATTGCACAGGGAAATGGCAGATGCTGTCGTCAATATTCTCCTAGATAATTTGGTGTCATTACTTGAAAGCGAAGGTCGACAACTACTTGAATTTGATGACCGGTTTGAAGAAACAAAGGAGGAGTTAAAGTATATGCAGAGCTATCTCAAGGATGCTGATAAGGTGAAGATAAAAGAGAGGAATGAGACTTTCAAGACGATAATGAGAGACTTAAGAGAGCTGGTATATGATGTTGAGGATGTAATAGCAGATTGTCATCTTCTATTCCATAAAAAAGACCAAGGGTGTGCACCCAATTTTATGAGTTATTGCTCTCCTGCCCTTTTGAAATCCCGCCGTCAGATGGGAAAGCGGTTGATGGAAACAAATAAAAAAATAAAAGTGGTGCAAGGGAAGATGAATTCCTACTTGCAAACAGCTCCTCGCCAACCTGGCAAAGATGAAGATGGTGGGAATATGGGAATGACCTACCCAATCCTGATGCATGAAGCTGAAATGGTGGGATTAGAAGATGACTCAGCGACGATTATAAATTTGATCTTAGAAGCGGATGGACCGTCAACGGTGATTGGAATAGCTGGAATGGGGGGAATCGGTAAAACCACGCTCGCTCAAAAGATATGTGATAGTGCGCGTGTGAAAAACTCTTTTAATCACTTGGTCTTTGTTACTGTTTCTCGAAGTTTCAAATTGGATGAATTGCTGAAGAAAATGCTGGGGAAACTAAATGTAGAAGAAAGATCTATGGGAAAGGAAGTTCGTGACCTGTTGGAAAGTCTCAACAGGAAATTAGATGCAAAATACTTGGTAGTTTTAGATGATATTTGGGAAACGAATGAAGGGATGTGGTGGGATAGCTTGAAGTCTGGTTTGCCCCGAGTGGAGGGTAGCTGCGTTATTGTTACAACTAGGAATGAAGAGGTTGCTAAATCAATGGGAGCTGCCGGCAGACACATACACTATCCCCAAACTCTTTCAAAAGAAGATAGTTGGTCCTTGTTCAGTAAACTAGCTTTTGCAAGAACTGGAGGTAAGTGCACAAATCCAAACTTGGAGGGTTTGGGAAAGGAGATTGTTGCGAGGTGCGGGGGACTGCCATTAACAATCAAGGTTGTGGGTGGAATGATGTTGGGGAAGAGTGATTCTATCCATGAATGGAGGGGAATATCAGAGCGCTTGAAAGAGGGGTTGGGAATCGATAATAAAGATGAACTGATCATTTCAAGACTACATTTAAGCTACGAAGAGCTCCCAACACACTTAAAACCTTGCTTTTTGTGCTTTGCCATGTTTCCTGAAGATTTTGAATTTAATGTTCGTGACATGGTTAACTGGTGGATTGGTGAGGGTTTTGTTTGGGGAAAAAATGGGAAAACGGCAGTTGAGATAGGAGAAGAATGTATTTCAGAATTATTTAATCGATTTTTGATAGTTGGAGTGGATAAAGATGAATTCGAGAGAAGCTATGTTAGGTGCAAAATGCATGATACGGTTCGAGATATGGTTATAAGAATTGCAAGAGAAGAGAGCTTTTTTGTGAGGTTGGACTGTGGAGTTAGTCCTGCATTCAGTGAGCAGTCTCGCCGTTCGGGAATTGTGGGGAATACAGCTGAAGAGAGCATCGCAAACAGTCCCACCAAGCTGCGGACGTTGGTTGGGATGGACATTCAGAGCAAAGAGATGATTGCGCGTCTAAAAGCAAAACTATGTAAAGAAAGGTGGTTGAGGGTGTTATCTCTTTCATTGTCAGACAGGAGTCTCGTTGGAGATGTGGTGTGCAGCGATTGGTTGAGTGGGATAGGGTCATTACAGCACCTCGTTTATCTTAACATAAAGAGTAGTTTTGCCTTAATATCACTGCCCGATTCAATCGGAAATCTTCGTAATCTTCGGATTCTATGTTTATGGGACTGCCCCAATTTGAAAAGGCTTCCTGTGTCAATCACAACATTAGAGAAGCTAACAGCTATCCAAACTGACCTGTTTTTAGAATGCATGCCGGAAGGGCTTGGAAAGCTTTCAAATCTCGAACGGTTAGGATGGTTTAGTCCTGTGAATAAAAATGGATCCGGTATTTCGGAGTTGAAGAGCTTGATAAAACTTAGAGAACTTTCTATGGAGATAAAGTCAGTTGAAGAAATAGAAGAAGGGGAATTGAATGTGTTATCAATGCTCCAGCATCTGCAAATTCTAAGGTTATATTTTGCAGGAGTTTCTGTTGAAAGAGATGGAGTTGTAAAGAAGATTGAAGGTGAGCTTTCTCCTCCTCTTAAATCCCTGAGAGAGTTGTATCTTTGGAACTGGCCAGGAGAAAGGACACCAGCATGGCTCAGTCCTACTTCTCTTCCCAATCTTCAGTTTCTTTTGATTAGGAGGGGAAGGATTAGGGAGATGGGTCCCAGATTTTGGGACAGCGAGAGGGGGGTATGGAAAGTGGAGGTCTTGGTGCTACAATTTTTGTACGAATTGGAAGAGGAGTGGCAGAGGATGCGAAGGGCAATGCCGTCTTTAAGACTCCTCAAGGTTTGGGACTGTCCGAAGCTCAAGTCATTCCCATTCGATGTTACAGTTGATATTTGGAAGGAGAAGATATGGAGGAAAGAAGAAGAAGATTCAGGTAATTAAAGGGTAACCCAAACTGTATTAATTTTGTATATCCAAAACCATTTGTGAAGCCTGCGTTAGAGGCATTGAAGAGGCGATTCGCGAGCACTGCACTATGCCACGCCATACCTTTTTTTTATTACTCTCGTACGTGTGCCGCGAATTACCCATTCAATCTCCGAAAAAGCGGATTGCGTCCAGAGTATAGACTACCGAGTTAACTCTATGGGGCCCACTGCGGATGTCTGTGTTTTATCCACACCGTTCATCTGTTTTTCCAGATCACTTTAGTACACGAGCCCAAAATTGAAGTATATCCAAAGTTCAAGTGTACTACACTACAGGAAACAATGGGATAGTGACTCCTTATCTACTGTTGAAACCTTCTCAGGGCTCACAGTGATGTTTATTCCTCATCCAACCTGTCAATGAGGTCACAAAGACAGATATCTAAATTTCTATAGCCCCCACAAAATTTTCAACGGTAGGCATTCAATTCCCATTGTTTCCTGTGGTGTGGATTGCTTGAACTTTGGATAGGGTTCAGTGATAGGCTCGTACCCTAAAATGAACTATTAATTAAATGGACGGATGGTGTGGATAAGACACTAACACCACAGTGAGCCCCATAGAGTTATTTAGATTTTCTCTAAATCAGACTAAATCACTCTTTAGCTGGGCCACGCAATACAAAGTAAATTGACGGGTTTTTTTTTTTTTTTTTTTTTTTTCTAACCGTTCATTTGTATTTATATATTTTCGCCCATCCCAATTGGGAAAGCTGGCCTGACTTTTGTGTGAGGCGATCTAGATGTCATGCATGTATCATGTTGTGATACACGCCCACACGTGTAAATTAGCAAACCTCCATGGTCAGACTATCACTTTTAACAGACCTGTCGTATGACTGATATGCTACTGGTCAGGTTATCTAATACTCTAGCCACATGGGACACTTGATACAAGACATTTAGAAACGGTGCACATGGCATCAACTCATCTTAAACCAATTAACTTATGGAATCACTATCTCTATGTCATAGCCTAAAAGTTAGATTGGTCCAAGAGTCCTAACCTCTAAGTGGGGCACTTGTTTGTTGAAATAAAAACATTATTGAATATTTTTTATTTTTAATCATCCAATAAATGTCCACCAATTTAAATAATTAAATAAGTTAAGTACTTGATTATCATTGATGACACCTGAAGAGGTTTTTTTTTTTTTTTCTTCAAATTTTTGTCTTTTAAAGTTAAGATTTGATCCTAGAGCTAATTTTCATTTTGGCAATTTGGAATTTGGCCAGAGTTCAATTTCTAATTATAACCCGTTTACCATTCTTTCTAAAAAGCTACCGTTCACATTATTAGAGATGATTTAAATTTAAAGGTGTCAAACAAAACTTGACACACTGAAATTGACGTAGGGATGAACGTGATGAGGATAACTACTCCGAATCCACGGAGCTTCTCTGGACTCCTCACAGAGACTTCTCGAATCCACGAGGAAAGAAAGCAGAAAATAGAAATAAATTCTAATAAATTCGAAATTGATTAATGAATGAATAAAAACAAGTTCACAGCCCTTTAAATAGGGGTACCAAGCAATGGGAAAGAAATCAGAATCAAATTACAACTAAAACTCCTAAAATTCGCAACTTACTATAAATAGTAAACTCACTATTTATAGACGGTCGTGATGTCTACTAGTGTGCAAGGTTTTTGGCCAAAAATAGTAAGTGTCCTATTTGGCTTCACCAACCCGTTCTCCTAATTATTGTAAGCTCTTTTCATGTTGGGCGCAACTCCTAAAGCCCGACGGATGAAGAGTTATAATCAAACTAAAACTTACTATTTATAGTAAAAATGAAATTAAAATAGGGGAACGACCGTCGATCCAGGGGTTTTTCTCAATTCCGAGCTGCGCAACCCGACGTAGCTAGGTTGGTTGGCTAAATTAGCTCGTTCTACCCCAAAATCATATATTTTACGTCAGATAACTCATTCTGGATTGCAAGATACGCCCGATTTAAGGTCCGATGGTCTGGATCACTTCTGTCATCGACCGGGCCTTTTCTGATCCATCTTGGCCATGTAATTGTCTGCGACCCGCTCTACATCAGTAATTCTCAAGAATCCAATTACTATAGATGTAGATTCTTCAAATTTCAAGTGTCAAAACCACCTATAAATTCCTTTGAAGACATTTCTAACCTCACTTCCATTTTTTTGGACCTTTTTTCTACCTTTTTAGGCTTGCTTCTTAAAGGTGCCGCTGAAGAGGAAGAAGCAGAAGCAGAATCAGCAACAACAGCAGGTATGTATGTACATGCTTTTCCCACGACATTCTTGGTTCAAATACCTTCAGACCCAGTACTGATTCGATAAATACCCCATCAGTTGTGCCATTAGTCATATAATAGTTATAATATAAAGAAGAAATGATGGCAAAGCTGTGGAACTGGTATAGGATTACAGAGACCTTTCCATAGTACACATGACGGGTGACGTGCCAATTCAGTATGTTCATTTAATTGCCCCTGTTGTTGTTGATGAAACATGATTAAAAATATATAAATTGGATGATCCTAGCCATCTGGTTGGCAGATTCCAAAACAACACATACATATAGATGCATTTGGCATCCAAAGTCCCCCTATCAGAATGGGAGATTACCATGGCATGACTTGAAGAAAGGCAATTTCTATCATCTAATGGCAACTCCAAAGTCCTTGCACTTATCATTTAAGTCTTGTCATCCAACAATATGTAAGTTTCATCGTGTGCTTTCTCACTTTTAGCTTCATTTCTCCTTTAAATATGTGAACTCTGGTGTAGCCAATAAACCTTTGGAATTTGTACTTTCTATATCTAGTGATGAGCTCTATTTCCCTATTAGATACATTTCATTGATGATCTTAGTAGATTTTCTTTTGTAAAGCGCTTTCTTTTTTAATTTTTGTTTTTTTAATTAATGGAAAAGCATTTCATTGATGATGTTAGTAGATTTACATGGTATTTTTCCTTAGTATGCAATTAGTGTTTGTTAAAAGATTTAAATTGAACAGTGAGAAAATGTTTTACATAATCAAAAGTATTCAAACTAATGGTGGCAGTTAATACATGAAGTTCAAAACCTTTCTTGAAATACATGGCATTATTCTCTGCTTCTCTGTTTCTGTCTCATTAATTCTCTGTGGTGACCAATGCCCCAATCCCACTTGTTACGCCATTCAAAGCTATTTTTGTTTTTTTAGTTTTTCTCTTTAACCAGGTATTTTCTCAAACGCATTAAATCTTTTCAATTCTCTTTTTTATTATCAATTTCTTTAAGGTTCTGGCTATGGATTTTTTAATTCGGTTATGGCTATGTACTGACTCATCCTCTTCACATGGCACTAGTGTACATCCAGACTATCCAAATTGTAGGGTCCCATTGTTAATGGAGTATATCTCTAAAATCACAATAATCACCAATTAATGGCTATTAAATGGATGGTTAAAAGTAAAATACTAAGTGGTATAAATTCAAAAGAAAAAACTAATGCAAGGGCATTTTCACACTGGACTCGAGTGAGGTGGCCTATTAGATGTAGTGGCACTTGGGGTGGGCAGCCCATGTGAGGCAAGTTGCTTATGTGAGTCAGGCCCCACCAGTGTGAGGCAGGTAGCTCGTGTGAGGTGAAACCCATATGAAGTGGGGCCCATGAGGGGTTCGACCAATGACCTAACTCATGGGATGTAGAGCTTGGACTATGAGATACAATGATTGATTCACCACACTCTATTAGTTTGAGCTTTCAGAGCAAGTGACTACTTGTCTGACATTAAAGTGATATATTGAGGGTTATTAATGCATGAACATTTTCATACCGGGCTCAAATGAGGTGGCTTGTGAGATGCAGGGGCACACTAGTGGTGAGCAGTCCATGTGAGGTAGGTGGCTCGTGTGAGGCGGGCGCTATACTACTATGCAACGCATACAATTGAAGATTCACCAACATTTGTTAAATGTAAGAACTAAGACTGATGAGACCCTCCCATTTGATCATACTATAGATAATAATGTGATTCGGGTCACCCATCTCATGCGTTACCACCAAGCACGTTATCTGATGATCTAGATTGTATATGATCCTTGGAAAGAATAGTACATGATAGCCTCAGTTTGTCAATTTGTACAAGTAGGGTCACTGGCAAGGAGATTCCAACTACATTCAAACCTTCCATCTGCTTTTCTTTTAATATCCCACTCTGAAATTAATCTCTTTGATCAATCCGTTTGACTATAAGCATCCACATTGAGGCTACTGGAAAAGCTGACTGGATCTCGTCATGTTTCCACCTGTCTCATAGAGGTGCATATGACAATCATGCATGATATAAGAATTCCTTGGACCTAGATTCAATGGAAAGCAATTGCAAGGTGGCAAGTGAATTGTTATTGCATCATGCATGAACATGATTGAATTATGTCATAAACATTCATGTACTTTAGTTTGTTGTGTGTTAAGGATGCATATATGAAAAAATACAGCATTAAAGAATAACTGCCCTGAAGAGGGAGGCAAAACTTTACTTTCTTTTCTTAGGCTAGAAAAACATATGATTGTAATCTCAATTGGCTACATTTTCATAACATTCTCAAACCAGATCTCCTATTTGTTCAAACAAACGAGGCAAATAATTTGATACTGGATGTGGCTACTTGGCTTAACTTCTATTGATTGGTCAATGCAGGGGGCGGTTGGAACTTGTTTGAATGATTGCAACTCTCATTGACTCATGTGACTTCTATCATGCTATTGTGTGTGTGTGTTTGTGTATATATAAAATGAACAAAATAAATGTTTCTTTTGGAACATGATCTGAGATGGGTCCTACTTAGGGATGTACATCGAGTCGAGCTGGCCTCAGCTCGACTCGGCTCGGCCACTGGCTGACCTCAGCTCGAACTCGGCTCGGCTCTGTCGTCGAGCCTGACTGGCCAGCTTGGCTCGGTTTGGTTAGCAGCTCGGGCCGAGTTCGAGCCAAGAACGAGCCGAGTTCTCCATTGAGGCATTTCCACAAACACCTGAACTGCAACTTCAAAATCCCACAAACAGAGGCAATGGTTTTACAGGTATTTTATCAAACACCATCTAAGCAACATAAAAACCAAGAAAAACAAAGAGAAACAGGTTATTTGTTTCATGTACATACCTTCCTTGCCACCAACCACATTTGGTTGAGTCATTTTATCAAACTGTTGGTGAGCAACAACAATGGCAAAGTAACCGAGTCACCGAACTGGTTCGATCCGAGTCGAGTCGAGCTGGGGCCTGCTCGAACTCATTTTCGAGCTCAAAAAATCAGCTCGAACTCAGCTTCGAACCGAGTCAAATCGAGCTTTTTCGAGTCGAATCGAGTAAGCTAACCGAGCTAGCTCAGTTCGTGTACACACCTAGTCCCACTAGATGGACAATCTCAATTGATGGTCTCGGTTGACACATGCTCATGACCAATGAAAATACAATAGAGGGATGACGCTACCACGTTCCGGTTCTAATGCCTCTACTTTCCTTTGGTAGTGGTATGCCCACAAGGACCTCCCAACTTTATGTATGGTACAGATGAGTCATCCGTCTGATGGTTCCACTGCATTCCTGACCATAACAAAAAGAAAAATAAAAAATAAATGATTTAGAAAAGCATAGCAATGGGTCACATGCCCTACTTATCGGTGGTTTCTTCTAGTTGATCACCATCTCTGGAGTGTTCAAATTTGAGAAACGATCGAGGTGGCTAAGTATATAGAAACCATCACATGCACACAGATGCATTTGGCATCCATGTCTCCCTATCTAGCTAATTGGAATTTGCTTTACTTTGAGTTTCATCCAACTGTTTTCTTTGTTAAGGAACATCGGTAGGGGAGATTACTGCTGCGTGACTCAAAGAAAGGCGATTTCTATCATCCAGAGGCAACCCCAAATTTCTTGCATTAACATGAAAGTCTTGTCATCCAACAATGTGTACGGTTCATCATGTGCTTCCTCGCTTTTAATTTCCTGTCTCCATTAAATCTGTGGACTTAAGTTCCTTTTTATGTTATATTTGTACCCAATAAACCTTTGGAATTTGTACTTTCTATATCTAGTGACAAACTCTGTTTTGCTGTTGGATATAATGAATGATGTTGGTAGATTTTTATTGGGAAAGCTTGGAGCATTTCATTAATGATGTTAGTAAATTTACATGGTATTTTTCCTTGGTGTGCGCTTATTTTTTTATTTTTTTTTTTTTTCAAATATTTAAATTGAACATTGAGAATTTCAAACTAATTGTACATGATGGGGATCGTCGCTCCGTGAAAACACTCTCACATAAAGGAAGAGTTCAAAAACAGGGAAGTGGCATTGGCTCCCTATGTTTTCTAAGCATTCTTTCCTCTACTTTTGGTCCAGGTTTTTAGTTCCAATGTACACCAGCTTATATTAGTCGTTGGCCAAAACCAATGGCCCATTACATCAGACGACACATGAGCGAACAGGATTGTCCAATTGCTTTAAAAACAAGAGGGGATTGTTGCTCCGTCAAAACACTCTCATAAAAAATTGTAATTCATCAATCTTACAGATAATCATACGTCACTTTATTTGTATTTCAAGTTTGTAATACTCACAAAAGCATTCAAATTTTTGTTCAAGTTGCTGAATTTCAAGCTCCTGAGAATGCGAACCTTGGAACCCAACTAAAAACCCATCTCATGGGTTGCTTGGCTACCTGGGAAAGTATCTATAAATGGAGTCCATAAGTAGGGGTAAATTTCTACTTTGGGACCATGGGGAAACTTAGAAACAATTTCCAGTCAGAAATAGATTCTATCTTTTGTGTTTTGTTCCTTGTTAGATGTTGGCCTACAAATTCCAAGGAAATGGATTCCTTCCCAATAGTCGCATTTTTTCTTTAATTATAAATATTCACTAGTAGAATTCGTATCAATTATTTTCCAACACATAAACACATTTTCTGGATTCCAAAAAATTACATTCCTACCTAACCATGAGAAACAAAACACTAACAAACTGGAAAAGTACACTAGGAAGAAAAATAACTATTTAAGTTCATAGCAAACCCGGACAACTATCCCTCCCTCCGTCCCTCCCTCCCTTGTGATTTAGGCCCTCAGATCAGTCAGATTCACAGCTTGTGAATAAGATAGTCCAAAATGAACCCAACCAGTAATTAGGTTCCTCCCACCAAGAGGATGGGACATACAAAATATTTTGATGATTGAAAACTTAGGTGGGCCACAACCCATGATTTTTAGGGGTTAACCCATGATTTTATATTATATTTTCTTATTGTATGGCCCAACTAAGTTTTTTATTGAGTTAACTTTTTGTTTGTAAAGTAATTACGAGGGGAGAATCCTGATAACAAAGTGGATTCCACTCTAATAGCCTGATAGGTCTCGACAGAGCTCCTAATGTTTTCAAGGAGAAAATAAGACCTAGAGACACTTCAAACAATAAACAGGCTTGTTTTTACCATACTAGATAGGTTCCAACAAACAGCAGACCGGCCTAGTTAGAACAGCTTTGATCGGGTAGCCAGACAATTAGAGCAGGACACGCCTGACTAGACGGCTATCCAGGCTTAACTTTTGGTGCAAACGGGCCCTTTAGGGGCAAATTCCAATATTTGAGGTCCTAGAAAAAGGCTAGTTTGCAAATTTCAGGGAAATGAATTCTCTGCCAACAGTCACTTTTTTAGTGTGTTTTTTTTTTTTTTTCAATAAATAGACCTGCATAGCCCACATTCTTTTCCACTACCCAAATGCAGTTTCTGAATTCCACATAATTACATTCCCAGTACCCAACCATGACTAACAGAATCTCTTTATCAAAGTTGACGAAGGACCCCTTAGGCCCTTTTGATTCCAGGGAGACAAACAACCCTTTAAAATTTTCGTAAAACCCAACTAAATAATCATCCAGATACTCATGAAAATGTCGAGCTTCTACTCAAGTCATTTGCATTTCAACATTTCTTGAATCACATAAACAAGTTTCTTGTTCAAATTAGTCTAATTCAGGGCCCACAAATATGCAAAAGAAAGTAGTCCCAGAAACCCACCTCAGCATTCGCATAAATAAACAAAAAATCAGCAGAATTCATAAAACAATCCCTACAAAATCATCAAATTACCATCTTAATCACCACAATAAAATAATTCGAACAGAAATTCAAGACCCCGAAACAAACATATTCACAAAATTACTGATGTTCTTGCACTTCCCAATATCAGGGAGGAAGCCCCTGTAGTGGGGGAACTTGTAGGCGCTGCTGACGAGCTTCATGTGGTCGGCATTCAAGCAAGTGTCGAGCACTTCCCAGTCCCTCTTTGGCCACTGTTGCTGCAAACGACCGGCACTGCTGCTGCCGCCATCGAGAGAGGATTGGAGGGGAAGGGATTTGACAGATTTTAAGAAGCGAAGTGTTTGGGCGAGGTCCTTGACTTTGACGGCTTCTTTGTATTATTGTCAGCCTGTGAAAGCTCTTGTGGTGGGACTCTTTCATGTGGGAGATTGAGAGAGAGGACGATGGAGGTGTTGAAGAGGGGGGAGTTTAGGGGAGAGATGAATGGAGATCCAAATTTCAAGTGTACCACACGTCAATCACTACCGTTTCCTCCGGTGAGATTGATCTGCCTCACCTTTGGACCCATGCCGATAAAAGGAGCTGGCAAAATGGATGGACTACGTGGATAAATCACATACATCATGGTGGGGTCCACAGCATTTCCGATAGCCGTTGTCTGCTACACTAAGCAATCCGAGTCCCTGACAACTCTCCCTTTACATCATCACCGTGGATGTGGAAGGGTCAATGGTGAATAGGGATTAATCCGGCCGTTCGCATAGGAGGCTCTGTCTTAGATCTATTGAACCAGCCCTGTTCAAAATTTAATTCAACCCAGCCCATCCCATCCATCATATTTTTCACCTTTACCTAGATATATATAGGGGTACAAATGTGTTGAATGGACTCAAGGGTCACTGGACCCAAGTGGGTCTATGTCAAAATATGAACCCACGAGGTGGCTCTAGGTCTAAAAATTTGATCTGAGTTAGTAAATGAGTCTAGGTCTTCTCAAAATCAACTTGATCCAACATGGTTGGGAAGCGGTTATTAAATGGACCTGATTTTGGGTTAAAATACTAAACACTTTATTTACTGATTTTTTAACTATTAATACTCTATAATCGAAAATGTTTAAATAATAGTACTTCCTTCATGATGTTTGACACACGTGGCTCATCGATATTGAAATCTGAACTAGGCATCCCACGGGATCCAGCACTAAATTGGCCACTGATCATAGTTTACTTTCATCTGACCATCGAATGGTGGCCCTTTTCTCATCAATGTGAGCCATTTCTGTGTGCCACTGGCTTAAGGGCCGGGAATGTCGAAATGTTGTAATTTTTGGACGGCTTGTTACCTACTTCAACTCTAAAATCAACGGTTCTGACTTTGTCCATACATGCCACATGCCACGTGTGAAGTAGCAACATGAACGCACATTACCTCCCATCCCTCGAGAGGCACTATATCCCAGCTGCATGTAACAGGCAGGGCTGTACATGACCTGAGTTAGCTTGGTTAGCTTGCTCGACTCGACTTGAAAAAGTTCAATTCGGCTCGGTTTGAAACTGAGTAGTCAAGATGTTTTTTTAGCTCAAAAAATTTTTGAACTGAGTTCGAGCTTGTCAAATCTTGACTCGACTTAGATTGAACCCAACTTGAATCGAACTCGGACTGAACCAGTTCGGTGACTCGATTACTTTGATATTGATGTTGTACAACAAGTATTTGATGAAATGACTCAACAAAGTGTTGGCTAGTGGCAAGGAAGGTATGTAAATGAAACAAATATATTTTTTTTCTTGATTTTTTTATGTTGCTTACAAGGTCTTTGATGAAATACCTGTAAAATCATTGTTGTTGTCTTATATACAGTGAGATTTTGAAGGTGTAGTTCATGTGTTTATGAAAATGTTGCACAGTTCATGTGTTTGTGAAAATGCTGCACTAGCGAACTCAGCTCGAACTGGCCCGAGCTGCTAACCGAACTAAACCGAGCTGGCCAGTCAGGCTCGAGGACAGAGCCAGACCGAGTTTGAGCTGGGGTTAACAAATGGTCGAGCTGAGTCGAGCTGTGTCAAGCTCGACTCAGTTCAACCCGTGTATACCTCTGGTAACAGAAAATAGACAGCATATTGAGTAAACTCTCTGGCGTCCACCATGATTTATGTGTTTTATCCACTTGGTCCATCCATTTTACCATATAATTTTAGGGCTGAAGCTTATATACGAAGCATATCCAAAGCTAAATTGGACAATAGCATAGGAAACAGTGCATTCAATGTCTATGGTTGAAAGGGCACAGAAGTTTTGGATCAAGCTGATATTTGTTTGTTTTTTCCTTTCATCCATGTCCTTGTGATCCTATGAATAGGTTAGATAACAAATAAACATCAATGGGACCTAGCAAGGTTTCAACCGTGGAAATCAGTATTCCCACTGTTTCTTGTTGTGTGGTCCAGTTGAGCTTTGGTCATGATTCAATTTTGGGCTTATCCCCTAAAATAAGCAGAAAAGAAAAAATGGATGGACGGCGTGGATAAACCACATACATTCACAATAGGCAATCAGAGTTGCATGCAGCAGCTGTAACTTCTCCATTTTAGACGTCCAATCTCATTCTACTGTTGGTTACACTTTTCCCAACATAGAGCTCTCATGGGATTTCATATGCTAGTGGTGTTTATTATTATACAAGTGTCACGACAAGAAAGATTTTCACACTGTTCATCCATTGGGCCCTAGTTTGTCTGGTCTACAGTCCAAAACTCACGCTAAATCCACCTATCCGAAATGAGCATTAACATATATACTAGAGATTTTTCTGCATCTATCAAACATGGCCTCAAAAACCAACAAATTTTTCTTCAAAAAAATAAATAAAGAAAGTATGTAATATGCCATTTTATATATGAAAAACTTATAAATAACATCCATTGATGATGGGCCATCTCAATTTCACAGTCGATCGGTCACCTTATTAGATAGGTTAGATCTCGTACAAATCGCACACCAACAGAAATTGGATGGCACACATTACATAGAAATCAGGCATCGCGCAGCAATATATATAACATCTGCCTGTACCACTATATGTAAATTATTTATTATAAATAAATTAAAACATTAGGCATATATACGTGATCATCATGTTTGGTCAACCAAGTGGACTCCGACTCAGCCCGTCCCACACCGGTTGGTACCATAAGTCACCTCCAAGTTCGGATGTGAATTACCTGGTGGAAGCCATGTGGATGCCATTGTGATGTCGGTGAGGAATCCACTCGGCAATAAACATTTGGAATGGAAACCCCACCGTCAAAACCTTTTTTGGCCCACTGTAATGTTTACATATAATCGAAATGTTCATAGGATCATTCTTATTGTGATGAACTTAAAAAGAAGAAGCAAATATTAGTCTATTCTGAAAATTAGAAGAAGCAAATATCAGCCTATTCTGAAAATTCTAGTGTCCGTGGTGGTTTTATTAGTGAGTGTTCAATCCACGTTATTTCCTAAAGTATGCCCCAGTTGAGTTTTGGATTTACCTTGTTTTTGGAATCATGTCCTAACATGAGCTGGAGAATTGATGGACGGAGAGGATTTCTCACAGACATTGTGGTGAACTCATAAAAATTGCCCCCAAATACCCGGGGTATAGGTAATTCGTGCCGTCATGACCTCAAATAGGGTGAGTCAGGTCAATTTATCCTTGATTTGGGCAAAACAAAAATCCCAAATTCCATATTGTTCATATGTACGGTTGATCAAACAAAAAATCATGGAAAAAAAGTTTTTTTTTTTTTTTTTTTTTTTTTTTTTTTTTTTTTTTTTTTAAGAAAGAATAAAGAAAACCTTATTTGTTCAGGCTCTGGTGCTTTAAAAAAAAAAAACAATCATACTTCATTTAGATTTTTTATTTATTTTTTTTACTCAGGTGAAATAGAAAACACACTTGGTTTAGATTTTTTTTTTTTTTTTTTTTTTTTTGAAATAGAAATCAAACTTCATTTCAAAAGGCTATGAAATTGAAAATGAATTTCCATATCTAATTTTATTTTCGCAATCAACATAAAATGTTACATATGAGGAAAATAATTTCATGAAACTCATTTCCATACTTGGAAAAGGAAGTCCACCAATCCAAGCCATGGTGTTTAAACCTTTGACAAATAGAAGGGGCAAACTAGTGCTCTATGAGTGTTTAGCTTATAAATTCATTTCATTTTACTTATTAATACATGCTTTGGGTGAATTGGTTAGATTGCCAGTTAGACCCGTTTGAACCGTACTGCCAATAAAAATGGTGACGCCTAGTTTCATTTTCGAAACATTGCTAAAGATCTTTATTTTGATTTGGTTTAAGTTGTACTGATTACATTTTAGAGCTAGCTTATTGTGTCCAATGACAGCCGCAGTTTAAAAACCTGAAAACTCGACTGAGTCTTTGGCTTGACCAGATCGGTTTGACCCAACTCAAATCTTTACTATAATTATAAATCATGCAAAGAAATTTTTTTGTTATGAAAACTAATCTAGTTCCAAACCATATGTAAGACCCAATTCCATCATGAATTCAAATTTCTGCTTGAAATTAGACTAGAAACCCCAAATTTGATCACATTATCATCTATTACATCTTATATGAGACCATAACCCAAGTGGGTCAAGTGAGATTTCCTTAATCCATTACCCCTGTGATTGCAGAGATGCTTTGAAACTTTTTAATCACTCCCAACTATAGCAGAAAACCAAAAGAATAAAACAATAGAGGTACAGAAATGTGGAGTGCAAAACAATTATATAAATTGTGATCTTTAATTCATAATTATGATTAAACAAAATGGGGAGAACTCATTTTTTAAGTAAAACCATCTGTCCAAACCAAGATGGTCTACAGGCCGAATACCACTAAGCATCACTCTAAAATTTTCTCAGTGTGTATGCACCCATGGTCGTGTTCTGGATCTCCTGGCTGATTATTGTCTGTTTACAAGCTACCAATTATACTTCATAAGCCAATCCATGTAAATTTTTTCTATAAATGTAATCATAGATAGTCACGTGTGGTGGAGATGCCGACAGCCTGTTAGTGGAGATGCCGACAGCCTGTTAGCTGCTAAAGTCAAATGGAGAAGAGATGTGACTGGAGTGTCCATTTAATTTAAGACGTGCTTAGGTCCAACTAATTGGATCACGGTACGGTCTACCTTGAGAATAAATCCAAACATTACAATAGATTTGCCTCACTGTAATTATCAACTATTGCAAAAATCAGTCCTATGCACTTTTCATATAAGCTACATAATAGAAAACACAATTTCTACCATTGATAAATAGAGAAACAAAAGTTCAGTTTAGTCAATGAATGGATATCTCTGAATTTTGTTTAAAGTGATCATGCTGATACGTCCAACCTACTGGACGAGTTGGATGTGTTACATATAGGAAATATTGGAAGTTATTCAATGGATGGACTTATAACTTATAGCCCAACCAGTTGGACAGCAGACCCCTTATTTAAGATGTTCCGTCTGCCCATCCGCGTGTATGGCGCATCTATCTACATGTTATCGGGTACACATGGCAAGCTGGCATCCGTTTGTAAGATCATATCCATCCCTTATATGTTGATCAGGTTCCGTATCCCAAAACCCAACCATGCAAAAACCACAATGGTGGGATGATCCAAATCATCCTGCTCCGCCTTATTTTCTATATCCATCGACTTTCCAAGGCATGGATGGGACTTCTCCATTTTCATTCTTTAGAAACACATGCAATCCATGATTGACCCTAACAAGCAGATGGCTCAAATCGTGGATTTTAATTATATTTGTGCAAATAATATTGACCGTCCACATTAAAAGCCATGGATCAAATGGATAATAGTTCAAATTAGCGTGGCGATTGTATTTTAGCTCATGAAATGCGTGTTGGACGTAATGAACGGTTTCGATTTTTATTATTCTTTCATGGAAGATAAATAGATTACTTGCCTGTACACCGCAGATGGGTACATAACTGGTATGTTTTTCTCTACTGCGTTGACTTATGATTGAGTGGCTAACATCGTCTCACCCAAGTGCTTCTTTCTCGGACCAATCTGCAAAAACCATCTCCCTCATCTCTCTCTTTACAAGCTCTCCAATCACTCAGGTATGCATCTTTCTGCTGCTTTATCATGACTCATAAGGGGAGGAGTCCTATCACTGTGAATACTGGAATTTTTTTAAAAAAATTTAAATTATAATAACCATCCATTTTACGTCACTGTCATGTTTTTTTTTAGAAACATAAACCATCTTGGTAGATGAGTAGATGAACAAGTTTATTATTAGATCTCGTTTTCTTTGCTCGATCTTGATCTTCCAATTTTCCAATCGACCGTACAACAGTGCTAGTACGGTTAAAATACCTTTATGATATTGGCTGGTGTGGTTTCTTGTCGTACGAAAACGAGTGCTATACAAACGGTTCAAAGGAGATCAAACTTACATGGGCCCACAATGATCGATGTATTTATCATATCTACACTGTTCATCCATTTGGCGAGTTCATTTCAGATCTTGATTCCAAAAATGAGTAATTTTCGAGGCTTAAGTGTACCACACCACAAATAGCAGTGGGGACAATGATTCTCACCATTAAAACATTCTTAGGGCCCACCGTAATATTTACTTTCCATCCAATCTGTTCATAAGGTCACACAGACCTGGATGAAGATTAAAAAAAACAATTATCTTATTAATCCAAAATTTCTGTGACCCCCAAAAGGGTTTCAATGGCAGGCATTCAATACCCCACAGCTTTTTACAGTGTGGTCCACTTGATTTTTGGATCTATCTTATTTTTCATCTCAAGCCTTATGACGAGTTCACTAAGTGGTCGAACGGTTTGGATATTATTCATACCTCGTGACGGTGCCCACAAAACTCACACCAGCCAAATCGGTAGTGTACGTACACCAGCCAATCCACTTCCAATATTGACAAGGCTGTCTATGAAGAGCAAGGTGGACCTCATGAATGGTTCGGATGGATTGGCATGGATGTACAATGTCTCACCCACACGCAGGTTGCAGCGCCACATCGAACTTGAGCTCAACACAAGAGAGCAGATTAGGTGTGATACCCATGCCGCCCTTACCATAGGGCCCACCTCAGTGTATGTATTCCATATCTACGCTGTCCATTATTTTGCCAAATCATTTTAGTGCTTGAGCCAAAAAATGAAGAAGGTCCAAGTCTCAAGTGGACAATTTGATAGGAAACAATGGTGATTGAACCCCCTACTATTAAAAGCTTCATACGGCCCATTGTAATGTTTCCATAATATTTGTTTGCCATCCAACCTGCTGATAAGGTCATACAAACTTAAATGAAGGGAAAAAACAAATATCAACATCATCATAAACTTTTGTGACCCATAAATAGCCAATTACCATTGTTTTCTATAGTATGGTCCACTTGAGAATGGGATGTTCTTTATTTTTATGCTCGTGCCCAAAAATAATCTAGCAAAATGGATGGAAGTATGGATATAAAATAACTACATCAAGGTGGGCCCCACAATGAGGGCCACACCTAGTCTACTCCCTCAACACAATTATATAGTTTTCATCCACCCCATGTCAATTACGTAGATATGTGTGGTTGAGATGTGGACAACCTGTTAGCTGCTAAAGTTGAATGGTAAAGGGAGACCTTGGTCCTGTGTTGTATTGCTCTGCCCGCTAGCCATCTATCTAGGCTATGAGTAGGTTAGGTGCGGTCGTTTCCATGGGGTGCTTTGATGTGTGTGTATTCTATATCCACAGTATTCACCCATTTTGCCGGATCATTTTAGGCCATGAAAATATCCAATTCTCAGGCAGGCCATACCATAAGAAATAGTAGCAATTGACCATTAATAAGCCACAAAATTTTTGGATCAAGCTTGCCTTACCAAACGGCTCAATGGCAAATAAACATTATGGAAACATTATGGTGGGTGGTAGTGCATTAAACACCATTGTTGATTTCCTATGGCATATTCCCCCTGCGATTTGTATCTTCTTCGGTCTTGGGCTTATAACCAAAATGATCTAGGAAAACAGATGGACAGCATAGAATACATACATCAATTCTGGCGACATGGTATAGACCACACTATCTTGAGTGAGGCCAGGCTTCAACTAATCCACTCCCTCAGCACAATTATATCATTTTCATTCATTGATCAAATGGATAATAATTGCCAAATTAGTGTGATGATTACAAGGTAACTCACGAAATATGTGTTGGACCTAATGAATAGTTTGGAATTTATTATTTTTTTTGTGAAAGATTGATAGATTGCCTAAGTCTGCACTGCAGATGGGTAAATTAGCTGCGTACTGGTCGGACGGATAGATCCCCAGCCAGCTGAGCATCTTGCTCCCTTTAGAAAGTGCTTTTAAGAGCTTGTTTGAATAATACTAAATAATTAAGGTTTTTTTAATTAAATATTAAATGAATGTTTGGAATTTATTAAAAATTTTATTTAAGTCTCCCCATCCGTGGCTTTCTTTAAGTCCACGTATTATTATTTGTCAGGTATTTATTATTATTATTTTTATTTTTTATAACTTATGTTCATAATTAAGTAATATTTTTCACTTTAGTTAGTTTGGTAAACATCATTATAAAAGTAGCTTACTAGTTAAAACCTACTTAATAATTATTTTTTAAAAGCTTTTCAATCCATGTCTTTTTTACTCTCTCTCTCTCACGGTACATGTCTAAGGAGGCTTTCTTAGAGGCCATATAAAAGGAGGCCCCACATGATGGACTATCTACATTAGAGGTGGGGCCCACATGGTGGATGGTCCACATAAAAGGTGGCCACCACATGATGGACAGATGTGCTGTGCTAAGGACAGGAAAATCCATTAAGGTTGAGCACATTGGCCAACTGCTGCACGTGATCATTCATCGTGTAGGACCTTCGAGGCTGATAGAGGATGCATGCTGGACTCATGGTATGGACAACCATCTGATTCTGGGCCAGGCCATTTACATGTAACCACTGGTGCCTATACTTGCAAGTCTCATGTTTGCCCGCATGGTTGCTTAATCTTGCAGGTTGATACTCACATAAGAACTATACATGCCTCCAGCATTAACTCAAATTAGACAGTTCTTTTTGTGGGGCCTACTACAAATTGGCCATCATCTAAAAAGTCAGGTTGACTAAAAAATTCTCATAGCTTTTAATAATATTAGACGCAACCATTGAGTATTTTTTTTACTGTATATTTTTTATTTTTACTCATTCATGATGGATGATACACGTCAAAGTTGGGCTCCACATGATGGACACTTAATCATGGTGAGCCGCAGGTTATGGATGATCCATATCAACATGGGCCCCATATGATGGACGGTACACATCAAAGGTCAGCACTAATGATGACTAGCTCATATCCAAGGCAAGCTCCGCATGATGGACAACCCTTATCAAAGGTGGGGGCCACATGATAGACAATACACATCAAATCTGGGCTCCATATGATGGTTAGTGGATATTAAAGGTAGGCCCCACATGATGGACAATAACATTGATGGTGGGCCCCACATTGTGGATGACAAAAATCAAAGATGGGCCCTACATAATGAACAATGTACATAAAAGGCTAGTCCCTAATGATAAATGGCCCACATCCATGGTGGGCCCTGCATGATGGACAACCCACATCAAAGGTGGGGTCCACATCATAGGTTGGCTCCAAATGATGGATGATGGATGTGAGGGGGACCAAAAAAACTTGAGGGATAACTACTTATAATATTGGAAGCCAAGCATGTTTTTTCTACTTTTTGCTGATAAGTATACTGTTTACCAAACTTGTTTTATTTACTTAATAAGTACAAATGAGTATAAGCTACTTAAGTAACTTGGGATCCCAAATAATTTAAAAAGCATTCTTGGGTTTAATCCTTGACAACGTTACCTTTAAAAAATGCATTTAAAAAAAAAAAATATTAAGTAGTTCTTTCTATGCTACCTCGTCCATTTCTAATCTCGAGTGGCCAACTGATTGCAGAAGCCATCTTCCTTCTTCTACAGTTTACAAGCTCTCCATTTATTCTGGTATTCTTCTGTCACTTTATGATGACTTATTAAGGATGGGATGTATTTCTTTGAATGCTAGATTATTTATTTATTTATTTTAATTACCATCAATTTTACAATTCATAGATTGAGTGACCAGCATTGTCTGACCAAAGTTGGTTTTTTGAAACATAAACAATCCTAGGCAGATTCCCTTTAATAGATGCATCAAGTTTATGATTGGACCTCTTTTCTTTGATTAATCTTGACCTTCCAATCTTGTATGCTATTGATCACAAGGTTCAATCATTTGATTGATGTGGTTCTTGCATCTTTAGCTGATGTTGTTTGATGTTTCAACTAGCCGATATGTCCAAAGTCGTCAGTGTATTAAATAGTGGTGATTTTGAGCCACAAAAGTTTTAAATCTAGGTAACATTTGTGTTTTCCCTTCATCCAAGCATGTTTGACCTTAGCAACTAGCCAGATGGCTAATAAACCATAGTACTAAGAAGATTTTAATGGTAGGTGTTCAGTCACCATTTTTCCTATGGTGTGGTCCACCTGAGATTTGGATCTACTACTTGGGCTGGACATCCTAAAATAAGCTAAAAACTGGATAGATGGCGTGGATGTATGTGTCTTAGGTAGGCTATCCATCTGTTTTTCTAATTCATTTTTCTAATTCATTTTAGGGCATTATCCCAGAATTGAAGTGTACCCAAAGCTAAGTGGACAACACCACGGAACTGTTGATATCTTCTTAGGGGCCACAAAAGTCTTGGATAAGTTGATATTTGTAATTTCCCATCATCCATATCCGTGTGACCTTATAAACAAGTTAGATGACAAATAAACATCACGGTGGGTGTTAAAAAGGTTTCCATCATGGATTTTTTATTTATTATTATTTTTTAAATCCCCAATTATTCCTATGATGCGGTCCATTCCAACTTTGGATATGCTTCATGAAGAATAACAGAAAGCATATAAATATAAGCCGCAAGATTACACAGCTCCTCCAGGTAAATACAGTAATGCTTCCCTGGCGATCGTACCCTGCTCATCATCAAGTCTGAACATGCATATCACTTAAGCCACATGTACTACCTATACGGTTGTATATTTGATGGATGAGTAGCTAACTCAGTGTGAATTTTTCTCAAGATTACATACCGCCGCATTAGGTAAGAAATAGTATAAAACATCCAGACAACTAAAACAGAGTAAATGCAGTCTTATTAGGTGCATGGATGTATGGAATGCAATCATCGCTCCGGAGATGCTCATCTGTGCGGACAGTGGGCTCGTCACCCATACAATCATCGAACTTGAGACACATCATCCAATCGGAACAATACGTACATCACGTACGATAGCAATAGATGTTGGTCTGTGCGATGTGTGCATGATTAGTCAGTCCATTGTTAATCCAATTACACTAACCATTTTTAAATAAGCTCACGATCACTACGGGGAATGCATGGCCCAGCGTAGGCCGACGGCTCGGGCATAGTATCCCATGACCACCATCCCTGGCCCATGAGACTACCACCTTAGGATATTTAATGGAACTCATCGACTAGGGGCCAATCATATTTAGTATATGGGGCTTCCCTTCGCATGATTACACGAAATAAAACATCGAACCCATACAGGGAAAATACCCAACAAAACCACATAGGGCGAATATCAATAACTATGCCACATAGGACAATATCAAATATGCGATACAGACCATCCTTAAAAATCACTTAAACGCAGTAACCCCTGAATGGCAGGCCCACATCGATAGTCAATTTAAACCACCATTCAATAACTGCTAGGTCGAAGGTCCATTACAATCACAACCAGTCAGGTTACATCGATCTTAAGTGTGGGTGTACACTTATCAGTAGGGGTTTCCCACTGATGTACCAGTTTAAGTCCCACAACAATCCACAAGTAATTCACAAGCATGAGATAAATGTGCAGGATAAATAATAAGCATGTAATCCAATTCAACAATTAACACATGTGATTTATAAAATGAAGATATCAATTATCAATCGAGTTTAAAATAAAAACTATAACTTAAGCTAATGAAAAAATGGAAAGTTCAAGGGAAAAATCATCACCTTATTTGTCGGCTTGCCTTCCAAAGTTATTAGGAAGAGCACACGCCCTTAGACTTGGATCCTATCATAAGTTATGAAATCGTACCATTAGATCCAAACTTAACTCACTATTTATGTCCAAGGTATTGACCCAGGGTTTAGACCACTTAGGGTTTTATCCTAGGGTTTAGTGCTAGGATTATATTTTAGGATTTGTATTCTGATTATAATCACTATTGTTTACTATTATTATTATTATTATTATTATTATTTTGTACCATGAATGAAGTAATAATCATAATAGAAGTATTAAATAACTGATATTAACAAATATACCGACGTTACCTAATACTCTTACAGTGACTTATAATCTAGTATATAATACAAGTATTAGTAATGAGATTTTTACTAACCATAATATAATGATGACTAACATCCAATAATCATATTAACAAAATTATACTAATACCATGATAATATCATTTAATGATGATGTTCATAAATATAAATAGTAATCTTTGAGGGTGAAGACTAAAACACTTTATGTTTAACACTTGTAATTTGCCTGTGATACTAATATTAGTATAAGTGATTTGATGATGGTTAAATAACGCTCCTATTAGTGATAATTATGGTAACTTGGAAAAATAAACTCAATGAGGGCTCACCTTGTTGACTCAGTGGTTCCACTTGGCTTCAATCTGAACCGACGACCTGCTTCCCAACTCAACTCAACTCAATTAAGTTGACCCAACACACTGATTCAGCGAGTCAACTCAGCCCAGTCAACTCGATGCTTCCAAGCACCACCATTCTCTCTCTCTCTCTCTCTCTCTCTCTCTCTTCCTCCTTCTCTCACCCTATTTTTCTTTAACATCTGAGGTCTAGCAAGCTGGTTGGGTTAGACCAGACCCAACCCAACTGAAACGGCCCGCTCAGGCTGAACTCGACCTGACTTGGTTCAGTGAGTCGACTACTCACCTGACTTAGCAGCGGGTCGATCTAATCCAACCTCTCCCTCCACTTCTTCTTGATTCTCCCTCTTCTCTACTTCCTTTCTGACCATCATGCTAGACCAACCAGGGTCTGGACTCGGCCCAACCAGTGGCCAGCAGACTGACTCGGTTCCAAACCGAGTGGATTCACGTTTTCTCCCTCTCCCTTCTCCCTTCCTTTCTCCCTCTTCTTCCTTCTCTTCTTTCTCTCATTTCCTTCTTCACTCAGATCCCTACACCAGCAAGGTTGCTGGACCGAATCTCGCCCCGCCTCAGGCCTCAATGAGACGAGCTTATTGGACTCGGCAGCGAATGCGGCACGAGTGCTTGCACTCATTCTTTCTCTTTCTTCTTCTCTTTCTCTTCTTTCTTATTCCTTCTTACTTCTCTCTCTCTCTCTCTCTCTCTCTCTCTCTCTCTCTCTCTCTCTTTCTCCTTTAACCATGGCCAGCAGGGACTCCAACTCTGACTAGGAAATCGCCCACAACCGATGCAACTCGGCGCGGCCTGAACGGAGAAGAAGGAGGCGGCTCCAATGGCGGATCTCTAATGAATGCTTCTTTCTTCATTCTGGCAACATGGGATGATTCGTATCGATGTAATGGAGCTCGTAGGCTAAAGATTTCGAAGCTTCAGGGAGGATTACGTGGTGGGTTCGAAGGTAGAACGGAAACAACTGGTCTTTGATTGTGGCTGTGAAAATGGAGGGTACGCTATAGTTCTTCGATCCCCATGCCCTTCATGCTCGCCCTAACCTGTTCCAGACCGTTGGATTAGCACTCGGGGTTCCGGATCTTCTCTGGCCGAAACTGCCCCCAAAACAGTGGGTAAGATGGAAACCGGTCGTAGTCTCGTTTGCAAGCCCTAAACTACTTGCGCTGGATGGAGGAGATTCTCTTAAACGGACGACCGAGATCAGCTAAAGATCTCTCACATGGATCGTGACAGCTGGCGGTGCAGCAGTTTCCGCTTTTGGAAACATTGTCTTTGTAGGTCTTGTTTGGGTTGAAGATAGTATGCGTGCACGCGTGCGCCAACAAGTGGAAAGGGGTAGGTTTTGGTTGGACCTATGTTGTGCCCACGATGGACGGATCAGATCGGCCATACGATCTAAGATGGTGGCCCATAGCATGCCTCAAACGGACGTTGTCCGTCAGCTAGCGCAAACTGGAGAGAGAGAAATTCTCTCAGTTTTGAGATAGACGCGGGTCAGCACTGGCTGACCGGGCTAGGTCGTGCACTGCTCATGCTGTATACGTTCTCTAATGTGGGGGTCCATCATGATGTTCGTAGGAAATCCACACCGTCCATTAGGTTCTATGGGTCCACTTAGGGCATTAAACCAAAGATGGGGCAGACCCAAGGTCCAGGTGGGTCATACTCTCAAATTTCACGCCCTAATGGTGGATTCCTGATGATCTGTTGGTCGGATCGATCAGTCCGTAATTGAACGTTGACGGATAAAAGAGTTCAAGGGTCCATTTAAGGCCTTCATCATGCATTAGTAACTAACACTAACATGAATATGGATTTACTTGTAATTAAAATAATTAAAAACTCATATATATATATATATATATATATATAATTTCCAATATTAACATGCTACTATTTACTTGTTATTAATCACATATTTATTAACATAAAATTCCTAATTTACAATATCATATTGTACATATTTATGAATTGAAATTTGTACATTGTCATATTTAAAATCGCCTTGTTAAACAATATATAACTTTATTAAAATATCTAGAAATTTTTTTGTTCATATTTATAAAAGATATTTAATACTTCATAAATATTAAAAATTCAATTACATATTGTAAAATTATTACTCATTATAATATTATTTTCATAATATTCTATATACGTTAGTTATATACATATCTCTTTATTACAACACATTTTCATACGTTGCTTATATGCCAATTAAATGCATCCATAATTCTTTTGATCTAAATTTGTGTAAACTTATAATGTAACAATTAATATATATATATATATATATATATATACTTATTAAATATTACTGGATGGTTTGATTCTTCTATCGAAGTGATTGAGTTCCTAAGATAGACGTCTCTAGACTAATTTGAAAATCAATCGAATGGATGGCTTGATATACGAAATGTTGCACAAGACGGTTAAGATGAATAGATCGAGGATTTCTGAGTGTCGGTGTGCATGGATGACCACGTGTGTTTCTACACATGTGAAAACAGATTTAAACCTCCCTGGTGACACCCGAGTACTGAAAGTACGGGGTGTTACATGAACTCATAAAATGAATTGACAACATGACAAGACACATACATCATAATGGATGTAACGCCCTGAAATTTGGGGGTCGTGCATACACTCGACTCTCAAGTTTCCGGGTGTCACTTATAACCAAAATTTACTGTTTTGTGTTTAATCCAGTTTAATGAGTGTAGACACTGGAAATTGGCGCCCACGCTGATTTAAATGTTATGTTTTTTGTGATGGGGGTGATTAGGCTGATTTGTAAATGTTGGAGTCGCCACTAGCCAATTAATCTCAGAATCCCGCAGTCGGCTAGAAACCGCGGAATATATAAGGTTGGAGAAATCCGAAGACTCTCTTACCTTAGAGTGACTCTTGATCTACGATCTGGGATTCCCGGTAAGGGACCTCGGTTACAAAGAGGGAAGGTGTTAGGCACCCTCTCTGCCTGTACAAACGTACGGTCTCTACTTTGTGTGGTAAAATAATCTCAAGGGATGAATGATGTGGTTAAGATAGGACTAGGCATACATGTGAATTTCTGATGCTGTAAGATCCGAGATTTCGGCAAGCCACAGAGCATACGTCCAACGGCGTGTCTAGAAGGCGGATGTGATGATGCTTATGCAAAGAGGTAAGAAAAATGGACTAGATCACTAGAAATTTCTGATGTGATAGGATCCGATGTACGGCAAGTCAAAAAGTATACGTTCACTAGAGATCTAGAGAAGCAGGGGGTTGAGAAGGGAATAAATGTCATGATGAATGCTTGTATGTAAAATGAATGGATCTTTGGCTTGATCTTGAGTAGGCTAAGACATGGACTGCACCATGATCAATCCGGGCTAGGCTTGTGGGGTTAGGAAGGTCGGGAAGGTGGGGAATGGGATAAGGGGATAGTTGAAAAATCTGGACTTGGAGGCTTGGGAGCTCCTCCTCACCCTCACTTTCTTCCTCTATCTCTCCCTCTCCTTGTCACTTAAGCTTGGAAATGAGAAGTGGATGACTGAAATGTGAAGAGGAGAGGGCTATTTATAGCCTTCTCCAATGGTCTTTTGGTAATTTTTGGGTTTGAGGAGGGTAAATGCTGATGTGGCAGGTGGTGATTGGTTAAGGGGTGGGAGACGCCACGTGGCGCTCTCTCATTGGCTAAAGGGGTTGGTAAAATGGTAAATAAGCTCGGATAGGGGGGAATTGTATGAGAAAGTTGACTTTCAGACGTTGGGACAGCTGTCCCCAGATGTCCACACGCGGGCCGCAAGTGGCGGTACTTCCGGTACCGCCGGCGGTAGTCCAACTACCGCCCAGGCTGGGTTTGGTCGGAAACTCGTGTGGTTGGCTCCACGCATGTTTTTTGAGAGGAAGCGGTAGTTTGATTACCACTGGCGGTAGTCAAACTAAAACCTCGGGTACAGTTTCTCCCGAAATTTGGCCGGTGGGTCATTTTTTGAGTCCTAAGATTGAAACAAAGTCCATTTTGGATATTTGACTTTAAAATGGCTCAAAATTAGCTCGATTGTGACCTAAAAATGGACCGAGAAATGGGTTGATTGTGGGTGAAGGTTTGGGTATGCTTTGGCTTAAATGATGGCTTGTGATGGCTCAGGTTTGGTTAGGGTTTGGATCACGGTTCCCGGATTGTCTTAGCTTTCTCAAGATGTTAGCCGAAAAATGGGTGGGGTGTCTACAATGAGCAATATGGAATTACTTGGAACATGAATCACAATCACAACTAGTCTACTGAAATGTAAGCGGCTAATGTATACAAGTCTACAAAATATATCAATGGGTCGCACAAGGCGTCGCCTGGCAAAATACAAAAAATGATATGTCCAAAAGAATAATGTGTTGAGTCCACTACTCAGCAATCCAAAATCCGCCCGCTAAATCTACGGTGAACCGCCCATCAGGTGGAAGTAGGACAGCTCATCCTCCTCATCTATGCTCGTGCCGCACGGCTCATCAAGCTCAGCCTTACCTGCATCTATTGAAGAGTTTGGTTGGTGTTTTAAAACACCGTTCTAGAGTGGGAGTGAGTGATCAACTCAGTGGGTGCTATTAGCCTTAAGTTACAACAAGTGTCAGTTCTATGATAAATTTAATGAAAAACATATATTCACAGATCTCTAACTAGTCCTGTTAATGCATATGCATGAATTATGATATGATGCATGACCTCGCAACAACACTCTCTTGAGCAACTTCGTCTAACGATCACGCATGACCAATGCTCCCTCGTTGCGACCTCAATTGTCGAGTTGTCAACCTAACTAGTGCGATGCGATCGTGATCGTGTTAGCCGAATCTTTAATTTATTCCGTTCATCCAGCAAATTGGAAAAACTGGAATACCCTGCGATATCATTGCCCTCAACCAGTTGCGAGGTCAGGGCCCCTCAACGTGTGAGGCCAGGACCCCGCGATCCTTGATCCCATTGGGTTTCCTATCCCTGACTTCAAGCACATGGGGAGTGTTGGGAAGTGGAATTGCTCGCGGTCACTACGGGGAGGCTCGTTACCCCGGCGTAGGCCGATAGCTCAGACACAATATCTCATTCCACCATGCCCGGCCCTCGAGACAGTGGATCGATTTCTAGTAGTTGTCAGTGGGTTTCAGTGGGCGAGGGGTGTCCCGGGTTCCATACAGGTGTGAATAGACATGGTTAATAAACATGTTGGTCAGTAAGTGGACTAGACCATCCAAGTTCAGGCGAGTACGTAATGATCGACATCGGGTGCAAGTAACCCACGTAGTCCAACTACTGTCACCCATTCGCATCCGCCCAAAACTGTGAGTCTACTCACAAGATGATCCTACCAACGGGACCACCTTCACCAATCTCAATTCCCTAACTAACTTAGAAATGGATTGTATTCAATAACACTTCAACAATTGAAGGTTCATTTCTAATACAAGTGAAATCATGCATACCATATATCGAGCATGAAAATTCAAATTTTTAATATAAATGTAACTACTCTCAATAGCATGAATTTAAACGTGTGCGTGTGGTGCTGGGTTACCGAATAGACCAAGAACAATACATGCCTCATAGCACAAGAACACAACAAAGAACAATGCAGTCATGCATGCTACAGGGAAAATCATGCAAGAATTATGTATGAGATGAACATGCAACAATGATTTTATGCCCAAACATGTTGAAGAACAAACAAACAACAATTAATCATTTCATGTGATTGGGTGGACCTATCATGTAGGTTCTTAGATAGGTTTTCTCTAGATTACTCATGCACATCATCCTAACATTCGTAATCATTAAATTCATCCTAAAATTGGTACTTGGCCACCTAAGGATAATAGTCCGCACTTATGGATCGTTGAGAGCTTGAGAGAATGACCTAGGAGTGCCGAACTCACGGGTCGATTTGACAAGGTCCTGAGTCAAAGGCATTTGCATGTTAGGATGACATGCAAGACCTAGCTCAACACAAAGAAATTCTAGAGAAGATGAGTGGTTACCTCCCCAATCGGTTGAAAGTGGTGCTTGTAGTGGTGGGTATGGGGAAAAGGAAGGAGATTCTCCAAGTTTCCATGTCCCTTGGGCCCCACCCTCATCTACACTCTCTTCCTCTCACTTCTTCGTCTCTTCTTTCTCTCCTCTCTCTTCTCTATCTTGTTGCTGGAAAATGGTGAGAGTGGGTGCTAAAAGATCTCATATCCTGGATTTTTTTGGGCCAAATGGCCTTAGGTTCTATTGTTTTTCCTCCAATGGCCCTGTAGGACCCCTCTTTGGCTGCTGGGGCTGCTCTGTCACCCCCCTGGCCACCAAATTTGTAGCGTAGGTATCTCATGGTCCGATGAAGGGCTGTGCAAAATTTGAAGGCAAACGGACGCAGGGTTTTATCGTACGGGCCCGATCTTTAAATGGCTCTGAGGGGTCCATTTCTGAAGGTTAGGGCTTCCTTGATGCCCCCTTGGCCATGAAATTTATAGGGTAGGTGTCCCATGGCCCGATGAAGGGTCGTGTAAAATTCGAGGGCAAACGGACAGGGGGTTTTATCTTACGGGTCCGATTTGCGATCAATGGTCACCATTCCACGATTGGGGTTTAGATTTTGTGGACGGGCATAGAGAAATGTTTTCGGCCTTCATCGTAAATTTAGAAGAGATTCGACGGCTGAAATGCCTAATATCTCAGTTTCATTAAAAGGGCCAGTGATTTAAAATTCTAGCCTTTGGGCCAAGGCTGGGGTGAGTTGCGTTTGGCAAGTGCCGACTGGATAGGGTGAATATTTCATTTCCGGGCGCCCTTTGGGTCCGTAATTCGTGTCGGACCATAAGCCCAGCAAGGTCCACTGTCTCCCAAAGTTTTATATTTTTCTAACGTTCCTCGGCCGTTGCACGGCCCGCACAGGCTGTTGCCAAGTACAATTAGGCTAACTAGCTTAACGGCCCACACTCGGTTCGATCATAACTAGACTCGACCGCCTCAATTGGATAACCTGAGTTAATTTGTTGGTGGTACCCCTCACACACGCGGTTTAATCGAGCAGTCCTGCGGCAAATCCCACGTGGACGCCTCAGGACATTGTTCTGGTTGGGCCGGGTGTTACAATGGACCCCATAGATTGTATTTGGTTATTGAGTGTGCAATCCACATCCATGCAAGGTCCATTCGCTCATGCCCTGATGAAATGGGGCGGCTCTCCTTTAAGAAGTGCTTTATATGCCTTATTGTTTATTTATTTTTGTAAGAAGTGCTTTATATTCTCTATCTATGGTAAAAAGTCTTTTCCATTTGTTTCTTTTTTCTACTGAAAAGTTAAACTTGCTTTATATGCTGCCTCCGCCATTTCTTATGGGAGCAGATTGCCTATATGTCTCATGAGATGTTCGTGACAAATTCACTCCACCCATCTATTTTGAAAGACCACATTAGGGGGGAATTCTAAAAATCATGCAGATCCAAAACTTATGTGGGCTATATTACACAAAACAGTGAGGGTTGAATGCCTGGCAGTAACAGAAGTTGTTTTTTTTTTTTTTTATTTTTTTTTTTTTTTTTTTCTTTTCTTTTTAAAATCAGGATAATATGTATTCCTACAGTTTATCTGAGTGTTTATAATTAGGGCAGTCAATGAGCTGGGTTAGGACCGGGCCGAGCTCTATCTAAGCCCAGCCTGTAATTCTGAACCTAAGCCTAAATCCAGCCTGGGCCCGTGACCAGCTGAAAATAGTCCAGCCTGAGTCTGACCCGAGACATTTACACAAAGCCCGGCATGAGTCCACCTGAGCCTAAGCCTGAGCCTAAGCCTCAAGTATCTCAATTGATAAATGATATTTTGGTGTGTCTCATGTGTAAGAGAGAGGGGGAGAATGAAAGAAAAAAGGGAAATTAGGTTTAGAAAAGAGCTATTGGGCCAGGCCGGGTTCATGGGCTTTGGAGTGCTAAGTTCGAGTCCTGCTAGGTTTACAATCAGGGTTCTGATTTTAGCCTGAGCCCGACCAGTCGGGGTTGATACACAACCCCAAACCCAGCCCAATTTGGCCAAGCCCGAAGGACCGTTGGGACTACCCAGCCCATTGAGAGCCCTATTTATAATTCTAAGAACGGTTTGGATGACATATAAACATCATCATCAGCCGCAGGAAGGTTTCAATGGTGGATGTTGCTGTTCTCACTGTTTTGTTGATGTGGCCTACCTGAGTTTTGGATCTGCCTGATTTTTGGAAGCCTGCACTATTGTCGTCTTTAAAAATAGATGGATGGAGTGGATTTGTCACATATATCTCTGTGGACCCCACACAGCCTTGGGCCCGGTCACGGGCAATCCACTCCCATTTCTGATGGGAGTGGAGTAGGTGATCGTGTATCCCAGACTTGCCTTAAGATGGTGCGACCCTTACTGTGGGCCCACCTTGATGTATGTATTTTGTATCCACACTGTTCATTCATTTTTGCCTGATCATTTTAAGTTATGAGCCCAAAAATGAAACTAATCAAAATCTCATGCCATACGAGAAAGTGGTGATTGAGTGCCCCACCGTTAAAAACTTCTTTAGGCATCCGTCTTGTTTTGTAATGTTTATTTGCCATCCAACTTGTTGATATGGTTAAAAAAAATCTGTATGAAAGGAAAAGCTAAGTATTTACTTGATCCAAAACTTTTGTGGCCCACAAGAAGTATTTAATGGTCAATCACCACTGTTTCATACGACATGGTCCTTTTAAGATTTGGATCTGTTTTATTTTTGGGTTAATACCCTAAAATAATATGAAAAAATAGATGGACGGTGTGGATACAAAATATATACATCAAGATGGGCCCCATTATAAGGGCCGGACCGCGGCCGGGTGAGGCCGGGACACGCTTAATCCGCTCCCATTTATAATGTCTCTGAGTCTCCGAATGACTTTAGAAGCCATCTTCCTTCTCTTACCCTTGTTTCCGGAACGCTGCTGCCGGGTGTGGACTGCATGCTGACTGCGCGTGCCACAACTAACCTAGCTGCTGATCAGTGCAATATGGGCCCACCAAAATGTATATGTTTTATCCACACCGTACATCTATTTTTTCATATTATTTTAAGGCATGAGTCTAAAATTGAGGCAGATCAATATCTCACGTGGATCATAACATAGAAAAATAGTGATAAATTGAATACCTACTATTAAAAACTTCGTAGGGCCCATTGTAATGTTTAGTTTTCATCCAACTTGTTGAGTAGGTCACACAGATCTAAATAAAAGGAAAATACAAATATAAGCTTAATCCAACAATGTTGTGGCCCATAAGAACTTTTTAATAGTGGTGTTCAATTACCACTGTTTACTGTGGTGTGATTTTCCTGAGATTGGGGTCTGTGCTCTAAAATGAGATAACAAAACGGATCAACGGTGTGGATATGCAACACATATATCAAGGTGGGCCCTGTAGTCATGGCGTGGCTCCACCGACTCACCTAGTCCCCGTTCCCGCTTGCTTACATGCGGATTTGGTAAGCTCCCTCCAGCGTGGCGGAGACAGTAGGTGGCTGTGGCCGCTCCGAACACAGTGCGGCCTGACTGTAGGCCTGCCTTGATGCACTCATTGTGGATCTATGCCATCCATTTATTTTTTCAGCTCATTTTAGTGCATGAACTCAAAAACGAACCAGACTACATCTCATGTGAACCACATCATAAGAAAAAATGGTGATTGACCATTAAAAACTTCTCACCACGAAAGTTTTCGATAAGTAGATATTTGAGTTTTCCCTTCATTTAGGTACGTGTGACCTTACCAACTGGTTAGATCGAGAATAAACATAACAGTGGATGGGCTTCTCAAGTTTGATTCTTTAGAAACACAAGCAATCCATGATTGCCCCTACTAAGTAGATGTATCATACCGTTGATTAATTTGATTTATTTTTTTATAAACAATATTGACCGTCTACATTAAAGGCCATGGATCAAATGGCTAATATTTGTCAAATTGGTGCGACATTGCATGGTAGCCCATGAAATGTGTGATGGACCTAATGAACAGTTTGAAAGTTTATTATTCTTTCACGAGAGATTAATAGATTACACTGCAGATGGGTAGATAACTAGTGTGTTTTTGGTTTTTCTTACAGTTTTATTACAACTTTTAAGGAGCTGACGATTGAGTGGGCAGTATTATCTGACCAAAGTGCTTCTTTCTCCTGTTGATCGAAGGATCCTTCTTCCTCTCTCGTTTTACAAGCTCAACATTCATACCGGTATGCTTCTTTCTGCCGCTTTATCATGGCTTATAAGGAGAGTGATCCTATCCCTTTAAATGCCAAATTATTATTTTTAAATATTTAAATAACCGTCCATTTTACAATTCTTAGATTGAGTGGCCAAAGTGTTTTTTTAAATTTTATTTTATTTTATTTATAAAGAAACATAAACAATGCTATGCAACTCACCTTTAGTAGATGTGTAGATGCATCCAGTTTATCATTCGACCTGTTTTTCTCTGCTCGATCTTGACCTTCCAACCTTGCATGCTATTGATCGGAAGGTTCAATCATTTTGATTGATGTGATTCTTGCTTCTTTAGCCGTTGTTGTTTCATGTTTCGACTGACCAACATCTCCAAAGTAATTAATTCCATTACATCTATTCTAATGTTCTTTCATCACGAAAAAAATAAAAAAAAAATTAAATTAAAAAATTAAAATTAAAATTAAAATTAAAAAAAAAAAAAACTAAGCTATCACATCGTCTGAAACATCCATCATTGTGGCTCATCTTAATGAGGAATCTTGTCCATCGATCTCTATAAACCACTGAATGGATGGTTTAAATCATCTGACCATTATGATATTTTAAAGGTTGTCTATGAAGAGCGGGCTGGACCTAATGGACGGTCCAGATAGTTGATGTGGATTTCAACGATTCCAAGTACAACCATGTGCATGGGAAGGTTTCCATTCATATAGCCCACTATCATTTCTCAACAGGTATTTAAATAATTATGAAAGTTGCTGTGATAGAATGTGTGGTTTTGTGATTTAGATTTTAATAAATGGATTGTTGTGATTGAGGTAAAATCATTTTAATACATGAACCCAAAAATGTGGCAGATCCAAACCTTAAGTGGACCGCACCATAGAAAGCAGTGGAGATTGAATACTTACAATGGAAAACTTCTTAGGTGCCACAGGAAGTTTTGGATCAACCTGATTTTTCTGCTTTCCCTTCATCCAGGTTTGTGTGACCTTATGAACAGGATGGATAGAAAAAAAATAATATTAGAGCGCCCTAGTAAGGCTTCAACGGTGGATGTCATTATCCTCTGTGGTGTGAACCACTTGAGGTTTGGATCTGCCTCGTTTTTGTGGTCATGCCTAAAATTGATCTCAAAAAATGGATGGATGGATGGTATGGATATGACATATACATCATGGTGGGATCTTTGCACGTCAACTCACCACTTTGGTGTTGTGTCAACGACTCTTGCATCCTACATTGTTTATTTTCTCAAATCTATGATTTATGATAAATCATGGGGGCAATACAAAATGTCAAAGATTTGACCCATATTTACCGTCCGTTTCCTGCTGAGTCATGGGGAAAAAATAAAAATCAAAAAATGGCGACCGGTGCTTTGTGATATCGCCATCATGATGTATGTGTCTCATCCATGCCTTCCAATTTAGGTATGAGCCCAAAAATGAGGTATATCGAAATCTTAAGCCGACCACATCACCGGAAACAGTTGTTGATTGAATGCGCACCATTAAAAGCTTCTATGGGACTAGAAAAGTTTTGGATCAAGCTGATATTTGTTTTTCCCTTCATCTAGGTTTGCACACCAAATCAATAGGTTGGATATCAAATAAACATTATAACAAACCCAGTAGGTTTTTAATGATGGACATCCAATCACTACTGTTTTCCTGTGGTATATGGTCCACCTGAGATTTAGATCTGCCTCATTTTTTGTATCTTGCACTGAAATGATCTGAAAAAATGAATGGACGGCATGGATAAAACACATACATAATGGTGGAGCCCACAGAGCACCGACTATTAGCCACTTGGCTAGGGGCAGCATCACTAGCCAAACCGCGTCCTTGGATTGCTTACTGAAGTGGTGGTGGAATACCGGACGGTGACTGGGGGCCCCACCATGATGATGTGATCTATCCATGCCATTAATCTATTTTGCAAGCTTCGTATAATAAATGATCCCAAAACTAAAAGAGATCACAACCCCTGGAAGACCACACCATCATCAAAATGTGGTGATTAAACACCAACCATTACACTTTTATACAGTCCACTGTCCTCTTGTGAGCCATCTTTGCTTTTCATCCCAGTCATAAAAACCTACATGAAGGACCAAAGAGATAATTCCACAGTGGATGGATCTTTTTCTGTGGTGCAGTTTGGGTGGATCATCGGATCCACCGAGGTAGGTGGACCCCTGAGTGTAGGGCCCACCGTGATATATGAGACTTACATCCATGCTGTCCACCTGTTTTGAAAGCTGATTTTTTTTTTTTTTTTTTCAAAGATAACGAGGATTCATTAAAAGAAGAAAAACAGTCACAAAACAAGGGCTGCTGAGATAGCATTTTCATGCTTGATCCAAGAATTAAAAGCCTTTTAAATTGACAGCAAATCACTTTCTTGGAACCATTGACAAAGACCCCCATTCAAAAAATTAAATTTTAGCCCTAGAGCACACCATGTTTCTTAGCCAAAATTGTAATATTTTCACCTATCGTTTTTTCTTTCCTCTTTTCCCCCACCTTCTAGCTTTGGATTCCATTTTCCAAATCTATGCACTATTGGCTTTACCAAACTAGAAATTTGGTGTCATTACTTGAAAGTGAAGGTCGAAACTACTTAAATTGGATGAGGATTTGAAGAAACATCCAGGACTTTACATGCAGAGCTATCTCAAGAATCCACCCAAGATTTGAGAAATGAAGAGGACAATAATGAGAGAAAGAGGTGATCCACCGGTATTCTGTCTTGATGTAATAGCGGATTTCAATCTTGCATTCCATTTGAAAGACTAATTTTAGGGCATGGTCATCACTAATGAAGTAGATCCCCATCTCGGGTGGAAATACCACAGGATGGATAAAGCGGTTGATTGAATATCCACCATTAACAACTAAAAGTGAGACCCAAGGGAATGTATAAAAAAAACTTTTGTAGCCTATAAGAAGTTTTTCATGGTCAACTACCACTATTTCTTCGCAAAGATGAAGATGGTGTATGGTCCACCCGATCCTAATGTATTCGCTTCAAATTAGGATTAATGACTTTAAATGAATAGTTAAAATGGATGATCTTAATTAATGTAAGGACCTCACATCAATCGGAATAGTCCACTGGAATGCCCCAAAGAGGAATTTACTTTTAATGGTGGGCATTCGGTTACCAAAGATTTTTCATAGTGAGGTCCACACATGATTTGGATCACTTTCCTTTTTGGGTTCATACTCAAAGTTTCATATGGAAAAAAATAAAATAAAAAGATGGACTAATCGCTGTAGATATAACATGAACATAATGGGGAAAGTGACTATGTGATTGCAAATAGAAATCTCAACAGGAAACACATCGATAGGCATTACTTCAACTTTAGATTCCTGTTTGGGAAACATATGAAGGGATGTGGTGGTATTCTACACAAGTCCAGGTGGAGATAACTTCAAAATCAATTTATGGAGAATTACTACTAGTTAAGAATGAAGAGAATGTTCTTCATCAATATTACCTATAATCGGGTTCTCATACACATGAGGATCATTATTCGCCTCATCAAGATCCATGCCATTTATCCTCATTACTCCACTTGGTGATGGAGTGATACTATTGGGACCATATCTCTTAAGGTGCCCATCCAACACAACGTCAATCAAAACTTCCCACTAGCATAGGAATGATGACTAGAGACAGTTTTCTATCACTATAGAATGTGTAATAGTTGCCTACAACAATATCGAGACATAATGAAGTACCACAGAATCATATGGTTGGTGTGTCAATTCATCAATTTCATACTAGGCTTAAATCATGGAGCATCAACCAAAACATTGGGCCTGTTATTTGCTCTTAGATAGAATGGTGCCCATTATTTGCTCAGTTCATATAATCAAGTTGCTTTGTTTGTAAGGTTTTTGTTTTTTATGTTTGTTTGCTTCCACCATAGCTTTTCACTCTAAAAAGGTAGCCCGAGTAACATAAAACTCGATTAGTCTAACAAGTTAGTGCATACCATGGGCGACTTAAAGAGGAAACCAGACGAGTCATGTAACAAAACTGCATGAAAGGCCTTTGTTTATATTAGAGGTATGGTAGTTCAAACCCCTACTTCAAGATTCTTTTTTTTTTTTTTTTTTTTTTGGACTTTGGAAAAAAAAAAAATCAAACCTCCACTCTATAAAACTCAGCCAAGTAACAAAAAACTCGGCAAGTCCATGGAATTAGTGCAAAACTCGGGTTCGAGAAATCTAACGAGTTTTGTAACAACCCGAGTCATATAGGAAGTTGGCAGATTTTTCATGAATCCAAGTTGATGATTGTCAAGTTTAAATTGACTATGCAAAGTTTTAAAAATGCATTACTTTCATAAGGAAAAATGATCGGAATAAAGTGAAAATAAATCTATTGTAGAAGTAATTGTGCAATTTCTTTCTTATAGCCAATTAAATTGTAATATTTTCTGCCTAGTTTTTATTCTTTCCTCTTTTCCTCCACCTTCTAGTTTTGGATTCCATTTTCATAAATCTATGAAACTATTGCACAGGGAAATGGCGAAAGTCTTTCAAATCGTCGAACGGTTAGGATTCTTCTAGATAATTTGGTGTCATTACTTGAAAGTGAAGGTCGACAACTACTTGAATTTGATGACCGGTTTGAAGAAACAAAGGAGGAGCTAAAGTACATGCAGAGCTATCTCAAGGATGCTGATCAGGTGAAGATTAAAGAGAGGAATGAGACTTTCAAGACAATAATGAGAGACTTAAGAGAGCTGGTATATGATGCTGAGGATGTAATAGCAGTTGTCATCTTCTATTCCATAAAAAGACCAAGGGTGTGCACCCAATTTTATAAGTTATTGCTCTCTTCAGCCCTTTTGAAATCCCAGTCGGATGGGAAAGCGGTTGATGGAAACAAATAAAAAATAAAAGTGGTGCAAGGGAAGATGAATTCCTACTTGCAAACAGCTCCTTAGTCACACTGGCAAAGATGAAGATGGTAGGAATATGCCAATGACCTACCCGATCCTAATGCATGAAGTGAAATGGTAGGATTAGAAGATGACTCAGGAAAGGTTAGAAATTGGATCTTAAAAGAGATGGACCCTCAACAATTGTTGGAATAGTTGGAATGGGGGAATCGGTAAAACCACACTCGATCAAAAGATATTTCATAGTGAGAGTGTGAAAAAGAAGAAATCACTTGGTTTTTGTTATTCCCTCAAAGTTTCAAATTGGACGAATTGCTAAAGAAGATGCTAAAAAGCTTAGAATGTAGAAGAGGAATCTCTGAGGGGAAAGGATGTTGAGGAGCTATTGGAAAGTCTCAACAGGAAATTAGATGCGAAATACTTGATAGCTTTAGATGATGTTTGGGAAACGAATGAAGGGATGTGGTGGGATAGTTTGAAGTCTGGTTTGCCCCGAGTGGAGGGTAGTTGCATTATTGTTACAACTAGGAATGAAGAGGTTGCTAAATCAATGGGAGCTGCCGGCAGACACATACACTATCCCCAAACTCTTTCAAATGAAGATAGATGGTCCTTATTCAGTAAAGTAGCTTTTGCAAGAACCGGAGGTAAGTGCACAAATCCAGACTTGGAGGGCTTGGGAAAGCAGATTGTTGCGAGGTGCGGGGGACTGCCATTAGCAATCAAGGTTGTGGGTGGAATGATGTTGGGGAAGAGTGATTCTATCCATGAATGGAGGCGAATATCAGAGCACTTGAAAGAAGAGTTGGGAATCGATAAGAAAGATGAACTGATCATTTCGAGACTAGAGTTAAGCTATGAAGAGCTCCCAACACACTTAAAACCTTGCTTTTTGTGCTTTGCCATGTTTCCTGAAGATTTTGAAATTGATGTTGAGAACATGGTTAACTGGTGGATTGGTGAGGGTTTTGTTTGGGGAAGAAAAGGGAAAACGGCATTTGAGATAGGAGAAGAATGTCTTTCAGAATTATTTAATCGATTTTTGATACTTGGAGTGGTTAAAGATACCTTCGAGAGAAGCTATGTTTGGTGCAAAATGCATGATATGGTTCGAGATATGGTAATAAGAATTGCAAGAGAAGAGAGCTTTTTTGTGAGGTTGGACTGTGGAGGTAGTATCGCATTCAGCGAGCAGTCTCGTCGTTTGGGAATTGTGGGGAATACAGCTGTGGAGAGCATCGGAAACAGTACCACCAGCCTGCGGGCGTTGGTCGGGGTGTCCATTCAGAACAAAGAGATGATTGCAAGTTTAAAAACAAAACTATGCAAAGTAAGGTGGTTGAGGGTGTTATCTCTTTCATTGTCAAGCGCGAATCTCGATGTGGTGTGCAGCGATTGGTTGAGTGGGATAGGGTCATTACAGCACCTCGTTTATCTTAACATAGAGAGTAGTTCTGCCTTAATATCACTGCCCGATTCAATCGGAAATCTTCGTAATCTTCGGATTCTACGTTTATGGCTCTGCCCCAATTTGAAAAGGCTTCCTGTGTCAATCACAACATTAGAGAAGCTAACAACTATCCAAATTGATTTTCAGTCTTTAGAATGCATGCCGGAAGGGGTTGGAAAGCTTTCAAATCTCGAACAGTTAGGATGGTTTAGTCCTGTGAATAAAAATGGATCCGGTATTTCGGAGTTGAAGAGCTTTACAAAACTTAGAGAACTTATGATGGAGATAAAGTTAGTGGAAGAAATAGAAGAAGGAGAATGGAATGTGTTATCAATGCTCCAGCATCTGCAAATTCTATACTTAGATTTTGGTGAAACAGATGGAGTTGCAAGGAAGGTTGAAGTTGAGCTTTCTCCTCCTCTTAAATCCCTGAGAGAGTTGTTTCTTAGGAACTGGCCAGGAGAAAGGACACCTGCGTGGCTCAGTCCTACTTCCCTTCCCAATCTTCAGTTTCTTTATATTAGTTGGGGAAGGATTAGGGAGATGGGTCCCAGATTTTGGGACAGCGAGAGTGGGGTATGGAAAGTGGAGGTATTGGTGCTAGATTGGGTAGAAGAGATGGAAGAGGAGTGGCAGAGGATGGGAAGGGCAATGCCGTCTTTAAGACTCCTCAAGGTTCGCAACTGTCCGAAGCTCAACTCATTCCCATTCGATGTCACAGCAGATATTGGGGAGTGGAAGATATGGAGGAAAGAAGGAGAAGATTCAGGTAATTAAAGGAGGGTAACCCAAACTTTATTAATTTTGTATATACAAAACCATTTGTGAAGCCTGCGTTAAAGAGGCATTGAAGAGGCGATTCGCGAGCACTGCACTATGCCACGCCATACCTTTTTTTTATTACTCTCGTACGTGTGCCGTGATGGCAAGTGTGCCGCGAATTCCCCATTCAATCCCCAGAAAACCGGATTGCGTCCAGAGTGTAGACTACCAAGTTAACTCTGTGGGGCCCACTGTGGATGTATGTGTTATATCCACACCGTTCATCTGTTTTTCCAGATCACTTTAGAATACAAACCCAAAATTGAAACATATCCAAAGTTCAAATGGACCACACCACAGGAAACAATGGGATAGATCTAAGGTAAAACACAAATATCAGCTTGATCTTCAACTTCTGTAGCCCCACAATTTTCAACGGTAGGCATTCAATTCCCAGTATTTCCTATGGTGTGGTTCGCTTGAGCTTTGGATGCTCAATTCCAGGATCATGCCCTAAATTGAGCTGGTAATTAAACAGACGGATGGTGTGGATGAGACACCAACATCACAGTGGGCCCCACAGAGTTTATTTAGATTTTCTCTAAATCAGACTAAATCACTCTTCAGCTGGGCCACGCAATACGAAGTAAATTGATGGGTTTTTTTTTTTCATTTGTATTTATATATTGTAGCCCATCCGAGTTGCGAAAGCTGGCCTTACTTTTGTGTGAGGCGATCTACACCAAAACACAATATCACATCTCATGGGAAGCTATGATGTCACACATGTATCATGTTGTGATACACGCCCACACGTGTAAATTGGCAAACCTCCGTGTTGAGACTATCACTTTTGACTGACCTGACATATGACTGATATGCTACTGGTCAGGTTATTTAATACTCTAACCACATGGGACACTTGATACACAGACATTTAGAAATGGTACACATGGCTTCAACACAAATTTAAAATGGTCCTTATTAACTTATGGAATAGATCTAGGAGTTTCAACACCTCATAGCCCAAAGTGTAATTGGTCACAGTATCTCCCTCATAGCCCAAAAGTTAGATTGGTCCAAGAATCCTAAACTCTAATTGGGGACACTTTTTTGTTAATATAAAAACATTATTGAATTTTGTTAGTTTTAATCATCCAATAAATGTCCAGCAATCCAATAGACAAATAATTAAATAAGTTAAGTGCTTGATTATCATTGATGACATTTAAGGAGTTCTAATTTATTTATTTTTTCAAATTATTGTCCTTTGAAATTAAAATTTAATTCTAGAGCTAATTTTCACTTTCGACAATTTGGAATTTGGCCAAAGTTTAATTTCTAATTTTAAGCCATTTACAATTCTTTCTAAAAAGCTACTTTCATATTCTTAGATATTATTTAAATTTCAAGCTACTTTTCTCAAGAATCATATTCTTAGAGATTATTTAAATTTCAAGGTGTTATACACAACTTGACACACTAAAATTCTCAAGAATCCAATTACTATAGATGTAGATTCTTCAAATTTCAAGTGTCCAAACCACCTATAAATTCCTTTGAAGACTTTTCTAACCTCACTCCCATCTTTTTCTGCCTTTTTTCTACCTTTTTAGGCTTGCTTCTTAAAGGTGCTGCCGAAGAAGAAGAAGAAGCAGGTATGTATGCACATGCTTTTCCCACGACATTCTTGGCTCAAATACCTTCAGGCAATCTTAGCTGCCCCGGCAAGCATCACAAATGCCACATATGTTGTGTATGGACCCAGTACTGATTCCATAAATACCCCCATCAGTTGTGCTTTTAGTCATATAATAATTCTAATAGAAAGAAGAAATGATGGCAAAGCTGGTGGAACCGGTGTAGGATTATAGAGACCTTTCCATAGTAGACATGACAGGGGTGACGTGCCAATTTAGTATGTTCATATAGTTGCCCCTGTTGTTGATGAAACATGATTAAAATTATAATTGGATCATCCTAGCCATCTGGTTGGCAGATTCCTAACCAACAGTCTGAAGAAATTTCGGCTAGGCTTACATGACCATAAAATAAACTAAAATGAAGGGAACATGATTTAAGATGGGTCCTACTAGATGGACGATCTCAATTGACACATGACCATAACCCATGTGCAGTAAAGGGATGGCTCTACCTTATCAACTTTCTTATTTTGTTACCATTTCCTGTTGTGGTGGTATGCCCACAAGGGCCTCCCTTGTTACGGATGATCAATCCATCTGATGCTTCTAAGCATACATGATCATAACAAAAACAGGTAGGGAAACTCATCAAGTGGGCCACACATTTATAAAAATAAAAAAAATAAATGATTTAGAAAAGTATAGCAATGGCTCACATGCTCTACTTGTCGGCGGTTTCTTCTAGTTAATCACTATCTTTGGAGTGTTCAAATTTGAGAAACGATCTATTTAACTAAGTGTATAGAAACCAACACATGTACATAGATGCGTTTGGCATTCAAGTCCCCCTATCTAGCCAATTGGTATTTGCTTCACTTTTGAGTTTCATCCAACTACTTTCTTTGTGAAGGAACATGTTCACAACCCCAAGTGTAGGGTCGCGATGCAGTAATAATCTCGGTGAGACCGAGGTCAAATCCACAGGAACTAATCTTGTACGTTTCTGAAGTGACTAGAACTAAAACTAGAAAAGGATGAAAACATAAATCTGAAAGTATAGAGAGTAATTGTGAGAGATTTAATGAATAACTTAAGAAATTCAAAGGTGGAAAACTAGGGTTTCCAAGGATCCACTTATAGAGATGAGGGAGATCTATGCTTGATTCAAGGACACAACTAGAATCAGAGTCCCATCTTATTCAATTGGAAGATATCTCAGTAAAACCAAATCTAAACTTCCTTTGACCTAATTCTCAATGAATGAGAGGTGTGAGAATTGGAAGTAATTCCATCACAAAACTATGCCCAAGAGACAAGGTAAAAACATGATTTACCAATCCCACAACCAATCATAAGAGAATTGAGAAGATTAGGTATGATTCCATCACCCAACCATGCCCCTGGGACGATGGTGAACAACGAGATTTCCTAATTTCACAATCTCAATACATGAAAAGAACATACTCATAGCTATCGCAGATCTATTATAATTCGAGTCACAACAAACCATTAAAAATTGAAAGTATTTCTTAAATATCAAACTAGAATCAAAGATAGTTCAACTTAAACATGAATCAAAGCAATAAAAAAATATCCCATCACGCTACAAGCTTCACCTCTTAGCCCTAGCTAAGAAGTTTAGCCAACCATAGACATGATTGAACTAAAATCTCTTAAGAAAAACATAAAAATAACTAAAGGGAAGAAAAACTCTTGGCGACGGCTTCTCCATGCTTGTGCTCCACTCCTCAAACCCTAAATGATGCCTAAGAATGCCCTAGGAACCCCAATTTATAGTTTTACAACTCAGATTTTCGCACCGTGTTGGAAAATTCCAGAAACCGCTTCAAATTTGTGCAATTCATGTGCTGGCTGCGTAACCTTAGACTGGTCGAGGACAACCCTCGACTGGTTGAGGGTTTCATTCGACGGGTCGAGGGTAACCTGATTTTAGATGATTTTGCCGCTGGAGTTTGAGTCTAGGAATCCTCGACTGGTCTAGCAGGGCCAGGACTAGTCGAGCAGGAGCCAGGACTAGTCGAAGCAGGCCGATTTTTAGGTTTCCTTTTCTTCACTTCAAGTCTTCAATGCTATTCCTTCCTCACTTGGTTTTTTTGGATCTTTGGCGTATGAATTCTTCATTCTTGGTCTCATAAGATCCATCCTTGGCTTTGATAATTCTTGAGCGTTAAATCCATACTTTTAGCATCCTTTTCAATCCAATCTCTTAAATTCACCTCGCAACACAAACAAGATTAAAATAAAACATTAAGCATGACTTGAGGAATAAATAGGGTCCAATATGCAATATTTGACCCTCAACAGAACATCAGTATGGGAGATTACTAAGGCATGACTTGAAGAAAGGCAATATCTATCATCTATGTCTTGTCATCCAACAATACGTATGGTTCATCAAGTGCTTTCTCACTTTTAACTTCCTTTCTCCTTTAAATATGTGAACTTTAGTTTAGCCAATAAACCTTTGGAATTTGTACTTTCTATATCTAGTGACAAGCTCTGTTTCTTTATTAGATACATTTCATTGATGATCTCAGTAGATTTTCTTTTGGAAAGCGCTTTTTTTTTTTAAATGGAAAAGCATTTCATTGATGATGTTAGTAGATTTACATGGTATTTTTCCTTGGTATGCAATTAGTGTTTGTTCAAAGATTTAAATTGAACATTGAGAATATGTTTTGCATAATCAAAAGTATGCATACCAATAGTGGCAGTTAATACATGCAATTCAAAACCTTTCTTCAAACACATGGCATTATTCTCTGCTTCTCCGCTTCTCGTCTCTTTAATTCTCTATGGTGACCAATGCCCCCATCCCACCTGTTATGCCATTCAATGCTATTTTTATTTTTATTTTTTTCTCTTTAACCAGGTATTTTCTCAAACACACGTTAAATCTTTTCAACTCTCTTTTTTATTATCAATTTCTTGAAGGTTCTGGCTACGGATTTTTTAATTCGGTTATGGCTATGTATTGACTCATCCTCTTCACGTGGCACTAATGTACTTCCAGACTATCCAAATTGTAAGGTCCCATTGTGAATGGAGTACATCTCTAAAATCACAAAAAATACCAATTAATGACTATTAAATGGATGGTTAAAAGTAAAATAGTAAGTGGTATAAATTCAAAGGGAAAAACTAATGCAATGGCATTTTCACACTGGGTTCGAGTGGGGTGGCCTATTAGATGCGGGGGCACTTGGGGTGGGCAGCCCATGTGAGGCAAGTAGCTTGTGTGAGTCAGGCCCCACCCGTGTGAGGTGAAACCCATATGATGTAGGGCTCATGAGGGGTTCGACCAATGACCTAACTCATGGAATGTGGAGCCTGAGCTATGAGATACAAGGATTGATTCACCACGCTCTATCAGTTTGAGCTTTTAGAGCAAGTGACTACTTGTCCTACATTGAAGTGATATATTGGGGGTGATTAAAGCACGGACATTTTCACACCGGGCTCGAATGAGGTGGCTTGTCAGATGCAGGGGCACACTGGCGGTGAGCGGCCCGTGTGAGGTAGGTGTCTCGTGCGAGTCAGGCCCCACCCGTGTGAGGAGGGTGCTATGCTACTATGCAACGCATACAATTGAAAATTCACCAACATTTGTTAAATGTAAGAACTAAGACTGATAAGATCCTCCCATTTGATCATATTATAGATAAGAATGTGATTCGGGTCACCTATCTCAACGAACCAACATGAATGTGATGGGGATTTTTGCTTGGTAGACACACTCTCATAAAGGAATTATAGGAAGAAGAGTTCTCAAATGGAATAAAAACCAGCAAGTGACATTGGCTCCCTATGTTTTCTAAGCATACATTCCTCTACTCCCATCAAGGTTTTTGGTTCCGAGATATACAGCAGCCTACATCTGTTGTTGCCCGAAATTAATGGCATATTAGATCGGCCCACACATAGGGCAAACATGATTGTCCAATTGCTGTAAAAACAAGAGGTATTATACCGCATACAATGTCCAACCCATCTATAGTAAGGTCCAGTGTACAAGCATTTTCAATGACCATTGATGGACCACATACATCGAACTTCGGATAGGCCACCAGTTTAAACGATCAAAGAAGCTGACTCTCCCGACAGGAAAACCCTTTTGCCAAAGCAGATTTTATGGCTAACAACAGGGCTAGTTTTCTCTCCCATGCGTTACCACCAAGCACGTTATCAGATGATCTAGATTGTATATGATCCTTGGAAAGAATAGTGCATGATAGCCTCAGTTTGTCAATTTGTACAAGTAGGGTCAATGGCAGGGTGATTCCAACTGCATTCAATCCTTCCATCTGCTTTTCTTTTAACATCCCACTCTGAAATTTATCTCTTTGATCAATCTGTTTGACTATGAGCATCCACATTGAGGCTGCTGGAAAAGCTGTCTGGATCTCGTCACGTTTTTGCCTATCTCTCATAGAGGTGCATGTGACAATCATGCATGATATAAGAATTCCTTGGACCTAGATTCAATGGAAAGCAATTGCAAGGTGGCAAGTGAATTGTTATTGCATCATGCATGAACATGATTGAACTATGTCAAAAACATTCATGTACTTTAGTTTCATGTGTGTTAAGGATGCAGATGAAAACATACAGGATCAAAGAATAACTGCCCTGAAGAGGGAGGCGAAACTTCATTTTCTTTTCTTAGGCTAGAAAAACATATGATTGTAATCTCAATTGGCTACATTTTCATAACATTCTCAAACCAGATCTCCTATTCGTTCAAACAAACAAGGCAAATAATTTGATACTGGATGTGACTGCTTGGCTTAACTTCTATTGATTGGTCAATGCAGGGGCAACTCTCATTGACTCATTTTTTTGTGTGTGTGTGTGTGTGATTGCAAAATAAATGTTTCTTTTGGAACATGATCTGAGATGGGTCCTACTAGATGGACAATCTCAATTGATGGTCTCAGTTGACACATGATCATGACCAATGAAAATACAGTAGAGGGATGGCGCTACCACATTCCGGTTCTAATGGCTCTACTTTCCTTTGATAGTGGTATGCCCACAAGGACCTCCCCACTTTATGTATGGTTCAGATGAGTGATCCATCTGATGGTTCCACTGCAGTCCTGACCATAACAAAAAGAAAAATAAAAAATAAATGATTTAGAAAAGCATAGCAATGGCTCACATGCCCTACTTGTCCGCAGTTTCTTCTGGTTGATCACTATCCCTGGAGTGTTCAAATTTGAGAAATGATCGAGGTGGCTAAGTATATAGAAACCATCACATGCACACATACATTTGGCATCCAGGTCACCCTATCTAGCTAATTGGTATTTGCTTTACTTTGAGTTTCATCCAACTGTTTTCTTTGTGAAGGAACATCGGTAGGGGAGATTACTGCTGCATGACTCGAAGAAAGGCGATTTCTATCATCTAGAGGCAACCCCAAATTTCTTGCATTTATCATCAAAGTCTTGTCATCCAACAATGTGTACGGTTCATCATGTGCTTCCTCGCTTTTAATTTCCTGCATCCATTAAATCTGTGGACTCTAGCTCCTTTTTATGTTATATTTGTACCCAATAAACCTTTGGAATTTGTACTTTCTATATCTAGTGACGAACTCTGTTTTACTGTTGGATATAATGAATGATGTTAGTAGATTTTTATTGGGAAAGCTTGGAGCATTTCATTAATGATGTTAGTAAATTTACATGGTACTTTTCCTTGGTGTGCGCTTAGTTTTTTTTTTTTTTTTTTTCAAATATTTAAATTGAACATTGAGAATGTTTTAGTGCATAATCAAAAGTATTCAAACTAATTGTACATGATGGGGATTGTCGCTCCGTGAAAACACTCTCACATAAAGGAAGAGTTCTCAAATAGAATAAAAACAGGGAAGTGGCATTGGCTCCCTATGTTTTCTAAGCATTCTTTCCTCTACTTTTGGTCCAGGTTTTTGGTTCCAATGTACACCAGCTTATATGTCGTTGGCCAAAACCGATGGCCCATTACATCAGACGACACATGGGTGAACAGGATTGTCCAACTACTTTAAAAACAAGAAGGGATTGTTGCTCCGTCAATATACTCTCATAAAAAAATTATAATTCATAAATCGTGCAGATAATCATATGATCAACGAGTTTCCAGTCACTTTATTTGTAATTTGTAATACTCACAAAAGCATTCAAATTTTTGTTCGAGTTACTGAATTTCAAGCTCCTGAGAATGTGAACCTTAGAATCCAACTAAAAACCCATCTCAGGGGTTGCTTGGCTACCTGGGCAAGTATCTATAAATGGAATCCATAGGTAGGGGTAAATTTTTACCTTGGGACCATAGGAAAACTTAGAAACAGTTTCCAGTCAGAAACAAATTCTATCTTTTGTGTTTTGTTCCTTGTAAGATGTTGGCCTACAAATTCCAAGGAAATGGATTCCTTCCCAATAGTCACATTTTTTATTGTAAATATTAACTAGTAGAATTCATACCAATTTTTTCCCAAAACACAAACACAATTTCTGGATTCCAAAAAATTACATTCCCAATACCGAACCATGAGAAACAAAACACTTTCTCAAGAATTTTATTTCATAGAAACATATTCTTTGGTGATCATTTGACAAACTGGAAAAGTACACTAGGAAGAAAAACAACGATTTAAGTTCCTAGCAAACCCAGAAAATACTCCCTCCCTCTCTCCCTCCCATCAATCACATTCGAATCGTAATTTAGGCCCTCAGATCAAATGTCAGTCAGATTTGCAGCTTGGGAATATGATAGTCCAAAATGAACCCAACCTGTAATTAGGTTCCTCCCACCAAGATGAAGGAACATACCAAATATTTTGATGATTGAAAACTTAGGTGGGCCACAACACTCAATTTTAAGGGGTTAACCCATGATTTTACATTATATTTTCTTATTGTATGGCCCAACTGAATTTTTTTATTGAGTTAATTTTTTGTTTGTAAAGTAATTATGAGGGGAGAATCCTGATGGACAAAGTGGATTCCACTCTGATAGCTTGATGGGTCCCACAGAGCTCTTAGTGTTTTCAAGGAGAAAATAAGACCTAGAGATGCTTCAACAAACAACAAATAGGCTTGTTTTTGCTACACTAGATAGGTTCCAACAAACAGCATACCAGCCTGGTTAGAACAGCTTCCAATATTTGAAGCCCTAGCAAAAGGCTAGTTTGCAAATTTCAGGGAAATGAATTCTCTGCCAACAGTCACTTTTTTAGTTTTATTATTATTATTATTATTATTATAAATTAAATGGACCTGCACAGCTCACATTATTTCCCACTACACAAATGCAGTTTCTGAATTCCACGTAATTACATTCCCAGTACCCAACCATGACTAACAAAATCTCTTTCTCAAAGTTGCCAAAGGACCCCTTAGGCCCTTTTGATTCCAGGGAGAAACAACCTTTTAAAATTTCGCAAAACCCAACTAAATATTCATCCGGATACTCATGAAAATGTTGAGCTTCTACTCGAGTCATTTGCATTTCAACATTTCTTGAATCACATAAACAAGTTTCTTGTTCAAATTAGTCAAATTCAGGGCCCACAAATATGCAAAAGAAAGTAGTCCCAAAAACCCACCTCAGCATTCGCATAAATAAACAAAAAATCACCAGAATTCATATAAATAATCCCTACAAAATCATCAAATTAATGTCTTAATCAGCACAATAAAATAATTCCAACAGAAATTCAAGATCCCAAAACAAACATAGTCACAGAATTACCGATGTTCTTGCACTTCCCAATATTAGGGAGGAAGCCCCTGTAGTGGGGGAACTTGTAAGCACTGCTGACGAGCTTAATGTTGTCGGCATTCAAGCAAGCGTCGAGCACCTCCCAATCCCTCTTTGCCCACTGTAGCTGCAAAAGACCGGCGCTGCTGCCAATATCGAGAGAGGATTGTAGGGGAAGGGATTTGACGGATTTCAAGAAGCGAAGTGTTTGGGCGAGATCCTTGTCATTTACGGCTTCTTCATATTATTGCCAGCCTGTGAGAGCTCTTGCAGTGGGACTCTTTCTGGTGGGGGATTGAGAGAGAGGACGATGGAGGTGTTGAAGAAGGGGGAGTTTTGGGGAGAGATGAATGGAGACGGAGATGAGGATGGGGGTAGAGGAAGATATAATGGACGGCGGAGAGAAGAGAAGGAGAGGAACATTGAGGATATCGTCATGATCAGAGAGATCTGCTGAGAATTAAAAGATTATCAAAATCCAAACAAACTGCAACTTCAAAATGAGTGGGATTTATAAGTGGAGATGACGTACTAGGATTGCCAAGGTAGCACACAGCAGCACCTTTTTACATCCTGTGTGCAAATGAAAAGCTGTGGGCCCACCATGATGCATATATTTAATCCACGCCATCCATCGATCTTGAAAGCTCATGCCCAAAAATGAGGCAGATCCAAATTTCAAGTGTACCACGTTGATCACCACCGTTTCCTCCTGTGTGGTTCACTTGAGATTTGGATCTGTCTCTTCTTTGGGCCCATGCCCTTAAACAGAGCTAGCAAAATGGATGGACTGTGGGGATAAAACACATGCATCATGGAGGGGCCCATAGACCATTTCCAGTAGGTGTCGTCTGCAACACTAGGCAATCCGAGTCAATGCCAAATGGGCTGGACTTGGGTTTCTTTAAACCCATAATTTACCTAGCTATACCTGTTGAAACAGCCCTATTCAAAATTTTAATTCAACACTGCCCATCCCATCATATTTTTCACCTTTACCTAGATATATATAGGGGTGCAAATATGTTGAATGGACCCAAGGGTCATTGGACCCAAGTGGGTCTATGTCAAAATTTGGACCCACGAGGTGGCTCTAGGTCTAAAAGTTTGATCCAAGTTACTTAATGAGCCTAGGTCTTCTCAAAATCAACTTGATCCAACATGGTTGGGAAGCAGTTATTAAATCAACCTGATTTTGAGTTAAAAGACTAAACTAAACCTGACCAACCCCACCCAAATTCAAGGAAAAGCTATCAATAAGCATCTATGACTTTTTTTCTTTTGGACTAGACTAGAACAATGGTCCACAAGCTTTTTCTAAATGAAGATTTCTAATTCACTACTTGATACAATATGAACTACAAATCATTGTCGGTCCAAAATACACGGAAATCATATTAATTGGACCACCTCAATCACTAGGGTTATTTAAGGGCTTGGCTGGGCCATAAGCTTTTAGAGTGGGCAGGTACTTGGGTCAGGTTTAGGGACACCTTTTAGGCTCATGGGATAGGCTTGGCTTAGATACGAAAGCTCAGATTATAGGACGAGCTGAGGCTACCCCTAGCCTGGGGTCTGTATATATCCAATATATGTGTCATCTATAAACACTACATTAAGCATAGATACGGTAATGATTGGGCTTCCATGTGTACTCTTGCCGTATGTTCATCATAAACGTGTGTGATGGGGTGTAGAGCCCATTGGAAGATCTAACCCAAGTTTCTTGAAATGAAATTTTGGCCTTTTTGGTCCATAAGTATTAATGTGTGTGATATAAGATGAGAATGAATAATATAAGTCCCATGATTGACTTAAGTTGGAATTGCATCTTAAAAAAAAAAAAAAAAAAAAAAAAAAGAACTGAAAGAATTTGAGATTCTTATTTGAGTTCAGATTGGTTCAGCAATCCCAGCCCTCTGCTTTGGGACACTTGTTTGTTGAAATAGAACGGATGTCCGGCTGGATTTTTATTTTTATTTTTCCTGATGGGAGGATTCCTCTAGTGGTACCAATACTACCATAGGCTTATAGTGATACGGGGCAGATGTGGGGCCATGTAGTGTATGCGTTCCATCTCATTGATCCATTTGATGTATCCTCACATATTACCCAGGAGCCTGAAAATTTACTCAATCGGAAACTCTGGTGGGCCAGAGCTCATTGAACAGCTTGAGGAGGGATGCTTGCCCTTGATTCTAACCAGGGCCCACCTGAGTTGAAGAACAGCCTGATTGATCTTTGTCTTCACGGGTCCAGACGGCCTAATTTCCGTTTAAAACATGATGAGGCCCGTACAAATCAAGAATGGTTCAATAACTCTGCCTCCTATATTTGTATATACATGACATTGTCTATGGGACCTGATCTAGTGCCATTGTTGTCCACATGGCATACATGGACTAAATGACAATCGTCCATTTAATTGGTCCAGTACTTAATCTTCCATGGTCTAAAACTTACTTACACTTCTTGGGCAATCATAACCCTTCAGTTGTTGGATCACAAAAGAACATTAATGGCCAGTTTGGATGCAGTCAGATAAGTAACTTCCAGCTCACTTTATGGAACGACTCCAGTCTTAAGTGGAGCCACACAATGAATGATCCACAACAAAGGTTGGCCCAACATGATGGACCAATGTAAGGAGTATCAAGCATACTTGAAGGATAAATAATTGTATTGTTGAAAACCAAACATACATTTTTGTACAATTTTACTTTTTGGCCAATGAATATGTTGTTTACTTGATACATAAAAACCAAGATAAGTAGTTTATCTTATAAGTAACATATCTTAAGTAACTTACAATCGGAGCGAGGACTAAGAGACTAATGTCTAATGTCCATGATGACGGGAATTAATCAAGAGAAGCTTATTTTTAGATGGTTATTTTTTATTAGTAGCTAAATCAGGGACAACTTGTATCTGTTTTTTAGAATTAGACAGGTCCTCTTTGTTTCTACAAGGATTTAGGTTCCTAGCAAACCCAAACAACATTCTCTCCATTTCTCCATTTCTCTCCCTCTGTCTACCAATGTGTGGTGACATCTCATTCATCAATCACATTCAAATCATGATTTTAGGCCCTCGGATCAAATATCAGCCTAATTCATAGCTTGAGAGGGGTCACATGACATGCAACAATGGGGATGGAGATACACCAAACATTGTGCATGGAGCCCATAAGATTGCCTAAAATGAACCCACCTCACGATTAGGTTCTCCCACCAAGATGAAGTGACATACCAAATATTTTGATGATTGAAAATTTAGGTGGGCCACAACACTCAATTTTAAGGGTTTACCCTTTTTTAAAAGGTTGAAGCAATATTATTAGAACCAAACAGTAAAAAATAAAACAGAACAACAACAAAGAAAACAAAGAAAAAAACGAGGAGTAAAAGGAAACAAATAGGAAATCAACCAAAACCCTGCACAAGAACCAAAAAATATGGACTCAACCCACCTATTTTGAAATACACAAAAGATCCTAATTGAGGACTCTGCCTAAAGAACACCCCCGGTTATGGGGTTATGGAAGCAAGGATTGTCTCTTTCCAACCAGACCACAACAGTGCAAGCAGAGCCAGCCTCCCTTTGCTACAGCCAAGCGAATATCCCCCTCCCTCGTGCCAAGATCTTAAAAGACAATTAATAGAACTAGGCATCACTCAACTAACTCCCGTGGATCCTAGAATACTGATTAAACCACTCTAGAGAAGGAATAGTGGATATAAAGATGATCGACAGATTCATCAACACTCAAACATAATAAACACACATTAGGGAAAATCATTAAACGCTTCCTAAGGTTGTTCGTAGTGAGTATTTTGTTTCTTCTTATGAGCTAGGAAAATACTGACACTTTAGGAGGAGACCCATACGGCCAGACATACAAAGTGCAATGCCAGCGATCCCTTTGTATAGGATGAGAAAGAAGTTGATGCAGGACCAGACGAAGAATCTACCAGAGCTTTCAGTGCAACAAACAAGTCTTCGGTACTCAGAGCACTTTATATGTAACGGTAACGGCGGCCATACGGCCACCACCGTTACCTTTACGATACGAGTCATATGGCTGTTATGGTTGATGGGGATTTTTCTCCTCATTGTTGGGATCGATGAAATCGAACAGGTTTCGATATCGTCGATAATTGCAGGATTTTTCAGCACTACTTGTTGGATGGATAGTTTTTTGGTCCTGTCGATGCCATCGATAGGAGTTCAGATGATATCGACGCTGTCATCGAGAGTGGATCGATAACATCGATAATTGTTGGATTTTTCACCCCTGGTCGCTGGATAGTTTTGGTCCTGTTCCGATATCATTGAGAGACCTGTCGATGATATCGAAACTGTCATCGAGAGACCTTCAATGTCATCAAAGAGTTCCGCAGATGCAATTGAGGAAACGCAGATTTTCTGGATTTTATTTTTTATTTGGGTTTTACCTCTTTCTATTCTTATATAAAGGGGTGTATCCGGGATTTGGGTGGATTCTAGGGTATTCTAGGGTTTCCTAAAGCTTTACAAGGGTTTGCTAAGGGGTTTAGGGCTATCAAAGGTGAGAGAGAGAGAGAGAGAGAAAGAGAGAGAGGAAGCTTGTGAAAGGGAGATCGACGTCTCAGCGCTTCTGCGTACTCGTGATTGGTGAGATCTCTCCTTTTTTCTTTTGTTCTCTTATTGTTTATCCACTCCTGCGTGAGTGAAGAAGGTTTGATCCAAGCGGTGTGTGCTTGTGATTGGTTGTAACGTTCTGCTTTATAGTGAATTGTTGATCTGGATGAGGACCTGTAGTTTTTACTTCTTTGAGGGTTTTCTACGTAAAAATCCCTGGTGTGGTGTGGTTTATGTTTTGATTAGTTCATTGCATTCACTACTAAAAAAATGACCAAAGGCTACGAAATATGTAGACTTTTAGATACGGATATAAGCCGTAACTATATTACTACGGATTTAATCCGTAGCTAAAACCTGCATAATCTGTAGCTAAAACATGCCTCCCCACAGCTCTTTATTAGAGACTGACAATGCTTAAGGGGCTCCATGGGGCCCATTGCAATATATGTGTTTTATCTAATCCATCCATCAATTTTGAAATATTATTTCAGTGAATGAGCCCAAAAATTAGAAAGATTAAAAGTCTTAGTGGACTACACCATAAGAAACAATGAAAAATAAATTTATATCGTTAATATGTGGTGTGATCCACCTACATCTTCGATCTGACTCATTTTTTGGATAAACCCTAAAAATGAGCCGTTAAAATGAATGGACGGAGTGGGTAATTAACACACACAAAGGAGGGCCCCACAAGTCTTAAAATAAATTAAGATGGTGATACATCCATCACCCCTAAAACAAAATCCCGTCCGTGCTCCTCTCCCGCGTTCACCGAATTTCCCAAAATGAAATCTCGCTCTCTTTCACTCTCTCTCTCTCGCTCGCGCACTCACCCTCCTCCCTCCCTCCCTCTCTCTCTCTCTCTCTCTCTCTCTCTCTCTCTCTCTCTCTCTCTCTCTCGGCCTCTCCATTTTCCTCGCCCTCTCTCGATCTCTCGTGCTCCCTCACCCTCTCTCTCCGTCTCTCATCCCCATTTCCCTCTCTCTGTTTCCCAACCTCTCTGTCTCTCTCGTTAGGGTTTTCAAAACCCCCTTTCGCTGCAAACTCACCATTAATCTGTGAGCACATCCCGTGCTAGGGTTTTCGAAACCCTTTTCTAGGGTTATGCTTTGTCTATGGTATTTGGGTAATAATCCCCCTTTTCTATCCAATATTTCTTTTGTAGTACTTTCTGGCTGCTACAAGATGATCCCATTCGTGCTATTGTTCAACGTGATGGTAAGACTCCAAATCCATGGGTTGAGGATAGTCTAGATCTTCAAAGACTTGCAGATGCTAATTGTGTATGTTTCATGTATTCCTTTTCTGGTTTTAATTTCATTACACTGACATAGAATCAAATTGATTCTTAGCTTGGTCAATAACTTACGACCATATATATGGTGGGAAGATGCAATACATTTCAAGCCATATTCATGAGTTCATCTTATGAAATTGGTGATGTTGGTTAGGAAATTTTCTTTCCACATGTGTTAGCAATTCCTCAGTATTAATTGTTCAAATCTGCTCTTTTGTTCTGTTTTTATTTATTTATTTATTTTTTATTAGCGATGTCTGAGATTTTCAAGCCTAATGGAAATCATGAAAAATCAATGGAGGAAGGAGTGAATGGGAATTTAAAAGAAGGTGATGCTCTTCTCAGTAAAGATGGGAATTCTTCTTTCACTGCTTTGAAAAACAGTAGAGCATGGAGTTCTCAGTTCTCTGTGTCATTCTTATTGAAGGTGAGTTTTCTTTCTTACCTTTATTTCTTTCTCAGGTTTTCTTAGAGAAAGTCAATTCCATTTACCTTTTTATGTGTTTTTAATGTTAGATGATGAGTTTATGGGTTTGAATTCTTACCTGGGTTTATGTTGAAATTTCACATTGTTAACTTGGCGCCTGTTTGCTTGCCTCCTCTTGGAAATGTACTCATCTCATTTTAGTTGTTGTCAATTGCTTATGAGAGATCATAGTTTGTATAAATTGTTGGTTATACTTTTAAACCCTACAAAAAAATTGGTCTCTAATACATAGAAATGAAACGAACTCATTTTTAAGTGGTACCGTTAGTTCCTTTTTGAATTTGTTTTTGTTTGAATGCATGTTTTTGGGTCTTTATGGATTATAGTGATCGTTTTTGGATTATAGGTATGAGAGCATTACATAGGCATGTCAAAATATTGTGTTGTTTGGATTTTCTTTTGTTTTTTGTTTTTGTTTTTGTTTTTTGTTTTTTATTGTTTTTTGTTTTTGTTTATTTCCCTACTGCCTTAGAGAATGCTTTGGGTCGTAATCTGATTCTAGCAATTCTGCAAGAGGGTGACCTTCTCATAACCTCCCCTATGGAACTAATTAAGATAAAAAAGATGAAAAAGGTATAAAGTGAAATTTTCTAAGGAAAAAGCCCAAGTCTCCTCAGCTTTGCACATCAAGCACCTATTCGGAGGTATAAATTATGTACTGTTAGAATCTTTTTTCTTTTTCTTTCTTTTTTTCTTTTTTTCTTTTTTTTTTTTTTTTCAGAATTGATAATTTTATTGCACGAACTGAAAGGCTCAAAGGAGAAAACAGAAAGCTACAAAAGAAACATAGGGAAAAACAAAAGATACTACCTACTCCCACAAGCACCTATTCATAGTAATTGTCATTTATTTCTGTTGTAGTTCTTTTGATTATTTCTGCACAAGTATTTATTTGTGCTTATCATGATCATTTGACTTCTATTAGATGGCACAACAATAGCCACAAGTTTGTACTAATTTTCATGAGTAGTTCCTTTAAAAACAAAGTAAGGAAATTTTTCTTTAGATTTATTTTCATTTGTTTATTCTATGTTGCAGACAATTTTTATTTTTATTTTTATTTTTATTTTTATTTTTTGTTATTGAGATAAGTGTTTTTCAAGAATGTAACTTTGGTAGTTAATGTGTTTGAAATTTACTAAGGAATACTAATGTAACTGGATGAAGATATGAAACATATGAACAATTCAAATAAAGTTAGTGATTGGTTGTCATTATCCATTGATAGAAGTATATGGAAAGTGAGAAAATTTAGTGGAAGGATCCCGTTTTTTTTTTTTTTTTTTTTCTTTTTTTTTTTTTTTTTTTTTTTTTTTTTTTTTTTTTTTTGATTACTTGGAAATGAAGGATTTGAGAAAGATAATTTGACCATATTAATTACAAACTTGTCCATCTCCCAATTTTGACATCTTTGTTTCTTTGACTGTAATTTGATCATCATTAAAGATTGGAATTGAATGCATACTGCTATTTTGCCATATGTCATCTTGCTAACTATGAATATAATGTGCGTGTTGTTCATACTTTTCAGTGGAATTTTCTCATCATTGATAAAAAAAGTTGTGTATACTCATTAAACAAATTATTGTAGTTGTCCGATCAGTGTGATTGCTCTGTCTAGGTAGCCATATGCAATTGGGAGCACATAATTTGTAGAGCCACGGGAGCACTGGATCACTTCTCTAATTTAAATTTCAATTTACTTGGTTCATAATTTCTGTGTTCAGATATCCCAAATACCAAAAGCATTAGTTAATGCATACAAGAAAGTAGCAAGAACGTAGGAGGAAAAAGTGTGCAAAAGATGCAGGTCTTGATACAAATGCAAGTCTTGATGAAGAATTAGTATATAGCACAAGCACATACATGCATGCACACTCGCATGCTGTAGCACTAACAATGCATGGAAGATGGCATTTATTACACAACACATATGCAATATAATTCCTTTTTGAAAATGCATGTCAACTCTATCATACAATAGTATTCTTCACTCAAATCAGTTTACAGGCACTTGTTTTGCCAGTTCTGTACATCAATTATTTGTCTGATTTTTCTTAAGTCCCATCAAACATGCTTTTTTTTTTTTTTTTGGTTAGTTTGTTAGTACACCCACTGTCAGTTCATTTGAGAGCGCTTTCTAGTACATCTGTTGGTTGTAACTCCTATAGCTATACTGTAGATTGAAACTTTATTTCTAAATAAGAAAAAAAATGTTAGCTGAAATTGTGGTTGGTCTAAATTTTCTAGGTGTAGAGAGTGGAAGTACAAAGAGTATGGCTAATGCTACAGAGTGCGTCGAAAGGGCAACCGGTGACATGTTGATTGGTCCGAACTGGGGAGTCAATATTGAGATCTGTGACATTATTAATATGTATCCAGGGTATATACTTCTTGCACCCTGCCTTTTCTTTTGATGCTCATACTATTGTTGATGGCATGGACACTTTTCAATCTATTGTGTTAAGCTTCGTTCTGGACTGGGGAGTCTAGTGTATAGTTCATTATTTGTTAAGAAAATAAGGTTGACAGGTTTTTTATTTTCTGTTATTTTTTTTTTTTTTTTATTTTTTTTTTTTTTCAAAAGGAGTGTTGTATTCATATCTGGACAAAATTACAGATCTTCGGGTCTTCCTTGGAAAAAAGGACCTAAGGAAGACCTATCGTAAAGGTCGAAAAGAGAAACAACCAGAAAAATTACGGAAAATTGAAGGGAATCTTCCTCTCCTTATCGAACCTAACCCCACTTTGTCCAGAAAAGGACTCCCCTCACTGTCTAGGAAGGTCAGGCGAGAGTCGGAAATATAACCGAGATTGTGAAAAACTTTCCATCCGAGCCAGAGCGTCAGCCGTGCCGTTTCCTTCCCTAAAGATGTGCAAGAAATTCACCGTTGCGAGACCTCGAGCTGTCTATAAGGGTTCTCCACCCTTTCCATACCCAGCCGGTCTGAACCCCATGATTAAAAATCTTAATCACCATATTTGAATCTGACTCAACAATGATTTGTGAGAAGCCTCTCTCTAAACATAAGAGAATTCCATCATAAACCGCTCTGAACTCGGCGCCAAAGTTCGACATTGAATTACCATACCCATAAGCAAAACCGAAAATAAAATCTCCTCTGTCGTTTCTACAAACGCCACCGCCCCCTGCCAAGCCCGGGTTTCCTCTAGAGGATCCATCTACGTTTACCTTAACCCAGCCTGTAGGCGGTTTCTGCCATCGTATGATCGCCTGCGCCATTTGGTTTGAATAGGTATTTTGTAGGCCGTCCACAGATTGGAGATGCTGGGGGAACCTGTTCCTGACAACCTCTTCCCTGGCAGACGCCAACCACCAGGAGACTTTAGCAATGACCGACCGGTGATTCATCAATTTGTCTTCGAAAAATGCCCCATTCCGACATCGCCAGAGTTCCCACAAAATAAAAGCTGGAGTGAGGAGATATCGCTTCCCCTGGAATCTCCTGTCCACACATGCGCTTGTCCATTGCACGATTCTAGATTCCACCGTCATCGCCTGCATGATAGAGATCCCTGCCTGCACACCAAAGAAATTCCAAACAGACTTTGCAATCTGTCCATCCAGAAAAAGATGCAAAAAGGATTCTGCAGCTGGGCCTGGTTCGGTGTCCGTTCTGCAGCACAAACATTTGGAGGCAAGGGAAACACCTTTTGCTTGGACTGCTATCTGAAGGGGAAGAGCTTTTTGAAGAAGCCTCCAGAGGAAAAGAGAGATTTTTGGCAAAAGTGAACTGTGCCAAACCCACCTTGCCCAGCCCTTTCTGGGACCATTCAGCCTGTTGACATCCCACGCAGATTTTACGGAAAAAGAACCCGAAGAAGTAAAGGGCCAAAAGGGGGAATCAGGCTCAGGTGAGATGCAAAAGCCATGGTGGAAGATGAAATCTGTCACCTCATTGGGGAGCATGGACAGGGCACTTGATGGAGGAAGCAGACCCCGAGGGCCCAACACTGATTCACCTTCAAAGGAAGGACGGTGGTGCAACCTCACCACGTAAAAGGTACTGAAGAGGGCCAAGGCCCGTCCAATTTGTCTGCCAGAAATTACAATCTCCTGCGCCAACACTCCATTGAACCCTCTCATCAAGGAAAGAAAGCTTGCTAAATATCATCTTAAGAAAAGGGGAGGCTCTTCCCCGGATGAGATCAGACCTCATCGGATCTTGGGTTAAATTATATTTCGCTGCTATAAAAGAGGCCCAGAGACTGGAGTCTTTGTGAAATCGAAGGACCCATGCCATTTTAATACGATAGGCATGCAACACGTCAGCAAGTTTCCTGATACCGAGACCACCTTCTTCCTTAGGCGTCGTGATAGACTTCCAACTCTTCCAATGTAGCTTTCTTTTACCCTCAGTCCACCCCCAAAAGAAGCAAGCAAATTTTCTGTCAAGATCGGAAAGGACTCGTTTTGGAATAGAGGAAGATGCCATAGAATGAATAGGAATGCTGCACAGCACATGCTTTATGAGGACCAATCGCCCTGCTTGCGATAGAAATCTGGATGTCCAACCATTTATACGGCCCCCCACTTTGTCCACCAAAGGTTGAAAAGCAGAAGACCTTGGCCTACCAACGGATAGGGGAACCCCGAGGTAGCAAAAGGAGCCATTGGATCTGGAAATTCCTAGCAGAGAGGTGAGAGCACGAATCCTGGAGGCTGGGATTTTGTCTGAGCAGAAAAATGAGCTTTTGGCTTTGTTAATGAGTTGCCCCGACGCTGATTGGTATTTCTCCAACAAGTCCACAATCTTATGCATAGATGTTCTCCCACCGTTAAGAAATAGAAGAGTATCGTCCGCATAGAGTAGGTGGGAAACTTGTGGGCAGCCCCTCCCAAGTGAGAAAGGCATACAGCTGCCATTAGACATCAAACGGTGAAGGCTACGGCTCAAGACATCAGCCCCCAAAATGAAAAGACTCGGCGATAGGGGGTCCCCTTGACGCAATCCGCAGGATGACTTGAAAAACCCGGTCACTTCTCCATTAATGAGAACGGAGAACCAGCAGGAAGTCCAACAGTTTTCAACCATCTTGACCCATCTGTCACAGAAGCCAAAACGCAACAAAACTAGCTTAAGATAGTTCCAGTCGACTTTATCATACGCCTTTTCCATATCCAGTTTTAGAACCACATTTCCTCCTCTAGTCTTCCGATTCACCTCCCGGAACAATTCCTGAGCAAGCGCAATATTTTCTGAGATAGCTCTGCCTTTGATGAAAGCACCCTGCTCCGGAGATATGAGGGCGGGGAGGAAACAGCTTGTGAAGGGTCGCAATGATCTTAGAGAATATTTTGTAAAGGCAGTTACATAAACTTATTGGTCTAAAATCAGACCAATTTCTAGGCGCCTCCCTCTTGGGGATCAAACAAATAAGAGAGGAATTAACTGCACGAGGAATCTTACCACCCTGGAAGAAATAGGTTATGGCCTTGTGAATGTCCAAGCCAATGATATCCCAACAGGTGGAGTAAAATACTCCCGAGAAGCCATCGGGGCCAGGCGCACTGTCAGGTGGGATGGCATGGATGGCCTCTTTAACCTCTTGAATGGAAGGCAGAGCAGTGAGGGAATTGTTCATGTCCTGAGTCACCAGCTTTGGCACCAAATCCAGTAATTCCAAGTTTGTCGGACTGGTTCTTTCCGTAAAAAGCATCTCAAAATATTTGATTGCTTCCCTTTTTATATCCTCGTTATCTGTCATAACCGCACCTGACTGAAGCTGAATGTTTGATATCCTGGCTCTCCTGTGCCGTTCTGTGGCGGTTGCATGAAAGAACTTTGTGTTACGGTCCCCCTCCTGAAGCCACTTTGACCTACATTTCTGATGCCAAAAGATTTCTTGTTTGATTTCCAACTGGTTAAGCTGATTTGATGCTTCCAGAAATCTGTTGCTTAAGGATGTGTACTCACCTTGGCTTAAGTCGACCGTTTGGAGGCTGCCGATCGCCTCTACTACTTTAGCTTCGCCATCGTAAGTTTCTTAAAGATATCCCCAAAATGCTCCTTGTTCCGCATTTTCACCGCGCTTTCACGTTTTTCAATTTTGCTAGCACGTTGAAGACTGGGTGATAGGAATCGACACTGTTCCAAGCTTGTTTTACTACCTGCATGAAGGAATTATCCGTAATCCACATCCTCTGAAATTTGAACGGCTTTGGTGCGCTCGGAGGTGGAGGAGGAAGGAAAGAAGAAGAGGGCTGTGGTCCGAATTAGTCCTCGGTAGATGATCAACTTGAAAAGTTGGGAAGGAGGAGGCCCAGGCTGAGTTGATTAGCATTCTGTCGAGCCTAGCCCAAATTCGAGCAGCCTGACTGATTGTTGCACCATGTGAATCGCGTCCCCGAGAAACCTGCATCCAACAAGCTAGCATTGTCTATTGCCTCACTGAATTCCCTGGCACTATGCCGATCAAACGTTCCTCTGCTGCGTCTTTCTGATGCTTCAGTGATGGCATTAAAATCCCCTCAGACACCCCAAGGACCTTGTAGCAAGGTGGACAGATCTGCCAGATTCTCCCAGAGAAGTCTCCTGGTGAGTCTTGAACAGCTGGCGTAGATACATGTTAGGTTTATGGAGATATGCAAGGATGGAACATACATATTTATAGAAATAAGCTGATTAGTTGCTTTAATAATTGAACAGGAAACAGGGTTCTTGTAGAAGAACCAGATCTTTCCCCCCTCTTCAAAATTCGAGAAGGAGAGTTGGAAGCCCAAAGATAGGCCAATTCTCACACGGCTTGCATCGCTGATCATAGGTTCCAGGATCACCACGATCCCTGGGTGATGAGCTCTCATCAATCGTCTCAGCGTTCTGATAGTTCTGCAATTTCCAACAACCCTGGCATTCCACACAAGGATTTTATCCATCCGTTACACATCCTGTGTTTACTGCCCTGCGTTTGAGACGCCTTAGTCTAGATTCCCAATCTCCTTTACCATATAAAAACGTGGTCTTCTTGTAGGAACCTTGTTCCGCTTGGCTGACTGCTTTGTTGGAAGCTTTGTTTCCTGATTGTTCTGATTGTCTGTTTCATCCAGTGGTTGGTTACCCTCCTTGAGTTCCTTATCATGATCTGCGAAAAAATGAGAGATATCAACCTCCAAGTGCTGGTGAAGCAACCAATCCCTTCTGCATGTCGCATGAAAATTTTTTGATAACTGAGAACCCCCCTGAAAAACATTTGGGAGTCCCTGAGTCACAGTCATGCCATCATCTGACTCAGCTCCCGTATCTTCATCTTCTGACTCAGCTCCTGGGTCTTCATCTGAAAGGATAGCAGATTCCTTCGAAGGAAAGATTTGTTCCCCAAAATTAAAAGGGGGGTTACCCTCCGATCTAGCACTCCTGCATTCATAATTAGTCACCTTATTGATGCTGTGAGTTGGCTCTAATTCCACACCTTGTTGATGGTCTCGATGGGAAGTTGTAATAGGATCAGAGTCCACGAGGAACAGCACTCTGGATATATTCATCGTGTTCCTCTGTCGCTGCAAGTTTGACTGGTGCAAAGGACTAAGAGGCTGGCACTGTAAGATAGAAGGGCTAGGACATGAAACCGGGTTGTTTCCTACAAGCCTGCTGTCAGGAAATAGGTGTTGCATAGGATCTGCAAGCATAGAAGATGCAACTCCCATGCCATCTGCAATTCTGGAAGAGGGAAGACAGTTTCCTGGCCTGATGAGGTGTTGCATAGGATCTGCAAGCATAGAAGATGCAACTCCCATGCCATCTGCAATTCTGGAAGAGGGAAGACAATTGCCTGGCCTGATGCGAAGCTCAGGCAAAGAAGTAGGCCCGTTACCCTGGCCCATCACAGCCAAATCATTCATCCTTCCCTGGCATTCATCTGGAGCTTGAATAACTTCTGCATCATGTGGAGCTTGAAAGAGTTCTGCATCACCGTTCTGGAACTGTTGTGAGATGAGAGGTGTTCCCATTAGCCGAGTTGTTGTTCCATCTTTATTGATCATTCCACTTTCCTGGCACCGTGCTTTGAGCCTCGAGGAGTCTTTGCATCGCACTCAGTTGAGGAGCTGTTTGACACCACCCAATTGCCGAACCGGAGCATGAGTAACTACCCCAATTCTATGGGAAGCATCCATTCTAACTTCTGCAGCATGTGTAGCTTGAAAAAATTCTGCATCACAGTCGTGGTTCTGTTGAGAGATGAGAGATGTTCCCATTGGCTGAGTTGTTCTTCTAGGCTGTATTTAAGTTTCCATATTCCCGGCACTTTGTGCTTGAGATTGAGGAGCGCGCGTCATCACCCGGGCTTGAGGAGTTGCTTTGCGTCACCACCAAAGAAAAAACCGGAGCATGAGGAACTACCACAATATTATGGGAACCATCCATACCATGCTCGTTGCCCTTTGGATGAGGTGCGGTTTCCGTTGGGGGAAATTGTTGTTGAGATCTTAACTGAGTGCAGGGTTGTTGCAAATGTCGCTGGCCAGAATCGAGAAGTTCCTCCACATCAGCAAAACCACAAACAGGAGAGGGACTGGATTTTGAAGGAACTATTTTATTGGAGAATCTTCTTTCCACCCATTGCTTCGTGCTTTCCTTAGGTGCTTGAGTAGCAGTGTCTGCAGTAGATTTGAATATGGGTTCACTTTCCACCATAATCGGAAAGAATTTCCCGAGGACCAATAGGGGTAGGACCTTCTGCAGGTTGGTTCGTGGACGAATGAGAACTTTGATCCGAGCGAAGCTCTGAAAAATTCCATATGCGCTAATCGGATCAATTTGGGTAACCCTTCCCAACTGATTTCCCAAATCCAGAAGGACGGATTCCATCCAGGCATGGGCAGGAATGCCGTATAGCCTCAGCCAAACTCCTTCCTCTGCAAGCAGCACCTCAGGGGACCATCGGACCACATTACTCATCACTACAAGGTTGAACAAGGTTTTGAAAAACATCTCAACATTCACTCCTTGTAGTGATGAGTAATAACAGAAAATAAAACAGTTGAGGATATGATGAGTAATGTGGTCCTTCCTCTGCAAGCAGCCTCAACCAAACTTGGCTTTTTGGGGCTTCAACTTTATGACCGAGGGAAGTTTTATTCAAGGCGTTTGGTTGAGGATATGAGTTTCCACTTCCAAAATAAGTATTCTGTTAATGGTGTTGACTATCCTTTTGAGGCATTTAGGTTAGTTAAGAGCTCCTTTTTTCATGGTCTAACCCCCTATGAAGAGTTGGTACATTCCATATCATCCAGGGAAGTGTTGATCCGTTCTTCCATGTGCTATCCTCGTATAGTTGTAGGAAAACTAGCAAAGGGCAATTGGTTGTTGAACTAATTGTAGATGCTATTTGTCAGTTGGGTTTGTTTTGTGAGGAAAAATGGTGATTCTATAATACGAGTATGATTGTTCTTATGCATGTATGACTCAAAATCAAACCATCCAAATTGTAGGTCCTACTTTTGATTTTAATCTTACCTTTTACATTCCATCAGATTGTTGCATCTACTGATGTATTGTAAACATACTTTCTCTATAATCTTACCTTTTATGGTTTTACTTGCAGATTCCTGTATTGATTACTCAAGCATGACGGTTATCCGCATTCTTTCAGGTACATGTTGCATGTGGGAGGATTGGAGCTGCGTATTTCAGATTCAAGCATCTGGTACGTCTCTTGTCATGAATGCACATGATTGGAGTGGCCTGGCCATTTGGACAGGCAGTATTTATGTATTTACTCGAAATTGATGGAGCAGACTCGGATGTGCGTGGGAGCTATCCGGAAGAGCGGGGTCCCTGGAAGGTGGGAACCGTTGTTATGACCATGATGAAGCTGTCCATTTCCTATGGACGACATTGGAGGGGCCTGGCCATTTGGACAGGTCGTGTTTATGTATTTGCTTGAAATTAATGGAACAGACCCAGATCTGTGTCGGAGCTATCCGGATGAGCGGGGGTCCCTGGAAGGTGGAAACCGCTGCTATGATCATGATGAAGCTGTCCATTTTCTATGGATGGCATTGGAAGGGCCTGACCATTTGGACAGGCCGTGTTTATATTTGTATTTACAGGGACCACACCCTTAACCTAAACTCGAACCCATTCTCAAATCCAAAAACCTATAACATAAACGTAAACCTTAACCTAAACCTATAACCTATAACCTAAATCAAAACCAAAACCTAAACCTATAACCTAAATCAAAACCTATAACTTAAACCTAAACCTAAACCTTAACATAAACCTATAACCTATAACCTAAATCAAAACCAAAACCTAAACCTAAAACCTAAACTTATAACCTATAACCTAAATCAAAACCTATACCTAAACCAAAACCAAAACCTATAACCTAAACCCGAACTCATTCTCAAATCCCAAAACCAAAACCTAAACCTAAAACCTAAACCTAAACCTATAACCTAAACTCCAATCCCTAAACCTAAACCTAAACCTAATCCTATAACCTAAACTCAAATCCCTAAACCTTAACCTATAACCTAACCTAAACCTATATTTATAACTTAAAACTATTCTCAAATCCCAAACCCTATAACCTAAACCTAACCTTTTCCTAAACCTATAACCTAAACTCAATTCCCTAAACCTAAACCTAGACCTAAACCTAAACCTATAACCTAAACTTAACTCCTAAACCTTAACCTATAACCTAACCTAAACCTCAGTACTTATAACCTAAAACTATTCCCAAATCCCAATACCTATAACTTAAACCTAACCTTTCCTAAACCTATAATCTAAACTCAATTTCCTAAACCTAAACCTACACCTAATCCTAATCTCAACTCCCTAACCTAAACCTAAACCTAAACCTAAACTTGAAAACCCAAACTTAAACCCAATCCCGAACACGAACCGGATTTCCTAAACCTAAACCATAACCCATTCTCAAATCCAAAACATATAACCTAAACCTAAACTAAAACCAAAACCTATAACCTAAACCCGAACCCATTCTCAAATCCCAAAACCTATAACCAAAACCAAAACCAAAACCTATAACCTAAACCCGAACCCATACTCAAATGCCAAAACCTATAACCTAAACCTAAACCTTAACCTAAACCTATAACTTATAACCTAAACCAAAACCAAAACCTATAGCCTAAACTCGAACCCATTCTCAAATCCAAAACCTATAACTTAAACCTAAACCTAAACCGTTAACCTATAACCTAAATTAAAACCTATAACCTAAACCCGAACCCATTATCAAATCCCAAAACCTATAACCTAAACCGAAACCAAAACCTATAACCTAAACCCGAACCCATTCTTAAATCCCAAAACCTAAACCTAAACCTAAACCTAAAACCTAAACCTAAACCTATAACCTAAACTCAAATCCCTAAACCTAAACCTAAACCTAATCCTATAACCTAAACTCAAATCCCTAAACCTTAACCTATAACCTAACATAAACCTATACTTATAACCTAAAACTATTCTCAAATCCCAAAACCTATAACCTAAACCTAACCTTTCCCTAAACCTATAACCTAAACTCAATTCCCTAAACCTAAACCTAGACCTAAACCTAAACCTATAACCTAAACTCAAATCCCTAAACCTTAACCTATAACCTAACCTAAACCTATACTTATAACCTAAAACTATTCTCAAATCCCAAAACCCATAACCCAAACCTAACCTTTTGTAACGCCCTGAAAATCGGGGGTCGAGCATAGACTCAACTCCCGAGTTCCAACGCATCACTTATGCAACATAGATAATGATGATTTAATGTTATCCATGTTAGTGCTTTACAGATGAATGAGATCAAGCCAAAACAACATATCACACTCTAGAGACAGTTAAAGTACGCAAGCGGAAGACTGTGATAGATATATAAAATATATAAATTGTTGTAAGTCTCTAGAGTGTGAACATGTTACCAGGTTAAATATATCAATGTATACTTTAAAAATAGACAAAATGAATATACAAGGGTGTTCCAGAAGAGCAAACTAAAGTGTAATGGCATTTAATCAGTAACCCTATAACCCCGTTAATCAGAACACGGCTCACATGAACTCGCCTGAAAACAGCATGTAGGAGAAATTTTCCTCATCATCATGAAAGTCTGGCTCCACTTCGCAAGCATCGCCATTATCTGAAACTCAAACAGGGTCTGGTTAGTATGTACAACACCGTCCCGTAACGTGGGAGTGAGTAGCTAACTCAGTGCAACAATAAAGCATAGGTTAACATGCTATCAATTCAGTCAAGCAGTAATGATAAAGCAGTACAATCAAACACTCCTAAATACTCTTATTAATGCAAGTATGGAATGCAGTCATGATACATGCCCTCACCAATGCTCCCTTGTGCGACACCATCTTACGTCCACGATATGCGTTCATCCTTCAGTGCTCCACATCTTCCAGGCACATGCAGTGCTATGTTATGAGCATGATTACCGAGTTGTTATTAGTCCTTTTCATACAACAGTGTTGGGAAACTAAGGTACCTCCCTTATATCATTCCCAAACAATGATCCATTCCAAGGTCGCCAGTCCTAGATAATCTCATACGATGATGTGGTTCTAGGTCGCTATAAAGGGCTGTCAGGGCTGTTACATGCACTCATTGCACCGCTCCCCCATCACCTTATCAATACAGGCCTAGTTTATACTCTGTTTACTATGGGAATGCTCGTCACCTCACCGCAGATTTAGAGTATGCTCGAAGTCACTACAAAGGGCTGCCAGGGCTGTTACATGCACTCGTTGCACCGCTCTCCCATCACCTTATCAATGTAGGCCGATAGCTCGAATACGGTATCCCATACCACCGTATTCAGCTCATGAGTCTGGGTTGCTTACTAGTCACTACGGGGAGGCACATCGCCCCAGCGTAAGTCGACAGCTCGACCACGGTGTCCCATACCACTATGCCCGGCTCATGAGTCTTAGCGGATCGAGGTACCAAGGTTAACAGGGTTGCACTAGTAAGTTTGGTACCTTAGGTTCAAGCAATGACATCCAAACATGGTGAACATACATCAGCAAATAGGGTTACTTGACGAGCTCGACTAACACAAGCACACGTTGAGTTGAGCGACATGAAGTGCGCAAACACTTCATGTGGCCTAACCACTGCCGACAACTCTAGTACGACTCGGGTTCGTCAAACACATCCTACGTGGTGAATAAGTCTCAGCCGCGAACTCAAAGCCTATTACTGATCGCGTGGACTATACAATAGCCCCAATCACATTCAATTATAACAAAATATCTTAGAAGACAATTAAAGAAGTAATGAATCAAGATTTCAAATCAGACAATCAAAGGTCCAATATTATCCGCTTTAGGGTTGCCAGGGCTGTTGCACGGAATCGTTACACCACTCCCTCATCACCCTTCATGGCTTTGTTTTGCATTTTATGGAATACAACTTAAACATGGATTTATACATATGCATTACATAGATGATTAGATACTATAATATACGATACATGGAGGAAAGCGTACACACAGTTAAAGGAGTTGAGAATCATATCTCAACACCCTTATACATTATAATTGGCTAACTACTTACTCATTCAGACATTTCAGAAAACACTTTAGACTACATACATCAACATACATGACATATGTTGATCGCATAGGTATTAGGCCAAATCCTTTCACTAGGGAGTTGTCCCATTTATAATAAGCGTGAACCCACGATGGATAGCCATGGCAAGCACGAATCCACATTCCATATTCATTCGTCCATTTTCACAAACACTTGGGCTACACACTTTAACACACATAGTGTGCATTGGCCGTGGCGTGATTTAGGGCAAATCCTTTCGCTAAAGGGTTGTCTAATACACCTCAATCATGTTCTTACATTCAATACACATGGCAGGCACAAATCATAAATCTATATTCATTCAGGCATTTCAACAAACACTTAGGCTACATAATATAACATACTCAACGTATGTTGATAAAACATGTATTAAGCTAATCCGTTCACCCAGAAGTTGATACACATGTATCCAGCATACATAAACAACAATTAGTCATGGCAAGCACAAATCCATGTTTCATACGTATACGGTATTTTCTACAAATACGAGGAATACAGTATATTCAACATAGTTAACGTCTATTTGAAAAATGAAACGGACAGCACTTTGTACATGTACAATAGCATCCATGTCAGTAATATATCATTAACTGACATTGAAAGCCTTGAAAACCATAACCTATACGTTTAAAGTCTGCACCTTATGCTGTAGAAGCGTAAAGAACTCGATAGAATCGATAAGCCTTTGTCTACGGTGATTTGACAACCTACAACATGAGTCATATTAGTTATTTCACAACTCACACTACCTGGAACTCTAAAACAGGTTAGGGTTAGGTTTTCTTACCTAGGAATGAAGCCAAAATCGTTGGAAAAGCAATCTGGTAGCGATGGTTAAGCATGTAGTACAGCAGGATAGAGCACCAGGATTCTTCTCTCACTTCTCTCACACTCTCTCTCTTTACTCTCTTCTCTCCTAGGTTTTCTCAAATTCGTATGGAATGAGAGAGTGAGGGTTTAAGGTCCTTATATAGGCACAAAACTAACAGAAATAGACTCAGGGCCTAGTATAGTTAGGTTATAACCAAAGGGAGACTGTTCCGTCTCAACGGAGCACTTCTGGAGCCCCCCTTGAGCCAAAGGTCGGACTTAAGCTCCCTGACCATAGATCTAGGTCAAGTCAAGTTTTCAGTCTGATCGGATTTACAGATCGCCCGTGGCGGACTAGTTTCAATTCAACAGTCATTGTCCATCGATCAGGGCCACAAGTGCATTGCCATGTATGGAAAATTTTCCCTGATCTGAGGGTATATTTGGGTCAGATTCTAATGGTTTGAATCCTTATATTTGGCCCGCAAGCGACAAGTCTCAGATTACTTAAATTTAGAATTTATTTCTAATTAGTTTCACGTTTCTCACACTCTTCACTCCGGGCTCAAGCGAATAGCCCCCGAACATTGTCTAGATTTGATTTCCGGGGTGGTTGTCAAGCCTAGCAAGGCAGTCATAATCATTTAGCTTCTCGTTAATCGAACTTTCGACGTACGGTCCAGGTCCGATACAGAGTTTCGTGATGCTCCCAAGAGCAACCGGGTAATGAGATTGATCCTAGCTTATATGGTAATGTAGTGTCAATGATTCTAAAAGTTTTGGGTCTTGCAGATTGTATTTAAAGTAGATCAAGCGAATTTCGTAGCTAATCTAGTTTAACACTTGGTTAATTTTAAAGGATAAGGTAGTGAAAGGTGAGATTTTGAAGAAAATGGTTTGAAAGGGATTTGAGACTTTGAATTGAGTGTTTGAGAAGTTAATCAGGTGTTAGGATCGACCCATCGCCTAAGGTCGTCTATCACTAGGTTGGGAAAAATCCAGGATATTACAATCTACCCCCCTTAAAAACCAATTTCATCCCCAAAATTTCCTAAGAGGAATAAATAACGATTTGATTATTTCATTTGCCTAAGTTTTATTTATTTTAAGTTTATAAACGTAGTAGGGTGTATATTGTCCATGCTAGTCTTGTACATTTTAGTCTCTACCCCCCTTAAAAACTTATTTCTTTATCTTACTTATATCCTGATGGTTGGCTACAATGGATTTCTTTATCTATTTGGAGTCTTGACGGTGATTCCCATCTATGGAGAGTAAGATAGTTGTTTTCAATGTTTGACCAACACGGAGAGATGGTTATAGTGGGCTTGATCCCGATACATCGATTATCTACCTGACCAGGGTAGAAGGCTCATCGTATCCATTCCTAGTCCCGGTGGCTCCTGGTCTTCTGCTCGTCAAAGCAGTGAATCCATTGATAGTTGTCTAGGATTGAGAATTGGGTCAAGCCGCGAATGCTTCGCAGTTGTATATTTCAGTAACTCCGTAGTCCGATCACTCTAAAAACTTAGGGAATGTCCATCCATGAAAGACTCAATTTCCTAGTCATAAGGTTTCCCGTTGGGTCTTGGTCTAGGAGAGTCCTCATCTTAATTCATGTCCATGGTAGTAGTTAAACTCGTACTCATTATTAGACCATTTCTTTAATATGAATTAGTTTAATACTTGAACCCTAATTGATTTCTTTCGATAACTTTATTACTAACATTCTCAGGGAGATTCAGATCGTATTTAGTGACATGTCCTTACGTATAGTCTGGATCAATTCCATTCGATCCTGGGCCAGTGGGGTAGGGGCCAACCACGCTTTCGTTGTGCCTATGAGTGGGTAGACGAGCATACCTACCTATTTCGACCGAATTCATAATCTTTCTACCCCCCTTAAAAATAATTCCTACTTTTAGGGCTCAAGAATCTGTCTTGATCCGTATGTCAGAACAAGGTGTAATTTAGGACTTATACTTGACACGAAATGGGATACGATCTCCCAATACATTGGTATTCCTTCCATCGATGATGTGTACTATGGCATTGGTACCTATGTTTACAGAAAGGAGCTAAAAATGATGGGTGTTGCGGTTGATTTAAGGGACGAGTGTGAGTTTGTGGTAAGATGCCTCACTATACCAGGGAAGGACCTTTGTGAAAGTGCACCTACTTGTGCCTTGGTTTGTCAAGTTACGTGTATGGTAAGTCAGACTGGCTGAAGAACTCGATAGGAAGATTATTTCAAGTGTCTGCCTCAACCGGATATGTGGAAGCTCGTAATAGGTAAATCATAGCCTCACATCCCATGTCCCAAAATACTAGGTGAATTAAACCCTTAAAATAAGATAGACATCTTAGGGTTTTTATGGAGAGAAGTTTTTCAAAATAGGAAAATCTCTAAGTTTTTCTCACCTTGTCGATTTTATCGAAGCACCCTTGATATGATTGACCTGCACTGTCGATGTCCTCGATACCTTAACGATATTATCGATAAGAGGACCAAAAGTGTCCAGCAACTAAAAACTCATCTGGACGGATTTATCGATGTATCGATACACCTATCGATATCATCGATATAAGCACAAATATGTCCAGTAACTTCACGATATATCTGGACGAATTATCGATATATCAATACTCATATCGATATCATCGATATTCAAATCTCGAGACCATCGGGAGTGGCTCGATAAGATCGACAGGCTGATTTTCGTCGCCCCTATTTTTTAATGAAAATATCAAAATTCATCGATATATCGATGACCATCCGATATGATCTGAAATCATATATCGATATGATCGGAGGTCCATCGATGATATTGATGGTGGGCGCGCATTTCTTATAGCAGTTATTTCAGGATGTTTTTAACTATGATCGGGGGCCCTTCGATTTAATCGATATTCAAATATCGATGATATCGACACCTGATTGATTGCATCGAATTAAGCCATAATCTGTCCAACAAGTTCAAAGATAAATCTGTTGGAATTATCGATGCCTCAACTCAGATCTCGATATCATTGACGTTCAAATTTCGATGACCTCGACGGTTCCCCCGATCATTCATGAAAAACCTGAAATATCTCAGTCAAGTCTCTCTCAATTTTCATGTGTCGATGGATCGAATCTGTCATTGATGGAATCAGAGTTCGAAATCCGATGACATCAACAATGGCTTCCATTCATCGACCAATTGGCAAAGAGATTCAAAAGCGTATGACATTAAGTCCGAGTCATTGAGCGGACCATCGATGCCATCGAGAGTATACTCTCGATGATATCGAACCTGCTCGATGATATCGAACTCTGTCATAAATGTGATCGTTTTATATCCATTGGAACTTTTTGCCTATTTATAGAGGACTTGTCTTTTGTTGCTGTGAGAGAAAGAAGAGAGGGCTTTTGAGTGTTTCAATTTATATCCTATACCCAAAGCCCTTTCTCTCAAGGGAGTTCATCCTCCAATCCACCCTTACCATTGATATCAAATAGAGTGGATTGGGGAATGAACTTCCGCATTCAAGGATCCTCCAGCTACTACCTTAATGGCAAATCATTATGCTGGGATGCCTTGAATGCATGAGAGAGGAACTACTCTATCTTCCTTATAGGAAAATCTTTAGAGAGTAGGATTTCATATCACCCTTGACCCAACCCAAAGCCAAGCATTGGTATATCATCTTATGTTGCGGATCAAGGGAGCTGAAGACTCTTCGTCGACAAGAAGGAGAAGATTTTCGGCGTTGTGCTTAATGGAACTCATCAACTTATCTGTAAGTATCTAGAGCCCAGAGGACACTTGTGATCATTCCTTCTCAGGTCTTGGTCCTAAGTGGTTCTCACCATTTGAAGTCCTCAAGGAGGCCTCCAGCGGGAGTATACGTAGTGGGTGCACAGGGTGGACCCTTACTCGTGTAGGGCATAAATTGTTACACTACGCCAAAAGTGGCAATTTGCGACGTATTTTTGCGACGGAGTTCGTCCGTCGCTAAAATCCCTTGGTTTACCGACGGATTTAATCCGTCGCTAACAGAAAAAGTCCGTCGCTACGCCCGTGTTTGTCGAAAATCCCTAGTCTGAACGTCGCTGAATTTAGCGACGGACTGAAATCCATCGCTAAAAACTGATTTACGACGGGTTTTGGTCCATCGTTCATTGGCGACGGATAAAATCCGTCGCAAATTTGATTTTGTTACCGTTGTAAATTCCCGCCCAAAACACCAAAATGGCGTGCTTTTCAGTTGCTTTTGCGATGGATCATGGTCCGTCGTAAAAGGACTATTGCGACGGATCATGTCCGTCGTAAAAGGACATTTGCCTTTTAAAAATTCTATAAAAATTAAAAAATTTGATGTTATTTTTTTGTAGTCTAATAATTGTTTTTTAATAGAATTTCAGTGGTTTAATTGTACATATTTGTATCTAAGATTATTTTTTAATAATTGATGGAATGCAAAAAGAAATTTTATTTTGTTTTTATATCAAATGAGTGAAATTTTTATTTTTATTTTTAATTTAAAATTAATATTTAAATGATTTTTAATATCACATGAAAAAGAATATTGAGAAGTTTAAAAAATTTAACAATGTTTGAGAAAAAAAAATTAGATTTTGAAAAAATAAAAATAGTGATTTAATAAAAATCTATTTTGTGGGAAAATTTTGTTTTTGAATAAAGTTGATAAATTTGAAAAAAAAAAAAAAAGCATTTGATTTTGAGAAAAAAAATAATATCCTGTAAAAGAATATTAAAAAAAATGAATGTGAAAATTTTCGCAATGTGGGCCCCGCCATAATATTTTATAAAAACAATGAGATTTTGAAAAAAAAAAATTTATCATTTTAAAAAAGAAAATTGAAAAGTTGAAAACAAAATGATGCTTTTAAAGAAAAAAATCGGCCTTTTGGAATTTTTGGGAAAAAAAATTAAAATTTGGGAAATTTTTTGAGATTTTGAAAATAAAAATTCTGAATTTATATTTTAATTTTTTTGAAATATTTTATAATAAAAATGATATTTTGTTAAAATTTTTCAAAAAATATACATTTTGAATAAAAAAATGTTATTTTTGAATAGAAATTGAAATTTATCTGTGAAATAAAAAACATTTGTTGATAAATTATTAGGTACGTCCACTAATTGAACCTTTAAACGTTAAAATGAAATTTCACTCAAATTATTGATCAATCTTGTATGCCCAATATCTTCCTCATATGTAGCTTGATCGAGGCGAGTAACTAGTCAAATTGTGGGTATTGATCAGTAAAGTAGAGTGAATGGACCAGACATGTAAAATGGGTCAAATATTCTCGTCAAAATAATGACCCAACTTAGTAACATCGTGTGAACCTAAAAATTGATGTTAGTAAGTTTTGTGTGCCCCATCATGATGTGTGTCGAACATCAACACCATGCATTTGATGTGTCCCCTTTAGGTCATGAGATATCTCAAAAATCATTCGTATACGAAACTTAGGTGGGCCATACCATCTAAAACCATGTGAAGACATCCTAAAAAATATAAAAGCACTTGGTGGGGCCCACATGAGTTTTGGATGCGGCCGAAACTTGGTCTGACCCCTCATCCAAGTGGGACGCACATAATGAGTGGGTTGGATATGTGAATCCCATTTAGGTAGGCACGATATATGATTATGAATGTTTCAAGGAAACCCCTCTCTACTATATTTAGGTGAGTTACTCTTTACCCTTACCAAAGTAAACTCTGTAGGGTCTACCCTTATTTATTTATTTTATCCACTCCGTTCATCCATGTTAACAGATAATTTGAGGTCTAAAGAACAAAAATGAAGCATATCCAAAGCTCAAGTGGACCACACCACAGGAAATAGTGTGATAAAACCTCTACTATTGAAAAATTCTTGGAGGCCATAGAAGTTTTGGATCAAGCTAATGTTTATGTTTTCTCTTCAATCATATCTTTTTTTATATTATGAACAGGTTGGATGAAAAATAAATATTACTGTGGGCCCAAGGAAGGTATCAACAATGGAAATCATTATTCCACCCTGTTTCGTGTGGCATGGTCCACTTGAGTTTTGGATTTACCAAAAATCTGGGATCAACCCACACCGTTCATCCATTTTTCAAGATCATTTTAGAGAATTATCCAAAAAATGAACCATATCCAAAGATTAAATGGACCACATCACAAATAAGGGAATGGATTGACTACTCTCCCGACACCAGCCAATGGCTGGTGGTCGGTGCTCTATGGGCCCCAGCATGATGTATGTGTTTCATCCATGCCGTCCATCTCTTTTTAAAGATCATCTTACAACATGAGACCAAAAATGAGGTATTTCCTAATCTGAAATGGACCACATTACAGGAAACAATGTTGAATGAGCGTCAACAATTAAAAACATTTTGGGGGCCATAAAAGTTTTGGATCGAGATGATTTTTGTTTTTCCCCTTCATCTAGGTCTGTATGACCTAATAAACAGATTGAATGTCAAATAAACAGTACATTAGGCCTTAGGAGGATTTTAACTATGGATATCCAATCACTATTGTTTTCATGTGGTGTGGTCTACCTAAGATTTATATACCTCTCATTTTTGGAATAAATTCCTAAAATAATCTTTAAAAATGGATGAACGTAAAGGATGAAATACATACATTATGGTGGGGCCCATAGAGCACCCACCACCAGCCATGGGGCTGGTGTCAGGGGAGTAGCGAGACTAGCCACTGAAGTGACGTCAGCAAGTTCCGTGGCCCCACCATGATGTATGTTTTATATCCACACCTTCCATCCATTTGTAATATCCAATGAGTGAGTTAAATCCAAAGCTCTAGTGGACCCAACATAGAAACAAAAACAATGGGACAGGAAAGCCCACCGTTAAAAACTTTAAAGGCCTAATTTTAGGGTCTGTTTGGGCAGTGGGATTAGAAGGGATTAGGTGGGATGAGATTCAATTATTACCCATGGCAGGGATTGTCCCCTATTGCCATGGGATAAAATTAATGCCATGCTTTGTTGACAATACAGTGATACATTGAATGGATATACCCACCATCATTTGAAATTACTGAGAACAACACACATCTGTTATATCTATACCGTTCATTTATTTTGTAACCTCATTTCATGGCATGGGCCTAAAAATGAAGTAGATCCAAAACTTATGTGGCCCCAAAGAAGTTTTCAACGGTAAGCCTTCAATCCCCATTGCTTTCTATGATGGGGTCCACTTGAGCTTTAGATTTACCTGATTTTTTGGCCCATGCTCTAAAATAATCTCGATAAATTGGTGGACGGTGGGGATATAGCCCACACATCATGGTGGGACCTACACAACTTGCTAACATTGAGTGAAATTGGCACGGACCCAATGCAATTCCATTTAATGTAATTCCAAGCTTTTCCATTCTTCCCATACATGGAGTGGAATTGGCATAGAACCATTGAAATAATCCGTCTAGTTGGAAATGTTTAATATTTATAATTTTCTTTTATATAATAAAATCTTAACCATCCAGAAAATGTCCCTCTTGCATGTACGATTGTTAACAGAGTTTATGTTATAAATAGTGGTAAACACACACTGTTTCGGATTTGAAAATTTTATATTATTCAGTAGAGGGTTTCTAAAATAACGAGAGCGCCGTTTCCTCTCTTTTCCCATTTTCAATTTTCTTCCTTCGAGCGGCGTCTTCTTCCATCAATCTTCCATTGTTGCGATAGGGTGTTGGGGTTCAGGTTGAACGTGCAGCGGCATCTTCTTCTTCCAGGTGCTCGCTTCACGAATCGAATTTTCCTTTTTCATGTTTGTTTTTTTTTGCGTTGATTTTCCCACTCTTTGTTTTATACTTCTCTTCTGTTTTAGTAATTGAGATTTACATCTCGTTTTGGTAATACAGCAGTACAGAGTTGTATTGTAATGGATCCCGGCCCAGATCTTGGATCTAGGACACGTGGCACATTTTCACGTATTAGGGAGGGTAGGATTTGAAATCTCAAAAGCCACTGCATTTCTTACTGGGAACTGTAAATATATGTGCGAATTTTACCATGAAGAGTTTTAAGTAATCGGTCTTGCACACCAAAATCTACCGTAGATTTCACCTGGTGATGATCCCATGATGATCCCAGCCATCCATCAGATGCTAATCATGGATGATCCAGACCCGCAACCACACGGATTACATGATCTTAACCAACCAGCATATAGTTTTTCTGTCTGGCGAATGAGGAAGTTTGGTGGGCCGTTGATCATTTTTGTTTCTAACCATCCATTTTCAAGGGGCTAAGCAGACAGTTTGGATTCAAAATATTGATTGAATCATTTAACAGAAAATTTGCCTTGCCATGAGTGGATAAAGTAGCTCATGTACATCTTGCCAGTCACATGTGCCACCATGGCACATAGATCCAATCCATCCATCTAAGGTGTACCGCTGTGTAGATGCCCTGGCCCAAGAAACAGGTAGGTCCACTGGTCAGGTGGGCCACTGTTTACTAAAAAAATGTACGGCTGAGTTTTCTAACCGTCTCTATCAAAAAAGGGTGATCGTAAATTGTGGGTCCCCTAATTTTCTAGTTATGATGTTTGGGGATTTGAAATTTACACTCATCCTGATTGATAGATACACCATTTTTTTTTCTCATTTTGGTAATACAATAGTGGAGAGGTGGATATGTTATGTTACTGAAATTAGAAGAAGGGTGTATGCATAATAGGTATGGGTGTAAATTTTTGCTCTCTTGTTTTCTGTTTATTGGTTTATATGCAGTAGAATTGATGCTTCGGATTTGAAATTTACATCCACCTTGATTGAAAGGTACACCATTTTTTTCTCATCTTGGTAATACAATGGTGGGGAGGTGTAATGTTATATTACTGAAAGTAGAAAAGGGTGTATACATCAAAAGGGTAGGTATGAATTTTGGTTTCCTTATTTTCTATTTCTTGGTTTATTTATAGTGGAGTTGATGCTTTGGATTTGAATTTTACACCCATCCTTATTGATAGATGCACCCTTTTTTCTCATTTTGATACATGATAGCTTCGATTGTTATGTTATTGAAAATAGAAAAAAGGGGTGTTTCTACTTGTTTCTTGAGATTTACACCTACCCTGATTGATAAACACCCCATTTTCTCATTATGGTAATACGGTAATACGTATTTGTGCTGTTATGTTACTGAAAGTGGAAAATGGATGTATCTGTCAAAAAAGGGTGGGTGTAAATGGTGGATCAGTTGATTATCTGTTTCTAGGCATTAAAATTCAGTTAGTTTGATGCTTGTGAATTGATATTTAGGCCTAGCCTAATTAGTGGCAGCAACCTTTGTTTCTACTTTGGTAATACAATAGTACAATGTATCATTGAAAGAGGAAAAGAGAGGGTGCATTCATCAATCAGGGCGGGTGTAAATAGTGGATGCTTAGTTTTATGTTTCTTGGTTTGTTGGCCTTTGGGATTGATATTTACATCCATCCTGATTGACAGTGGAGCCCCTTGTTTATGCTTTTTGTAAGTACTGTTGTATTTTCTTAGTGAAGGGAGTGTCTTATCAGTCGTGGAGGGTCTAAAATGGTTGCTCAGTTGTTCTTGATTTTTTCAATTTTAGGAACTGATATATACAGCTTCTTGATTGATAGATAGCCCGTGTTTCTCATTTTGGCAACACCATAGCACAGAGCTGTATTGCTACATTACCAAAAGTAGAGAAAGGGCGTGTATCTAAGAAAAGGGGTGGGCATAGATAGTGGCTTCCTTAATTTTCTGCTTCTTGGTATACAAGCAATAGAATTGGTATCGGGAATTGATATTTACATCCATCCTGTTTCTAGGTTTACAACAACATCCTTTATCTGTACATTCGGTTGTATTGTTGTATTACCAGAAGTAGAAAAAGAAGGGTGTTTTAATCTATCAAGGTGGGTGTAAATAGCAGATCTATTATTCCTGATATCTTTATTTCAATTTTCTATGTTTCTTGGTTTACATGCAGCAGAGTTAATGTTCTAATGCGAAAATTAAAGGATTCGCTACTGTTAGAGGTTCTTCATGCAATAAGCAATTTTTTTTTTTTTTTTTGGGTTGATTCCATTTTCATCTGATAGTTACTAGCGGTAGAATCAATTTGGTAGTGCAAGAGGAAAATAAAAAATAAAAATCATCCCTTTCATGAGAAAAAGAAAATGTATGAAAGCCCACGAAAGAAAATGAGGAAAAAAAAAAAAAACTATATTCAATACCTTTGAAAACCATGACCAATGAAATGTGACTCTTGAATCTTGATAATTTTAGTTAAAAAAATTAAGCTTTTCTAATTATTAGCTTCCTTTTTTAGTTGATCATATTTTGATGCAACTTGGTTATCAAGGCAATGGTTAGTCACATTTTGATGCAATTTGGTTATCTGGAGCATAAATGTGTGCACGCATGGAATCAATTTCAAAATTCTGGATTTCTTCTTCTTCTTCTTCTTCTTTTTTTTTTTTTTTTTTTTTTTTTTTTTTTTTTTTTTTTTTGCCATTTTGGCCATCTCTAGACTATTTTTTTATGTGAATAGTAACTCAGTTACTGAAAAATGTAGATCTTTAGCATTGATTAGAGAAGTGCTTATATTTTTTAACAAAACCAGATGGTTATTGGTCTTGTACTTTTAATCTCTGTCTTCTTATTTATTGCATTTTCTTTGTTATGTTTTGCTTTGTTTTACCATTGAAAGTAACTGAATATTTCTTGTACCCTGGTCTTTAGACCTACACAGAGTATTGGAATGCTATCCAGCACATTTTTTAGGAGTACTCGGAAGGAAGATACTGTAGTTCCTATGGTAAGAATAGTTTTAGGTATTGTTGTTACATACTTCTTAAATGCTTTTGAATTGTGTTCAAAATTCTTTTCCAGCAGGCTTATTGCTATATTTATGTTGAATGAAAGTAAATTGACTGGATAATCATTTAGGGGTGGTTATGGCCTAGGTTTGGGCCATGTCAAGGTCAGCCAGAATCTAACCTATTTACTAATTGAGCCAAAATCAGACTTCACATACATTATTTTAATGCAAGCCGAGGATAAACATCTTATGCTAGAAGTAAGATTCATTTTTCTCTACTTGTTACTTTATTAAAAGCATGCCACTATTTTTCTCTACAGTCCAATCTGTTGATATGATGGACTCCCCATAGATGGGAGATGCACAAAAAATTTGCCAAATTGGAGGATCCTAACAATTATTCTTAAGAGCAGTAACAACCCATATTCTGAGATTTGTTTTGGGAGATGTGTTTGATGATGCAGGCTGAAGTGTATCATTCGTACATGGAAGTGTTACGTGGATATGAGATTTTTAATGCAGATGGAGAGATGTGGAGGAAGCAAAGAAAGACTGCAAGCTTGGAGTTCGCATCAAAGAACTTGAGAGATTCCAGTACTCTCGTATTCAGAGACTGCCCTCAAGCTATCAACTATCTTATGCCAAGCTTTTATCCAAAACCAACAAGTAGGTGTGCAGGTCTTTCTCATCTACCCAAGAAACACTCTCTTCTAGTGCATGCATATCTTTACTAATGCATGTGGATGTGCGTGTCTTTCTAAAGAGTAATGATCACATGAATCTCATCACATTCAACTCATAGTATGTTGTACTTTTCTTTCCCCTCAATGTGTCATGTGTGTAGGATGTCCAGGTAGTGCAAAAAGGTGGGCCCAATCAGGATGAGCACTTGGCCTGAAAATTGAACAGGTCGACTCAACAAGTAGGGCGACAACCAATGATCTGACCCAACATACAGCTGTTGCCCAATTGATGTGTGGATACACCTATTTTTCATGGTGGAATCCACATTTTGCAAGAAAGAATTGGATGTTCTACGCATGTGCAATTCCCACCGGCAATGGTATATCATGCTAAATTAGCTTTCTGTGCAGTTTTTGGTCTTATACAAAAAAAAAAAAACTTTTGGTCTTATATAAAAAGTTTCAGGATGACAATTAGCCAACATTTGGCATCATGGACTTTTCCTCAATTATTGGCTTGCCAATGTGCAAGTTATAGATTGGGGCCTTTTGTTGTTGTTGTATAATTTTTGTGATGATAGAATTAGAGTTTCATGCTTGGCAGAGAAAGGGTTAAGCAGAGGCTGGCACATTATCATGGGGTGTTGCCCATATATATGTAGTTTTCCAATGATGCAGAAGAGACTCTTGAGCTCTGAATCTCCTACTGGTATGGAATTATCGAATGCTTGCACTCATGGATCCTGATTGTTTTTATTTCCCCTTGTTTTCCCCTTTAATAGTTAATTCTATAAAATTTTCATGCACTAGAGCCGAGGTTTGTTGGAGGGAGAGCATGTTACTCTTGTCCAAAGCTACAATGCTCAGTTATTGCGGTTGATAATTACTACTGAATATTTTGGCCAGGCATTGGTGAAAAATGCAACAGATGTTATTCTGAATATTCCACAGGGTTGGCACTAGGCAGAACATGATAAAATGTCATTTGCTTAAACTTTGGTTTTGCAAGATTGGTTGTGGAGTGCTACTCTCAATATTTTGTGCTGTTTGATCTGTTTGCAATGGATTCCTATTACTTTTCTTTTTCAGATTTCTTTGAAGCTAACATGTTCTCTGGTGACTGAGTTACCAAATTTGTTAATAGGATTCTTAATAGTGTGAATTATTTTTTGAATGACTATCAGGTGCAAGATTTTTTAAAAAATAATAATAATTTATCGATATTTTTTTTATTTACAGATATTTTTGCGACGGATCTAATTTCTAAACATAGAATACCGACGGATTCGAGGTCCGTCGCTTACTCATATTAGCGACGGACCTTATCCGTCGCTAATTTTTTAGTGACGACTAAATTTTTGAACATTACCGACGGATTTTTTATTTTTTACGATGGATTTTATCCGATGCGACGGACCTTATCCGTCGCAAAATAAACGACGGATTATATTCGTCAAGAAAAAAAATGACCCGATAAACAGCGACAGTTTACGACGGATTTGGTCCGTCGCAAATCAGCAATTTTGGCGTAGTGTTAGGTCCTTGTATAGGTCTTTGACCTGTGGTCTAAAATCTGGGTGCGTTGTGTGGACCCTTGCTCTATGGAGAGCATAAACATCTGGTTAGGAGTGAACCAGTAAAACTCTGGGTTTGAGGTGAACCACGTAAAACCTCTATAAAGGTTAAAGGTGAACCTGATTTAAAACCTTAGGTTTGAGGTGAACCCCGAGGAACCTCTTAAGTGAAATCCAGTACACTCAAGGGTTGAGTGTGACAGCCGGGAGTGGAGTAGACAAGTAGTCAAACCACTATAAAAATGACTGCGTTTGAGATGATTATTGTCTTTCAGTTATATGATTTCTTAGCATGCCTTTATATCTGATTATCTGAGATCACACCTTAGACACACATAGTCATATCTTTCACAATCTTATCTGCAACTTGTTTATCTTACAAATAGGTTGTGATTGGATCCTCTACAAGGCTTGGAAGCCAGTAGAGTTAATTTGAGTAATCTTGAGAACTTTATACATAATAAGATTAGAGTGATAGGATTTTTAAATAACTCATAAATCTTTAAAAAATCCTATTCACCCCCTCTAGGACATATTGATATATTCCAACTTCTACTCAAGCGGTCTTCACCACTATTTCAATTGGTATCAGAGCGGGTCTCTGTTTAAGGGCTTCACCGCCTAGAGAGTGATCTTGACTGAAGTTGGGAATATGGCTAAAGGAGAGGGCTCATCAGGCACTAGACCTCCAGTATTTGACGGCTCAAACTATGCATACTAGAAGGCTAGAATGCACTACTTTCTGAGATCTTTGGACCACGATGTTTGAGAGATAGTTGAAAATGGATATGTGCCACCAACAGATCAAGTTTGATTAGATAGTGGCACAACTATCACAAAACCCAAATCTAAAGAGATGTGGACGACGTCTGATAAAGATAAACAGACCTCTGAAGCTAAAGCTATGAACGCAATCTACTGTGCCATGTCCCAGGATATATTCAATCAGATAAGTATGTGTGGGACATCAAAAGAAGCATGGGATTTACTGGAAATAACTCATGAAGGCACAAGTACTGTGAAAAGGTCCAAACTCCAACTATTGACCTCACAGTTCGAAAGTCTCAGAATGGAAGAGCATGAGACATTTATGGAGTTCTTTACAAAGCTAAATATCATTTGTAACTCCATGGGTGGATTGGGAGAGAAAGTCCCGGTACCGAAAATTTGCAGGAAAGTTCTAAGATCCCTACCAGAGCGATTCAATCCCAAGGTAACAACAATTGAGGAGTGTAGGAATATAGATGAAATGAAAGTAGAAGAACTAGTAAGTTCCCTACAAACCTTTGAACTACACTTTACTCAATCCTAAAAATCCAAAAACACTATCCTAAAAACTTCTAAGAAAACATTATATAAGGACAATGAGAGTGAAAATGAAGATGAAAATGATGGAGTGGCTTTGCTGGCACAAAAATTCAGAAGATTCTTTCAAAAGAATCGCGGTCGTCCCTTTAGAGGTAGAAAGGTGGGTAACAAACCCTTTGCAGAAAAATTTGGTAAAAAGACCAAAGAACCATAGTGCTACACCTGTCAAGGGTATGGACATTTCCGTCTGACAATGAGGAATCTGACACTGAAAATGAAGAAGAAGAAAAAGATAAGTTGCAAGATGCTTACAATTAACTCTATACTTATAGCATCAACATTCTTAAAAAACTTGGAATCTCGAAAAACAAGAAGGTACTTCTACAAAAAGATCTGGATAAAACACTAGAGATCAATTCTTATCTAATCATTGATCTACAACAATATTATGTAGAAAATGACAAGTTGGAAAGAATCAACCTATCCCTAAAAACTGAATCATCTAAGCTTACCAAACAAATTGAATTATTAGAAGATGAGAATAGGAATCTCAAGAATGAGAATCACACACTCCACTATGACTTAGAAAAATCAAGAAAATTTGCTGCAATAAACTATAAATTCTCTCAGAGTGGTGAAAAGCTTGAAAGGATGTTAGGGATAGGAAGGCCTGGAAAGGACAAAAGTGGCCTAAGATATGAGAAAACTAAGAAGAAAATAGGAAATGCAACACCAAAAACTAAATCATTGGCTGCTTCAGGAAGCAATGTAAGAATCTCTCCAGTATGTCATTTACGTGGTGATATGGGTCATTATGAGGTTGAATGCCTAACACCAAGACGAACTTCACATAACTCTAGACAAAATCACATTGGAAAATTCAAACCAATCAGAGAAACACAGAATGTTAAGAATTCGTCTAGGAAAAACACTCATCTATCACCACCTAAGATGCAAGACAGGAGAAAGAAGTTTATTTCAAAATGGATAGAAAAAGAAAAACAAGATTGTCTTATGACTAATCTTCACATACCCTGAAAATTTCAAGTGTGAAAGGACAAGTCCAAGTCATGCATCTGACTTGGATATTTGCTGAAATGATGCAAATTTTGCTGAGCCTAAAGTAGTACATCTGAGGTTCTTGACCTCAAACTTTTGTATATGAACATACATATGTTTGTAATTTTGGTGTGTACAAAAATTGTACATAATTTTTGAAAGGTATACTACTGATTTATAGAAATTCTAAAAGTATACTAGGGAGATTGGTTGTGTTGAAAATTGAAAAAGATCCATCTTCGATATGAGCGTCGATAGGTCACTTGTGAATGTCGATCACATCGAGAGAGAATCGATATCATCGACGACTCTCCGGGTAGCAGAAACGTCAGGACGGTTGTTCTTCCCTAGAACTTGAATTTAAGAATCAAAACTCGGAAACTGAGAACATCATCAAAGGGATAGGTAGTCGCTGCTTGGTAAGAATCAGTAGATTAAGAAGTAGTGCCTCATCGGGCGCTCTCTGTCTTGGATATTTCATCTTTCCAAGATGGAAAAAGATAAAGGATTGTTCCATCCACAATGTACATCAACTGAAAAGAAGAAAGGTAAGCATGATGCAACTGCCTCTTCTCCATCATTCAACTTAAATCTTGTGGCAGAACGAATGGTTCACAGAAAGAGTATCGAGCCCTTTGGGATCATCGACCTTTTGAAACAAATCGGATGGGAAAATGTTGTGAACATTGGAGGAGCTTTTCAACATAATCCGGTACATCAGTTTCTAAGTTTGATTTATAATGTTGAAAATGATCCCCCAGTTATCTCAGTCATGGTCATGAATCGAGTTGAATACATCACACCAAACCAGGTAAGTAGGATGATTAACATGCAAACGACTGGAATAACTGTATCTAATCGAAATATGAATGGTCTAGGTGTGTGGGGGAAAGTTACTCGAGCATTGTGTAATGGTGCCACAATTCCTAGGAATGCCAAATATGTTCTTCATGTCAAGCATCTTAATCCTACCTATAGGATTCTTCACAGCATTTTTAGCTCTAATGTCTATCCCTGTGAAGTCTCCAGCAACAAGCTCTCGCCATACATCCTTAACATTCTGTACGATATTCATCTGGGAATTACAATCTGCCTACCCACTCTGATCGTACAACAACTGATCCGTGTGTCTAAAGAAGCATCCATCACTATACTACCATTTCCATGTCTTCTATCTAAGCTTTCACGTCAATTCGGACTGCCATCATCTCATGATCTCCCTTATCCATGTGCGTGGTTCAATTATGAAGACATACGTAACCTAAACATTTACAAAAATGTGTTTTGTGGTGGTAGAACCAGTTCAATTCCTAGTAGTAACAGTTCCATACACAATTCCGACTCTGTTAAAGTCATTCCAAACATTCCTGTACAAGACAGTGTACGAGATCTTCTGGAGGGACAAGCTCACATTGTAAAGCGACTCGATGACTGCGAAGCCTATCTTTCCGAAGTTCGACAATGAATGGTGGCCCTGCAACGTGCAGCAAAACAAGTTCTGAAGCGGCTACCTACTCCACGAGCTTACTCAAGATAAACATCCATCACATCCCTGAAGTTCTTCTGAAATGCTCCAGACCTAAATACCTTTTGAATGCCTGTGATCATATTTATATGTGTGTTGATAGTTGACTGACTGAGTATTTGTTTTTGGTTACTGCTGTGTGGAGCAGTATATATATTTTTGGATAGGACTGAACATTTTTTTTTGGAATTTACTGCTATCTGAGGTAGTTGTGGGTTTTTTTTATGGCTGCACAAAACTCATATCTTTTAATGCCATAATTCTGCTTTCAGTTCCCCTAGTTTGTCTGATGGAATGCATATGATGTTCTCAATAAATATTACAACTACTTTATCGTGTTTAATATGCATTCATGACTTATGAAATTAATGTTTGTTTTAAACTGATTTCATCTTTATACATCTGTATCTATTGGTTCTCCCATGAAATTCATTCTTCAGTCAATATCACTTACTGCACCTTTGCCAATGACTGACAAAAAGGGGGAGAACAATTGAAAACACCCCAAGTGGAAATTGTATATCTAATGTGTTGCAGGTGTTAGGGGGAGTAGTTGCACCAAGAAAGGGGGAGTTTTGAAGTAAGGAGTGGATATTTCTAGAATATGTACATGGGTTAGAAAATATTGTAAAATTATGTAAATGCATGTATACATAATTTAGGGTGTCTAGAAGTATTGTAGGGTGTTTTGGGTATTTTGTCACGTAATTGACAAAGGGGGAGATTGAAAGTGCACTTACTTATGCCTTGGTTTGTCAAGTTACGTGTATGGTAAGTCAGACTGGCTGCAAAACTCGATAGGAAGATTATTTCAAGTATCTGCCTCAACCGGATGTGTGGAAGCTCGTAATAGGTAAATCATAGCCTCACATCCCTTGTCCCAAAACACCAGGTGAATTAAACCCTTAAAACAAGATAGACATCTTAGGGTTTTTATGGTGAGAAAACTTTTTCAAAATAGAAAAATCTCTAAGTTTTTCTCACCTTGTCGATTTTATCGAAGCATCCTCGATATGATCGACCTACACTGTCAATGTCCTGGATACCTTAACGATATTATCGATAAGAGGACCAAAAGTATCCAGCAACTAAAAACTCATCTGGACGGATTTATCGATGTATCGATACACCTATCAATATCATCGATATAAGCACAAATATGTCCAGCAACTTCACAATATATCTGGACAAATTATCGATATATCGATACTCATATCGATATCATCGATATTCAAATCTCGAGACTATCGGGAGTGGCTCGATAAAATCGACAGGCTGATTTTTGGCGCCCCTGTTTTTTAATGAAAATATCAAAATTCATCGATATATTAATGACCATCTGATATGATCGGAGGTCCATCGATGATATCGATGGTGGGCGCGCATTTCTTACCGCAGTTATTTTAGGATGTTTTTAACTATGATCGGGGGCCGTTCAATTTAATCGATATTCAAATATCGATGATATAGACACCTGATCGATTGCATCGAACTAAGCAATAATCTGTCCAGCAAGTTCAAAGATAAATCTGCTGAAATTATCGATGCCTAGACTCAGATCTTGATATCATCGACATTCAAATTCCGATGACCTCGACGGTTCCCCCTATTATTCATGAAAAACCTGAAATATCTCAAAGTCAAGTCTCTCTCAATTTTCATGTGTCGATGGATCGAATCTGTCATCGATGAAATCGGAGTTCGAAATCCGATGACATCGACAATGACTTCGATTTATCGACCAATTGGCAAAGAGTTTCAAAAGCATATGATATTGGGTCCGAGTCATCGAGCAAACCATCAATGCCATCGAGAGTATACGCTCGATGATATCAAACCTGCTCGATGATATCGAACTCTATCATAAATGTGATCGTTTTATATCCGTTGAAACTTTTTGCCTATTTATAGAGGACTTGTCTTTTGTTGCTGTGAGAGAAAGAAGAGAGAGCTTTTGAGTGTTGCAACTTATATCCTATACCCAAAGCCCTTTCTCTCAAGGGAGTTCATCCTCCAATCCACCCTTACCATTGATATCAAATAGAGTGGATTGGGGAATGAACTTCCGCATTCAAGGATCCTCCAGCTACTACCTTAATGGCAAATCGTTATGCTGGGATGCCTTGAATGCATGAGAGAAGAACTACTCTATCTTCCTTATAGGAAAATCTTTAGAGAGTAGGATTCCATCTCACCCTTGACCCAACTCGAAACCAAGCATTGGTATATCATCTTGCGTTGCGGATCAAGGGAGTTGAAGACTCTTTGTCGACAAGAAGGAGAAGATCTTCGTCGTTGTGCTTAACGGGACTCATCAACTTATCTGTAAGTATCCAGAGTCCAAAGGATACTTGTGATAATTCCTTCCTAGGTCTTGGTCCTAAGTGGTTCTCACCCTTTGAAGACCTCAAAGAGGCCTCCGGTGAGAGTGTTCACAGTGTGTGCACAGGGTGGACCCTTGCTCTTGTGTAGGGCATAAACTGTTAGGTCCTTGTGTAGGTCCTTGACCTGTGTGGTCTAAAATCCGGGTGCGTTGTGTGGACCCTTGCTCTATGGAGAGCATAAACATCTGGTTAGGAGTGAACCAGTAAAACTCTGGGTTTAAGGTGAACCTAATTTAAAACCTTAGGTTTGAGGTGAACCCTGGGAAACCTCCTTAGTGAAATCCGGTACACTCAAGGGTTGAGTGCGACAGCCGGGAGTGGAGTAGACAAGTAGTCGAACCACTATAAAAATGACTGTGTTTGAGATGATTATTGTCTTTCAGTTATGTGATTTCCTAGCATGGCTTTATATCTGATTATCTGAGATTACACCTTATATACACATTTAATCCTTCACAATCTTGTCTGCAACTTGTTTATCTTACAAATAGGTTATGATTGGATCCTCTACAAGGCTTGGAAGCCAGTAGAGTTAATTTGAGTAATCCTGAGAATTGCATACATAATAGGATTAGAGTGATAGGATTTTTAAATAACTCATAAATCTTTAAAAAATTCTATTCACCCCCCTCTAGGACATATTGATATATTCCAACTTCTACTCAAGCGGTCTTCACCGCTATTTCACTTTGCCACAGTCCCGACTTACTTTCTTTAATTATGTCTAGTTTAATATTGTAAGATAATCTATACACTCTTAGTGTATAAGGAATTTGGACAAAATAGGTTAACGGGCAGACTATCTTTCTAAGGCCATATGCACAATATGTATGCCCTAATGGTCTGTGATTCAGGACCTAATCCCTAATTGTCTGTTGCCAATTGAGCAATTTCTTAGGCCTAAAAAGACAAAGTCTCCATCGGGCTATATATTGGTTTGGCCAACACATAAGAAAAGTTGTGTAGTAGGTCTGAGCTGGATACATGAACCTTCTGCCTCGCGTAGACAAAAAATTTATCGTATTAGTTCTTAATCCTAGTTGATCCTGACCTTTTACTTGATTAGAGCATAGAGTTCATTGGTAACTACCAGGATTGAGAATTCAATTTAAACAACGAATACCTCGCTTATATATATAGTTCTCTACTCCATGTTTCTGTTTGTAATAACTCTTTAGGAAGGTAATTCTAAGGGGTGTATTGATTTGACCGAACATTAAATTCAAGGGATATATAAGTTTTTTTTTTCTGAGCGTGAATAGTTTCTACGTCAAACAAGCTTCCAAAGAGTTACTAAGAGTTACTAAAGAAGCCTATAAGTATTGCGGAGATTCAATGAAAGAATGAATTTTCACTCCAACCTAATCAAGCCGACTAACTAAGTCTATCACTCAATTATCTTAGTGTAATTGGTCTCCTATATTCCTTAGTGTAACCAATAGCCTAGTCTTAATTTTAGGAGTAGCGGTAATCCAATAGTTGTAATCCAAAGTCTACACTCATACGCTAGATGATTTTAGACCATTTCTAATATAAGAAACTGTTTTATCGCTTAGGGTCAAAGTTGTCTGATTGGAATTGAGTTGCCTGAACTTGAATGTAACTATACTCGAGCACTACACACATGTTCATACTAGCTAAGAAGGTCCTAGGGTTCATGTTATTAATTTATTGAATTTCCTAAACTGTCAAATCCTTTGAAATCTAAGAGTACCACTCTAGGTCCAAAACTCTAAGGGCTTGTTTGGCCAGTGGTATTAGGTTGTATTAAATGGGATTACATTACTAATCCTACCTCGGGATGGGGAGTGACATGTTTGGTAGGAGGGTGGGATGGGATTAAAACTTATTTTGTATTGGCTTTGGAGAAAAATGAGTCTTGTGTTGGAAAGTGTGAGATGGGATTTCCAAATCCCATGATGAGGAATTTCCAAGTGTAATTTGAAAGGAAATCCCGGGATATACTTTTCATTGCATATATTCCAAACATGGGATTGGAAACCATGGGATACACCCAATCTAGAGACAATACCTTACACATACATTTATTGTTACTTTTACAATTCCATCCACCTTAATCTCACCGAATGTAGTTGGCCGAACAACCCTAAATGTCCTAACATTTAGAGGGTGTGAAGGTTATGGGACACGAAAATATGGGTTAGTGGGTTTGGAAGGTTATGAGACACAAAAGTAGGGTTTTGTGCTCATATGGGTGTGAAATGGTGAGGCCAAGAGGAGTAAGAGATGGGTATAGAGGAGTAATGGTGGAGGGGTGGAAGGAGTTCACAATTGTCAAGTACAACTCCAACTTGTCAAGCATTCTACAAATTCGATGACAAAAGGAGCTTCATGCATTTCATTTAACCCAAAATCGTTACAATACAGGGAATACAAAGTTGCATGAATCATGACAGAAGATGCATGTGAGCTAACACAACCAAAGCCTCAAACATTTAAAACATGCTACCAATGACCACACTACTAGGCCTATCAATCATGAAAACAACACAAGGATCCTAACACAGCAACAAACAGACTACTAGACAACGGCGCGGATGACTAGGCATCCAAGTCTGGCGAAGGAGGAGGGGCACCCTTTCTCTTTCCCATAAGAGAAAGAAAGGTGGAGATCGAAAATATGGCCGTAACTAGCTCGAAGAAGGCCATTGGAGAGGAACAAAATGTGGGATTAAGATGGATGGTGGAGTTGTGAAATAATGAGTCACAAGAGGAGGTTTATGGACTCAAAGCAAGGAAAAGAAGAAAGTGGGAGATGCATGTAACTATAGAGGGCAATTGGGAGCATAAAATGATGAAAACACTAATTTTCTAAGAAGAATGAGGTGGGATATGAAGTTCTCACGATTCTAAGGTACAACATGGGGATTTGAGAGTTCAAATGAGAGAGGATGAAGAGTGTAGATAGCCGTGGCGATGGATTTTGAGAGAGGCGTAGGTGTGTTGCACGAAAATGGGAGAAGAGGTGATTGGAGGGGGATTTGAGTGAGGGTTTGGTTTTTATTTTTATTTTGGGTTTTCTTGAAGAAAGAAGAGCTTGGAGGGGTGCTTTGAGGGTGAGGGGGCAATACGGACAAGAAATAGGGGTCCCCCAAAATTTCATGGGCCCCACACGTGTCTAGGGGTCAGCTTGACTGGCCCGGGCAAAGGGGACCGCAGTTGACCGCGGTGGGCGCAGCGCCACCGCGGTCCTCTGGATTGGGTGCGGTGCAGCCATGGTAGGGCGGTGGTAACCCCCCTCCTGGGGTGTCAATGATACCCCGGGTCCACCGTGGGTCCCCCCGGATTGTATTCTTTGGCCCACGACTCTATTTTGAGTCGTTTCAAGTTATTTCGTGTAGTTTCTGATGTACAATCGCATTTATCGATTATTGAAAGCCGAGATGGGATAACTTATCATCTAAACCCGTCAATTGACGGTCTAGGGGTGATCCGGGATCATTTCACGTGATCACAGGTGTGTACGGGCTCGATCTTGGCGGCCAATTTCGGTGAATTTCGCCGATTGACGAAATTAGAAAACCTAGGCTTATTTCTACGTTCGTATCGCACCCACCTAGGTCAAAAGGTGTCAGCGTACATTGTGTGACCATAACCCAGGTCCAGTGTAATCCAAATCATGCTCTGATACCATTTTGTAACGCCCTAAAAATCGGGGGTCGAGCATAGACTCAACTCCCGAGTTCTAACGCATCACTTATGCAACATAGATAATGATGATTTAATGTTATCCGTGTTAGTGCATTAAAGATTATTGGGATTAAGACAAAATGGCATATCACACTTCAGAGACAGTTAAAGTACGTAAGCGGAAGACTGTGATAGATATATAAAATATATAAATGTTCACTCCCCAAGTATAAGGTTGTGATGTAGTAATAATCTCGGTAAGTCCGAGGTCGATTCCATAAGGACTGCAACCTGTACGTTATCTGAAAATAACTAGAACTAGAACTAGAACTAGAATAAGATGAAATCTAAATCAGGTGAATTCGAGGAATAATGGTGAAATAGTAAACTAAAATATGTAGAATTCAAAGGTAGGGAACTAGGGTGCCAAGGATCCACTTGTAGAGATCAGGGAGATCTACGCTTGATTCAAGAACACAACTGGACTTCGACTCCCATCTTCATCCAGTTGGAAAATATAACCTGTAAATCAATTATGAACTTCATTTAATTTAGTTTTCAAGAGATTAGACATGTGTAAATTAGAATAGATTCCATCACAAAATCATGCCCATGAGACAGGACAAACAATAAGATTAAACCAATCCACAGCCAATTTGAGTGATGTATGAATGTCAGGAAGAGTTCCATCATTCCACCATGTCCAAGGGGCGATGGTGAACAACAGGGCGTCCTGATTTCATAATCAAATAATGGAAAAGAAATACTCAAAGCTATCGCAGACTCATTGTAATTTCAGTCACAACAAACCATTAAAAAAGCTAGAAGTATTCCTTAAAATCAAACTAGGATTAAATCAATTCATAAGTAGGAATCCAAGCCATTGAATCAGCCCACCACACTACAAGCTTCACCTCTTAGCCCTAGCTAAGAGGTTCAACCCAACATGATTAAGCTATCCTCAAGATAAAATAAAAATTAAAAACAGAAAATAAAAACTAGGAAAAAGAAAACTCTCTCGGCCTTAGAATTGTGCTTCCCCCTCTCTTCCACGGCTGCACCCTCCCTTTTATAACAGGAACGTAGGTCGGTGGGAATTTTCAGAACCAGCTACGTACGCAGTGAAAACGCATAACTTACTGCGTTTGGATTGATTTTCAGGACGGAAGATCATCCCATCTTCCATTCTAACTTCATGGCTGGGGTTAGGACCCTCTTTTGCAACGTGTGGACGGTCTGGATCATAGATCCGACTATGATTGTGCTCGTACAACTGCCGGAGAAGCCGGGCAGCGTCCGGACGCATGTCCGTGTGCTATACCTGCGAAAATATGGATCTGCGTAACCCGTGGGGCCCACTTCCCTGTTTGTTTGAGAAATCCACAACGTTCATCTACTTTGTGATCGAATTTCGGTTGAAAATGTGCAGTTTTGGATCGTCCTTGATGCGGCCCACTTGATTCCTTGGTATCATCTGCTGAGGGAGGCCCTATGCACAGTCGATTTGTAGAGAGAGTTGTGTCTTCAAATCGGCTCGCCTTCCGTGTGAAAACACATCGTGGGTTCGGTTAAACTGTGCCCTTGCATCTCCCGTGCATGAAGCAGTTGGATTTTTCACCAGGGGTCGTTTTGATGGCCTACCAGCCATCCCACGGACGGTAGCGTGTGAGAGGAAAATAGAGACTCCATCTCTGTTTAGGAAGGCTGGTTGGCACGGTCAAACGAAAGCTGACCGCTTGGCATCGTTTAGTGCACTGCAAGTGCACTTGCTGCAGTGCACGTGTAACACTTGTGTGGGCCCCAAAATGGCATTTCTAATTAATCCACACCGTCCATCTTCCTTACCATCTCACTCAAAGGGTTGGGACCAAACTTGAAGCATATCCTGATATTAGGTGGGTCCCAATTTAGAGATTCATGGGCTGATCTAGCCTTTTGGCCACTTCCACATGGATCCAAGGGCTCAAATTTGATGTGTATGGTTAATTTAAGGTCCTCAGGCCGTGTATGAAATTTCAGGCTGAACAGATGGTGGAAACTCTGTGATCTTACATTCTGGCTGACTTTTAGGGCACTTGAGCTTCAGTTTCTTCATTTTCTTAGATCTCGGCCGTGTAAAATCATCAATATCAATCCCTAGGAGTCCGTCCCTTACCTTGACATCATCAGCGTGTTAATTCCATACGTTTAGCACCTTTTTATAGTCCATTTTCTCAAATATACCTTGCACCACAAACACAATTAAAATAGACCGTTAATAGCATCTTGTTCGTAAATCAAGGCAGTAGCTGGGGTCTAATATCCAATATTTGACCCTCAAAACAACCCCCAACCAACATTTTACTAGTCCCGAGCAAAGTATGCGAAAATAAATTGAGAATTACTAAAAAAATTTCTAAGAACTCGAGTGATTTAGAAAATAATCCAAATACTAGAAATCTGAGATTCACAACTGTTGGGCACAAATTTCTCCTGGAATCCAGCTCACGGTAACTTCATAATCAAGTTCAAATATTAATCCATTAACTAGAATAATTCTAAACATTGAGTTCCATGAGTGTATCATGTCATCTCTGCTTATCACTATTAAAATGTCCAATTGTCAATTTCATGATAACATTGATGATCAAAAGAGCATTCAAGACAACCTAAACTAGGTCTTGCCTTACAGTTCATCTTTTCATATTTTTTTTCAGCTTTTGATTTTTCCATTAAAAGTAACGCCAAGAAGGGGAATCAAATCCTCACCTGTAGGGAGCAAACCCATGGTGAAGACTGTACACCCAACCCTTTTTACATATGTCCATGGGGAATTAAATCTACACCTATAGGGAGCAAACCTATGGTGAAGATTATTCATCCAACCCTTTCCAAAGGTATCTATTTTTGCTGGGTATTTTCTTTTTCTTTAATTGATCATGACAGGCAAATTTTCCATGTTGATTCCTTACATGCTTAGTGATTACCAAGTTCACCTTTCAATATCAAATTGAAACCTTACTGTGAGAGCGAGATGTGACACGTGAATCATGACTTAATCAACGTTTACAACTTCTAATTCTGGATTAACAATTCAAACTTAACTGTGAAGTCTAACAGATAACTGAATCCAAGAGTCATAAGTTACCAACATTATTTATCCTGTAATTCTAAATCCAAGATGGTCGTCAAAATCACTTTAAATTCTCAAGAAATTCTAGAAAAATTTTAAAAGTTTTCACAATTTCTGCTCAAGATTAAGAAAACACTGAATAGGCAACCTAATCGCCTACCCCCAACCTAAAATCTACATTATCCGCAATGTGAAAGATATATGAGCATGCAATGCAATTGAGATAACGACAGGAAATGAGAAGTGATGGGAAGATAGTACCTGGATAACGAATCGAGAGAGAATTTTTCACAAGGACCTCAGCATTAAAGCCGATCAGCATGAGAGTGAAGACACGAAAACAAACTATCCTAAAACAATGCAGGAAGCAAACTAACCTAATGGCATAAAACCGTCTATCCTAGAAAAACATAAAGCAAACTACCTTAGTCCCATGAAAACAGGGGAAAAGCTACTCAGTAGTGCTGCAAGATTCCTCTTCTGGCCAGTATCGTGATAAATTTCTCAGTAGGTTTCTCAACAGGATCATCCAAAAGCCCTTATTGCAATAGGCTTTAATGCCATAGAGCATGAATGGTTAAAGAAACTTATGTACCTCAACAAGAATTTTTCGTTGATTCACCTGAGGTATCCAAAGTATATATGATTCACCTGTGTCAGAAAAAGTCTCAAAGTTAGTATCCCATGGTGAATAAGAGACTATAGGCAGATAAAATTTAGAAAAACTTTCAGGAAGTAATGTAGTCTCAACACATTCCAAAGTTTCAGACTTCGGTTCAATTTTCAGCTTCTCTTCCTTTAATGGTAAACATTCAGGGTCTGGGGAAGGAGGGGCTTCAGAGTAAGGGTTGACTCGATTAGTAACAACTTCCAAGATAGTCTCTTGTAAGGCATCTACTATTTCTTTAATCATAGGATCATTCGAATCTAAAAAGTGTGCCACGTAATCGTCTAAAGAATTGGGAAATTCAGCTGAGAGTGACTTGTCTCCTTCATCAAAGTCTGTGATGATTTTTTCAAGGATTCTATCGTCTCTAGAAGTAGATGGATGCATACTCTCTTGCTCTTGCCCTTCACAGACAAATTGACAATCAATAGGCAAAGCATTGATGTTAATACTCTGTTCATTGAAGCTACTCAGTTGAGGCATTGAAACGTTTAAAGTGTATAGCTCAGATTGTAGCCTCAACTGAGTAGTTTCAAATTCCAGAGTCATGTCAAGTAGATCGTCCATCTCCTGAATCATATCATCATTTAACTCAGGGCAGTGGTCCAAACATGCATCACAAGAGTTGGAAGGGTTAGTTGAAAATGGTTCATTCTCCACATTCAAATCAATCATGTCAAGCAGGTGGAGTAGATCATTATGGTTGACAACTTCCTGAACCTCGTGATCATTGGCAGGGGCCATACTTGAGATTGAATCCCAATACTCATCATTCAGTTTCGTGCGGTATGCACTTGGGATGGGATCACATTCCTCACATTCTATTCCTAGGTTAGGTTGAGGTTCGAATAAACTAACCTCTACCTCATCAGTGTAATCATGTGTGTCATGTAAGTGAAGTGTGTCACTATCATTATATTTGAAAGACACCCACGTCTCTTGATCATTCCTTTGGATAGTCATTGAGATCGACTCATCGGGAAATCGAACCATATGCTCATTAATGGAATCAAATTCCTCATTCGTAATTTCAGTTTCTGCCACAAGTGAGTTATGATCACTTTCTTCACATTCTTCTTCTAGATTAGGATGAGGCTGGGATAACCTAGCCTCTTCCTTCTCCATAAGTTGTGACTGAATGATAGGAATTGAGGCTGTAAGCAATTCACATAATTGTATGACAAGTTGATTGAACTGCTCTTGTGCTTTTGTGAGCTTTTGAAGTGAATCCTCTTGGATTGTTTCTGATTGGGTGTCAAAGTTAGAGGACCCAAGAGAATTATCACTATGATATCTAGCTGGTTCAGCTTCCTGACATTGATGTTTCCATTGATTATAGTCTTACGGATCATATGTGGGAGAATCTGATGGTTGGTAATACTTATTATCACTCATAATATAATCACGCATTGTTTTCCTTTTCTCGAATGGGTGATAATAATTCTCACTCCCATAGTTATGATTACCCCAACACTCACGTACTGTCCGTGGGGTGGAATTGTTCTCCCGTATATGATCGCGTAAGGACTTCTTAACTGATGGAGTGTTATGCTCAGGTCGGTTCTCGATGATTGTTTCAGAAAAATTTTGAGACATAGGTGGATGTCTATAATCATTATCATACATCCTTTCGCACTGTTTCGCATGCTCAAAAGCTATCTCAGCATATTGACGTTCCCACTCATGCATATACATGGTGAAACCCTCACTCTGAATCTAATCCTAAGAAAAATATAAGAAAAGATCCTACAGCAGTATGAAAAATAAGATGAGGAGAAGTTAGAAGGAAGGTACCAATTGAGAAGTTCCTATGTTAAGATCCTGCAAAAGAAAACAAAAGAGATTAGCTTGTAAAGTTAGAAAGTTCCTACAATTGAAAAAAAAAATAGTTTCTAGAAAGGAAAATTCCCTAAACCTAAAAAGTTTCTAAAATAGAAAATCTAAACCTAAGATTTAAAAAAAATAATAATAATAAATTCTAAAAATAAACTAATTCCTAAAAAGGAAAGTTTTTAAAAATAAAATAAAGGAAAGATGAGTTAGTTTCTAAAATTAGAAAGAGTCTCTAAAAAGGGAAATAACTGACCTAGTTTCTAAAAACAAAAGAGGAAAGTTCTAAACCTAAAGTTAGAAAATTCTAAATTAGAAATCCTAATCCTAAAATAGAAAGTAAAGTTAGTTTCTAAAAAGGAAACCTAGAATAAGAAAGTTTCTAAAACTAAAATCCTAATTCTAAAAATAGAAAAAGTAGAAAACTTAGGAAGGGATTACCAAATTAGAAGATTATGTCAAAATCCAACAAAACAGGAAAAGCAGGTTATTTTCTAAAAATCCAGAAAACTAAACCTAAAATCTAAGGTTTAAAATAATAATAATAATAATCCTAATCTTAAACTAATTCCAAAACTAATTAATTTCAGAAAACGTAGCCGTCAATCCCCGGCAACGGCGCCAAAAACTTGTTCACTCCCCAAGTATAGGGTTGTGATGTAGTAATAATCTCAGCAAGACCGAGGTCGAATCCACAGGGACTGAAACCTGTACGTTATCTGAAAATAACTAGAACTAGAACTAGAATAAGATGAAATCTAAATCAGCTGAATTCGAGGAATAATGGTGAAATAGTAAACTAAAATATGTAGAATTCAAAGGTAGGGAACTAGGGTGCCAAGGATCTACTTGTAGAGATCAGGGAGATCTACTCTTGATTTAAGAACACAACTGGACTTTAACTCCCATCTTCATCAAGTTAGAAAATATAACCTGTAAATCAATTCTGAACTTCATTTAATCTATTTTTCAAGAGATCAGACATGTGTAAATTAGAATGGATTCCATCACAAAATCATGCCCATGAGACAAGACAAACAACAGGATTAAACCAATCCACAGCCAATCTGAGTGATGTATGAATGTCAGGAAGAGTTCCGTCATTCCACCATGTCCAAGGGGCGATGGTGAACAACAGGGCGTCCTGATTTCATAATTAAATAATGGTTAAGAAATACTCAAAGCTATCCCAGACTCATTGTAATTTCAATCACAACAAACCATTAAAAAAACTAAAAGTATTCCTTAAAATCAAACTAGGATTAAATCAATTCATAAGTAGGAATCCAAGCCATTGAATCAGCCCACCACACTACAAGCTTCACCTCTTAGCCCTAGCTAAGAGGTTCAACCCAACATGATTAGGCTATCCTCAAGATAAAATAAAAATTAAAAACAGAAAATAAAAACTAGGAAAAAGAAAACTCTCTCGGCCTTGGAATTGTGCTTCCCCCTCTCTTCCACGGCTGCACCCTCCCTTTTATAACAGGAACATAGGTCGGTGGGAATTTTCAGAACCAGCTACGTACGCAGTGAAAACGCATAACTTACTGCGTTTGGATTGATTTTCAGGACGGAAGATCATCCCATCTTCCATTCTAACTTCATGGCTGGGGTTAGGACCCTCTTTTGCAACGTGTGGACGGTCTGGATCATAGATCCGACTATGATTGTGCTCGTACAACTGCCGGAGAAGCCGGGCAGCGTCCGGACGCACGTCCGTGTGCTATACCTGCGAAAATATGGATCTGCGTAACCCGTGGGGCCCACTTCCCTGTTTGTTTGAGAAATCCACAACGTCCATCTATTTTGTGATCGAATTTCAGTTAAAAATGTGCAGTTTTGGATCGTCCTTAATGCGGCCCACTTAATTCCTTGGTATCATATGTTGAGGGAGGCCCTGTGCATAGTCGATTTGCAGAGAGAGTTGTGTCTTCAAATCGGCTCATTTCTGTGTGAAACACATTAGGGTTCGGTTAAACTTGTGCCCTACTCCTGGTAGACAGGTTGGATTTTTCACCAGGGGTCGTTTTGATGGCCTACCAGCCATCCCACGGACGACAGCGTGTGAGAGGAAAATAGAGACTCTGTCTCTGTTTAGGAAGGCTGGCTGGCACGGTCAAACGAAAGCTGACCGCTTGGCATTGTTTAGTGCACTGCAAGTGCACGTGCAACACTTGTGTGGGCCCCAAAATGGCATTTCTAATCAATCCACACCATCCATCTGCCTTACCATCTCACTCAAAGGGTTGGGACCAAACTTGAAGCATATCCTGATATTAGGTGGGCCCCAATTTAGAGATTCATGGGCTGATCTAGCCTTTGGGCCACTTTCACATGGATCCAAGGGATCAAATTTGATGTGTACGGTTAATTTAAGGTCCTCAGGTCGTGTATGAAATTTTGGGCTGAACAGATAGTGGAAACTCTGTGACATTGCATTTTGGCTGACTTTCAGGCCACTTGAGCTTCAGTTTCTTCATTTTCTCAGATCTTGGCCATGTAAAATCATCAATATCAATCCCTAGGAGTCCGTCCTTTACCTTGGCATCATCAGAGCGTTAATTCCATGCATTTAATACCTTTTTGTAGTCCATGCTCTCAAATATACCTTGCACCACAAACACAATTAAAATAGACCGTTAACAGCATCTTGTCCGTAAATTTAGGCAGTAGCTGGGGTCTAATATGCAATATTTGACCCTCAATAATAAACTGTTGTAAGACTCCAGAGTGTGAACATGTTACCAGGTTAAATATATCAATATATACTCCAAAAATAGACAAAATGAATATACAAGGGTGTTCCAGAAGAGCAAACTAAAGTGTAATGGCATTTAATCAGTAACCATATAACCCTGTCAATTAGAACATGGCTCGCATGAACCTGCCTGAAAACAGCATGTAGGAGGAATCCTCCTCATCATCATGAAAGTCTGGCTCCGCTTCGCAAGCATCGCCATCATCTGAAACTCAAACAGGGTCTAGTTGGTGTGTACAACACTGTCCCGTAACGTGGGAGTAAGTAGCTAACTCAGTGGAACGATAAAGCATAGGTTAACTTGTTATCCATTCAGTCAAGCAGTAATGATCAAGCAGTACAATCAAACATTCCTAAATACTCTTATTAATGCAAGTATGAAATGCAATCATGATGCATGCCCTCGCTAATGCTCTCTCGTGTGACACCATCTTACGTCCGCGCCTTGCATTCATCCTCCAGTGCTCCACATCTTCCAGGCACATGCAGTGCTATGTTATGAGTGTGATTACCGAGTTGTTATTAGTCCTTTTCATACAACAGTGTTGGAAAACTAAAGTACCTCCCTTATATCATTCCCAAATAATGATCCATTCTAGGGTCGTCAGTCCTAGATAATCTCATATGATGATGTGGTTCTAGGTCGCTGTAAAGGGCTGCCAGGGCTGTTACATGCATTCGTTGTACTGCTCCCCCATCACCTTATCAATGTAGGCCGATAACTCGAATAGAGTATCCCATACCACCGTATTTGGCTCACGAGTCTGGGTTGCTCACTGGTCATTACAAGGAGGGACATCGCCCCAATGTAGGCCGATAGCTCGACCACGGTGTCCCATACTACCATGTCCGGCTCATGAGTCTTAGTGGATCGAGGTACTAAGGTTAACGGGGTTGCACTGGTAAGTTTAGTACCTTAGGTTCAAGTAATGACGTCCAAACATGGTAAACATACATCAGCAAATAGGGTTACTTGACGAGCTTGACTAACACGAGAGCACGTTGAGTTGAGTGACATGAAGTGTGCAAACACTCCCTGTGGCCGAACCACTGCCGACAACTCTAGTACGACTCGGGTTCGTCAAACACGTCCTATGTGGCGAATAAGTCTCAGTCGCGAACTCAAAGTCTGTTACCGATTGCGTGGACTATACAATAGCCCTAATCACATTCAATTATAATAAAATATCTTAGAAGACAATTAAAGTAGTAATGAATCAAGATTTCAAATCAGACAATCAAAGGTCCAATATTGTCCGCTTTAGGGCTGCCAGGGCTGTTGCACGAAATTGTTGCACCAGTCCCCCATCACCCTTCACGGCTTTGTTTTGCATTTTGTGAAATACAACTTAAACATGGATTTATACATATGCATTACATAGATGATTAGACACTATAATATACAGTACATGGAGGAAAGCATACACATAGTTAAGGGAGTTGAGAATCATATCTCAACACCCTTATACTACTTACAGACATTTCAACAAACACTTTAGACTACATACATCAACATACATGACGTATGTTGATCGCATAGGTATTAGGCCAAATCCTTTCACTAGGGAGTTGCCCTATTTATATTACACGTGCACCCACGATGGATAGCCATGGCAAGCAGGAATCCACGTTCTATATTCATTCGTCCATTTCCACAAACACTTGGGCTACACACTTTAACACACATAGCGTGCATTGGCCGTGGTGTGATTTAGGGCAAATCCTTTCGCTAAAGGGTTGTCTAATACACCTCAATCATGTTCTTACATTTAATACACATGGCAGGCACAAATCATGAATCTATATTTATTTAGGCATTTTAGCAAACACTTAGGCTATACAATATAACATACTCAACGTATGTTGATAAAACATGTATTAGGCTAATCCGTTCACCCAGAAGTTGATACACATGTATCTAGCATACATAGACGATAATTAATCATGACTAACACAAATCCGTATTTCATACGTATACAGTATTTTCTACAAATACGAGCAATACAGTATATTCAACATAGTTAACGTATATCTGAAAAATGAAACGGACAGCACTTTGTACATGTACAATAGCATCCACGTCAGTAATATATCATTAACTGACATTGAAAGCCTTGAAAACCATAACTTCTACGTTTAAAGTCCGCACCTTACACCGTAGAAGCATAAAGAACTCGATAGAATCGATAAGCCTTTGTCTACGGTGATTTGGCAACCTACAACATGAGTTAGATTAGTTATTTCACAACTCACACTGCCTGGAACTCTAAAACAGGTTAGGGTTAGGTTTTCTTACCTAGGAAAGAAGTCAGAATCGCTGGAAAAGCGATCTGGTAGCGATGGTTAAGCATGTAGTACGGCAGGATAGAGCACCAGGATTCTTCTCTCACTTCTCTCACACTTTCTCTCTCTTTACTCTCTTCTCTCTCCTAGGTTTTCTCAAATTCGTATGGAATGAGAGAGTGAGGGTTTAAGGTCCTTATATAGGCCCAGAACTAACAAAAATAGATTCAGGGCCATGGTATACTCATGTTATAACCAAAGGGAGTCTGTTCCATCTCAACGGAGCACTTCTGGAACCCCCCTTGAGCCAAAGGTCGGACTTAAGCTCCCTGACCATGGATCTAGGTCAAGTCAAGTTTTCAGTCCAATTGGATTTACAGATCGCCCGTGGTAGACCAGTTTCAATTCAATGGTTATCATCCATCGATCAGGGCCATAAGTGCACTGCCATGTATGAGAAATTTTTCCTGATCCGAAGGTATATTTGGGTCAGATTCTGACGGTCTGAATCCTTATATTCAGCCTGTAAGCAATAAGTCTCAGATTACTTAAATTTGGAATTTATTTTTAATTAATTTCACGTTTCTCACACTCTTCACTTCGGGCTCAAGCGAATAGCCCCTGGACACTGTCTGAATTTGATTTCTGGGGTGGTTGTCAAGCTTAGCAAGGCGGTCATAATCGTTTAGCTTAGCGTTAATCGAACTTTCGACGTGCGGTCCAGGTCCGATACAGAGTTTCGTGATGCTCCCGAGAGCAACCGGGTAATGAGATTGATCTTAGCTTATAGGGTAATGTAGCGTCAATGATTCTACAAGTTTTGGGTCTTATAGATCGTATTTAAAGTGGATCAAGCAGATTTCATAGCTAATCTAGTTTAACACTTAGTTACTTTTGAAGGATAAGGTAGTGAAAGGTGAGATTTTGAAGAAAATAGTTTGAAAAGGGATTTGAGACTTTGAATTTAGTGTTTGAGAAGTTAATTATGTGTTAGGATCGACCCATTGCCTAAGGTCGTCTATCACCAGGTTGGAAAAAATTTGTGATGTTACACCTTTCCCTAAACCTATAACCTAAACTCAATTCCCTAAACGTAAACCAACACATAATCCAAATCTCAACTCCCTAACCTAAACCTAAACTTGAAAACTCAAACTTAAACCCAATCCTGAACCTGAACCCGATTTCCTAAACCTAAACCATAACCCATTCTCAAATCTAAAAACTTATAACCTAAACCAAAACCAAAACCAAAACCTATAACCTAAACCCGAACCCATTCGATCTCAAATCCCAAAACCTATAACCTAAACTAAAACGAAAACCTATAACCTAAACCCGAACCCATTCTCAAATCCCAAAACCTATAACCTAAACCAAAAGCAAAACCTATAACCTAAGCCCGAACCCATTCTCAAATCCCAAAACCTATAACCTAAACCTAAACCTAAACCTATAACCTATAACCTAAACCAAAACCTATAACCTAAACTAAAACCAAAACCTATAACCTAAACCTAAACCCATTCTCAAATCCCAAAACCTATAACCTAAACCTTAACCTAAACCTATAACCTATAATTAAACCAAAACCTATAACCTAAACCTAAACCAAAACCTATAACCTAAACCCGAACTCATTCTCAAATCCCAAAACCTATAACCTAAACCTAAACCTTAACATAAACCTATAACCTATAACCTAAATCAAAACCTATAACCTAAACCAAAACCAAAACCTATAACCTAAACTTGAACCCATTCTCAAATCCAAAACCTATAACCTAAACCTATAACTTATAACCTAAACCAAAACCAAAACCTATAACCTAAACCCAAACCCATTCTCAAATCCCAAAACCTATAACCTAAACCTAACCTAAACCTAAACCTTAACCTAATCCAATAACCTAAACTCAAATCCCTAAACCTTAACCTATAAATTTAACCTAAACCTATACTTATAACCTAAAACTATTCCCAAATCCCAAAACCTACAACCTAAACCTAACCTTTCCTAAACCTATAACCTAAACTCAATTCCCGAACCTAAACCTACACCTAATCCTAATCTCAACTCCATAACCTAAACTTAAACCTAAACTTGAAAACCCAAACTTAAATCAAATCCCGAACTCAACCCGATTTCTAAACCTAAACCAAAACTCATTATTAATTGCCTAAAGCTATAACCTATAACCTATAACCTATAACCTATAACCTAAACCTAAACCTATAACCTTTCCTAAACCTTTAACCAAACCTAAACTTAAAACCTAAATGTATTCTCAAATCCTTAAACCCAAACCTATACCTAATCCTAATCTTAACTCCTTAATCTAAACCTAAACTTGAAAACCCGCACCTAAACCCGATCCCAAACTCGAACCCGATTTCCTAAACCTAAACCTTAACCTATAATCAAGTTCTCAAAAGCTATAACCCAGTATGACCTAAACCTAAACCTAAACCTTAACCTATAACCCAACCTAAACCCATACTTATAACCTAAACCTATTCTTAAATCCCAAAACCTATACCTATAACCTAAACATAAACCTATACTTATAACCTATAACCTAAACCTAAACCTAAACCTTAACCTATAACCTAAGCTTATACCTAAACCTAAAACCTAAACCTAAACCTAAACCTATAACTTAAACCTAAACCCATAACCTATAACCTAAACCCATAACCTAAACCCTAACCTAAACCTATAACCTTAACCTAAACCTTAACCTAAAACCTAACCTAAACCCTATAACCTTAACCTAAACCTTAACCTAAACCTATAACCTAAACCTATTCACAAATCCCAAAACCTATAACCTAAACCTAAACCTTAACCTATAACCCAACCTAAACCTATACTTATAACCTAAACCTATTCTCAAATCCCAAAACCCATAAACTAAACCTAAACTTATAACCTATAACCTAAACCAAAACCTATAACCTAAACCAAAATCAAAACCTAAACCTAAAATTCCTAAATGTATTCTCAAATCCCAAAACCTATACCTATAACCTAAACCTAGATCTTAACCTAAACATAAACCTATACTTATAACCTATAACCTAAACCTAACCTTAACCTATAACCCAACCTAAACCCATACTTATAACCTAAACCTATTCTCAAATCCCAAAACTCAGAACCTAAACCTAAACCTTATCCTAAACCTATAACCTATAACTTAAACCCGAACCCAAACCCAACCCGAACCCGAATCCCTAAACCTTAACCTAAACATATAACCTATAACCTATAACCTATAACCTAAGCTTCATACCTAAACCTAAACCTAAACCTAAACCTATAACTTAAACCTAAACCCATAACATATAACCTAAACCTATAACCTAAACCCTAACCTAAACCCTATAACCTTAACCTAAACCTTAACCTAAACCTATAACTTAAACTAAACCTAAACTTATAACCTAAACCTATTCTTAAATCCCAAAACCTATAACCTAAACCTTAGCCTTAACCTATAAGCCAACCTAAACCTATACTTATAATCTAAACTTATTCTCAAATTCCAAAACCCATAATCTAAACCTAAACCTATAACCTATAACCTAAACCAAAACCTATAACCTAAACAAAACCAAAACCCAAACCTAAAACCTAAATGTATTCTCAAATCCCTAAACCTAAACCTACACCTAATCCTAATCTCAACTCCTTAACCTAAACCTATACCTAAACTTGAAAACCCAAACTTAAACTGTAATGCCCTGATTTTCAGAATCCGAGCACATGACTCAAATTCCAAGAACCCAGGAGTTAGCTAATGATAACGACGACCAACCAATAAATCAAAGTGCGATATAGCGAAAATGATAACATGACATAGATACGGCCTCAAAATAGGAGCAATATTCGGGCCCACCCAGCTGGGGGCCACTTACAAAACCTTAAGTATCATCCAAAAATCTAAACGTATGGAAATAGAGTAAATGACTAAACTACTGGTTTAGCCCGAAGAGGCTGCCGCCTCTTGCTGCAACTCCTCATCATATGGCTCCTTCTCGGCTGCCACCGCCTCCAAACCGGCTATGCCCTCGACATCTCCTCATCATATGGCTCCTCTGTATGGTTGAACATTGATGAATGAGTAGCGAGCTCAATGTGATCTCCCCTCAAGATTTCACACCACTACCCTAAATAAGGAATAACACAAAACATACAGATAATCCAAAACATAGTAGATGTAGTCTTATTAGATGCATGGATGTATGAATGCAGTCATCGCCCCGGGGATGCTCATCCATGCGGACAGTGGGCCGTCACCCATGCAATCATCGAATCTGGAAAGCATCATCCAGTCGGAACAATACATGCCATGTATGCATGATTAGCCAAGTCGTTATTAGTCCATTTATAACTAGCCGATTTAGATAAACTTAAAGGTCACTACGGGGAGCACATGGCCCAGCATAGGCCGATGGCTCGGGTATAGTGTCCCATTTCCACCATCCCCGGCCCATGAGACTGCCGTCTTAGGGTGTGTGTAGTACCCACTAACATGTGGCCAATCAGTTCAACATAAAGGGGGCCATCACCAATGCTGACTGAGAATGAAACATCGAAATTACCCAACATGGCGACTAAACATGACGGCATGAATGGTGTAAAGGTGAGTAAACAACGGTATTTAGAAAAGTTGTGAAGTTCATCCTAAGTCTATTAGGTGAAATCCCACATGGATGGTAAACCCTAGGGTCACATACCACAACCAAAACCTCAATGTCAGGGGCCTACTAAGATCACAACTAGTCTTGTTACACCCCAAGCACAGACTCTCCTTTGATGGGAATTCCCATGGAGAGATTTTATCAATATGTGTATCATAGCAACATTTTCACAATTGGAAGAAAATAAGGAACAATAACTACAATAGCATGAGATGCATAACATAAATGACTGAATTATTCATTTAGGCAGTTTAACGAAATAAACATTCTAAACGATAGTAAGCATGAGGATTATCATGTTAAGCAGATAAATCAAGCGAATACAATTTACACGAATCATCATTAGTCTAATTAGTCATTTATATTACTAAAACTGCTACTTCTAGTCTAGTTAGGGATGGAAAGCTTAAGGGGAGGAAGTCATCACCAGGTGTGGGGTAGATTGCTCCTAAAGGCGAGGAAGATGGTGAATTTGCACTGCTCGCAAACTCCCCTGAACAATTCATCCATAACAGTTAATGAGTCATAAGGTTAAATATGAGGGTTGGTGGAGAGTTAGAAGGCCTAAAACGGGGTTTGTTTGGGTTGTACCCAAGGGCGATTTATCCTACCAACTCGTGACACCCCTGGTTGAATATACTACGCACACTTAATAGATACTACATATCACCTGTAACTAAGGTCCATACATACTTACTGTATACATAACATACATATTATACCTTATATATGTATATTCAAGTCCCAGAATACCTCTGTACATGATGAATATTTCATGTGAGCATGTTTTATATACTCGGTACATGCCACACATAGCAATATCACCACACAGCAGGGGTGTACATCTTGTTCAAATATCTCATCCATGTAGGTACATGTCATGTACATGCATATCCAGGACCTGAGTCTAAATCATAGTGGATACCCACATAGGGCCCACCATGCATTCCTGCACACCGTCCATTTAAGTGCATCACATCCATTTATACGTGCATACTATCCATATGTACCAATAGGCACATGTACATCAGTGCACTTGCATATATGTAGAAATGTATACTTGTATACATATAGAGACATGCACCTCTGTACACATATCTTACATATGCATTTCACTCATACACATGTATATCTATATGCATATAGTCATATATATATAATACAAGAAGAGAAAGAACACATCCATCACTGGACAACTATAATGGATGGTCTGGATTAGTAGACTAGATCCAACCTAAGGGCGGGTGGGACCCACGTCCTGCACAGACGGTAGGATATGGCTCCCAACACCATGGGGCGTGCGATTATGCGACATGACCCTAGATGGATGGCCAGGGACGTGATGTCCGTGGATGGATGGTCAAGGATGCACACGTGGCCTTGCGGATGGTTGAAAATCGCACCAGAAACAGCTTCCTGAAGTGGGAATGTCCCCCCTTGCTTTTTCTTAAACAGGTCTTGCCCGCCCTTTTCTGGAAAGGAGGGCGCGTGGTTTTCACATGCAATGGGTGGCTAGGATCGTTTGCTCAAGCCGATCACGGGCCACCCACATGGTCCCAGATTGGCCCCACCTTGCGATATCCTCCACGTGCAATGATTTGGACGGCCGCACACAATCTACCTCCTCTGTTTACAAGGGCCCATGACGCTAAACGCTTTCACTAAGCCCGACCCCGTGGAGAAAATGATCGGATCAGATGGGTCGGAAAATGGCTAGGGTGGGCCACCTAGGGGCCCAAAGATCCTTCGTTTAAAAAGAAATGGCGGGAAAATGCCATTTTTTGATTTTTTTGAGAGAGAGTCGGTCAAAGGGTGTTTGACCGACCCCATGGATCCAGCGCACCTCATGTACATGCACTCTCCATGTGCATGCAATGCGTAGGAGCCCACGGAGGCGCTTGTGCTCCAATCCACACCGTCCATATGCGCTGGGGACCTTTAACAGGGGTCCCAACCCAAGTCAAGCTAATGGTGAGGCCCAGGTGGGCCGCTATACTCCTCTTTGGGCTATTATTGGTCCAACTAATGTGACCTGCCTATCCAGTGGGTCTGATATTTATTTTCAATGGTTAATATTACGTGCTGGCCATGATGAAGGTTTGATTTACCACTAAAAGTCCTTCGGATGTTGGTGTGAAGTGTGTGGAAGCAGTTACTACTAACATAGGTGTTTTAATTTAAAATATTTAGGTAATCTTACCCTTTGCCAATTGTAGGGCTTGTTCTGGCTCCTCGGGGACCTGGGTGGATGGCTTTACTTTCGACTGAAATCTCCGTCCTACATGCATTGTGTTCATGTCAGTTGATTTAATCCACCCTGATTTAAGTTAACGTAGGTTTTAAAAGTAACACCCGAGCACTAGAGGTACGGGGTGTTACATAAACCCGATCCTGAACCCGAACCCAATTTCCTAAACCTAAACCTTAACCAATTCTCAATTCCCAAAAACTATAACCTATAACATATAACCTATAACCTAAACCTAAACCTAAACCTAACCTAAACTTATAACCCAAACCTTAACCTATAAACTAAACCTATAACCTAAAACCTAAAACCTAAACCCAAACCTAAACCCAATCCCGAACCCGAACCCGGTTTCCTAAACCTAAACCTTAACCTATAACCTATACTTATAACCTTAACCTAAACCTATTCTCAAATCCTAAAACCTATACCTATAACCTAAACCTAGACCTTAACCTAAACATAAACCTATACTTATAACCTATAACCTAAACCTAAACCTAAACCTTAACCTATAACCCAACCTAAACCCATACTTATAACCTTAACCTAAACCTATACTTATAACCTAAACTTATTCTCAAATCCCAAAACACCTAAACCTAAACCTTAACCTAAACCTTAACTTAAACCTATAACCTATAACCTAAACCAAAACCTATAACCTAAACCCGAACCCGAACCCGAACCCGAACCTCTAAACCTTAACCTAAACATATAACCTATAACCTATAACCTAAGATTCAAAAGGGAATTAGCTTGATTCTCACTTAAAAGATGATAAGGTAAATGCCAGTTTTTCATTTCCTCTTTCTTATTGTAATTATTATGAACTAGAATTAGGAGAGGTCAGCCCCTGTTTTTAACAGTCATGCCCATAAAATGGAGCCCCAATTCCATCACATGATTGTGTGTTGTGTTCACAAGCATGTCATAGTATGAATATAACATTCAATCTTTAAATGTATGCACTTCAATATAGTTGTTTGTTTATTTATTTATTATTTTAAGATGTTTAACTCGGAGGTCATGAGATTGATTTTCCATGTGGTGTGGGTGTGAGTGTGAGTTTGTGTAAAAAAAAAAAAAAAACATTTCCATCCTTCATTCCAATTGGATTATTTTGAATACATTTTGTTGGAGATGGACAAATATCTTTCATGTTAAAATCATCATTGCAAGTTGTTGGCTTCAACTTGGGTTCTCTTCTAGAAAGATGAGTGCAAAATAAGTTTCACCGACTCCTTTACCTATGGACTATTGGCAGTGGACACAATTTCATGCCCATGTATAAATATGTTGGAATATATCTACATGTTACATGAAAGGAAGAACCTCTCTTTACATATACCTAATCTCTTCTAAAATCTACCTCTCATTTGTAGGAATATGAAGATATTAAGTGAAGAGGAATGCCAAAGCTGCAAACGTTTATCCCAACATCCAATTTAGGTTGGTTTCTCAATTTATTATTTTTTATTTTTGTTTTTGTTTCATGCAAGCATTCGGCATTCCATGCTAGGCGTCACTTTAGGTGGTCCCCACATTGTAAGGATTTTAGACTTTTGGCATGCAACTGGATGATTAATAGCATGACTTGGCTGTAACTTAGAACCAAATCTTATGGTAGATGATGCAAATCTGACCCTATATGCACCTTTGACCCACTTTGAACCATCTTAATAGTTTTGGAAGAAGTGGGCATCACACATGTCGAAGGAAATGAACACAGAGAACTTTAAATTAAGAGCAATGCGACACTCAAAACTGTTCATGCTGAATTTTCTTTATAACATGCAGAAAATGAAGAAATCACTCTTTAGATTTGGATGTTGAAATGCTTCATATTCTAGTTGATACAAACATTAATTTCTTTAGGATTAGGACCTGTTTCCATCTTCCTCCAATGGCTCAACTACTTTATGAAACTTAGTTAATAAAGCAGGATTAGAAGGTACAGTAGAGACAAGCATCCCTAGTGAAGAGAGGTCGACGTCGACCATGGCAATTGGTCTGATGATTCGCATCCTTCTCCCTAGATTTGACAATCATTGTGTATCAATGGACTCTGTTATCTTCAAAGTAGAATGCTCATTCTTGAGCTGGTAAAACCATGCCGTGAGGACCATGGAAGAGGTACAAAGAGGGAATTAGAAAAGTGGAGGTACTTTTGTTATTAGGAAAGACTCTAGGAAACCAGATTGGTACAAACCTGTGTTGTATCCACATAAGGTTCACAATTTAAGGGATGTGGTTTGCATGGTGTCCATGACAACAAGTAACTTAGTGGTGTTGGGATGTGAATTGCATGGTTTTTGGAAAATATTTCACAAAATAATAATAAAAATGGAAAGATAAAAAATAAAATTAATTAAGACTAGGCTGAAGTTTTGGAAGTAAGAATACATCGGGTAGAATAGTGATAACGTAAGGCCTAGGTGCGGAACCAGCTGTCCATTCCATTTCAAGCAACTTTCGAGCCGCTAATGTCAGCCATACATGTTTCTCTATGTTCTCAACTATCCTATTTCTATGTTTTTCTTGCATTTAGTTTTCATCCTTCTTCAATTGACTGATTCTTTATTTTTATGTTGCAGAGTCCTCTAGTGGTGTTTGCCCTCGAATAATTACAGAAGACCCACAGGAGAAGTTATTGGTATAGCTATCGGATGTGTAGGTGCTACTGATACTCGCATTCATTTTCTATCTATGGTGGATGAAGAATGCACCTGGCTATATGCGAGTGCACACAGACTTACCAAGATTTGTATTTTCAACATTATTGTAATTATAATTGTAATTGAATGAATGAATGAATGAATGATTATGCAGGTGGTAATTGAATGCATGAAAGATTATCGCATGGATATTGACCGTAGCTATAGGTCTATAGCTACGAATTAAATCTGTAGCCTTCGTGTTACGGACTAATACCGTAGCCATAGGTCTATGGCTACAGATTTTATCCGTAGCCTTTGCCCGTTTTTCTGGTAGTGATTATTTCCATAATTCTGGTTTGTTTCGGGAGGCTAGATCCTAAGGTTTTGTGCAAGGCCCCCAACAAAGTGGTATCAAAGCTACGTTCGTTGAACGGGTGGGATCGATTTTGAACTATGGAAGGTGGCTCATTAAAGATGATCAGCCTCAATAGTTCTAACTGGACCATATGGAAGGCTAAGATAGAAGACTTGCTTTATTGCAAGGACTTGTATTCTCCAATTCAAGGCATATCAGTAAAATCAAAGGATATGACAGATGATGATTGGAAGAAGATGGACCGAAAAGCAGTAGGGTTTATTAGACAATGATTGGATGATTCTGTATTCCACCATGTGTCTACGGAAACCTTAGCCGCTAGCCTATGACTGAAATTACAAGGGCTGTATGAGAAGAAGACAGCCGGTAATAAGATCTTTCTGATAAGGCAACTTGTGAATCTCAAGTGAACCAACTCTCCTCTATGAAGATGGTCCTGGATGATGAATTACAAGCTTTGCTATTGCTTAGTTCATTAACTAACAGTTGGGAGACATTGGTAGTGTCTTTAAGTAACTCCGCCCCAGACGGAAAGATATCCATGGAATAGGTAACCAGTTTTCTATTCAATAAGAAGACAAGGAGGAAGTCTCAGGGGTCTACTCAGCAAGAGGCCCTTATGACACAGGAACGGGGGAGAGGAAAAAACATGAAGGGCGGGAAGGCCCGAGATAAATCAAGAGGCAAGTCGAGTAACAGAAAGGATGTTGATTGCTGGAATTGTGACAAGAATGACCACTATAAGCATGAATGTCGTGGTAAGAAGAACGATAAGAAAGGAAAAGGGAAGGAAGATGAATCAGATTCCACTGCGGTCGCTTCAGATGGCGACGTTGTAGTTATTCTTTCAGCAGATCACGAAATATAGCTCATGGCTACAAGTCAGGACACCGTCTGGGTGATTGACTTGGGAGCTTCTTTTCATGCGACTCTATACAGGGACTTCTTCATAAGGTACAAGTCAGGTGACTATGGGACCGTGAAGATGAGAAATTCTGGCGTATCGAAGATCGTGAGAGTCAGTGATATTTGTGTGAAGACCGATGTGGGCTGCACATTAGTTTTCAGGGTTGTGAGGCATATCCCAGACCTTCACCTCAACTTAATGTCGACGGAAAGGTTGGATGATGATGGCTATGAAAGCCGATTTGCTAGTGGGCACTAGAAGCTCATCAAAGGTTCGTTGATCGTGGCCAAAGGAAAGAAGTGTTGCACCCTTTACAAGGCAAGTATCAGTATGTGCAAGGGTGAGTTGAATGCAGCGGAAGATTTAGCTATTGACATGTGGCACAGGCGTCTAGGCCACATGAGTGAAAAAGGGCTTCATGTACTAGCAAAGAAGCAACTCCTTCTAGACGTGACAGGTACACCTCTCAAAACCGGTCTTGATTGTTTATCAGGGAAACAACATAGAGCTTCATTTATTAAATTTGCTTCTTATGTTAATAAAGTGTATGCATTAGATTTGGTTTATTCTGATGTTTGTGGTCCTATGAGGACAAAAACCTTGGGTGGGGCATTGTATTTTGTCACTTTTATAGATGATCCATCTAGGAGGGTTTGAGTTTATGCCTTGAAATCTAAGGACGAGGTCTTTGGTGTATTTAAATTGTTTCATGCTATGGTCGAGAGAGAGACAGGTAGATCACTGAAGTGTATCCATACTGACAATGGTGGTGAATACTTTGACGACTTTCATGAGTACTGCAAGTCCCTGGGTATACAGTATGAACAGACGGTTCTCAAGACCCCTCAGCATAATGGTGTAGCTGAGCGAATGAATCGCACCATTGTTGAGAGAATTGGATGCATGTTATCCCATGTGAAATTGTCCAAGACATTTTGGGGAGAAGCAATGCACACGACGGTGTATTTGATAACAGGTCTCCATCAGTCCCGTTGACTGGAGAAGTACCCACTACCAAAAAAATGGGCAAAGGCTACGGACTAAATCCATGGCCATAGACTTATAACTACGGATCTAGTCCGTAACACGGCCGTAGGCGTAGGTGCAGTAACAATAGGTCTAGAACCTATAGCTACGGATTTAATCCATAGCTATAGGTCAAAACAGCCACGGATTTAATCCATAGCAATTATGTCCATAGCTAAAGGTTACAAGAGCTACGGATTTAATCACTACCGCTACGGATTTACTGCGTAGCTATATCTGGCAAGCGCTATGGATCTAAGTCGTAGCAATTATATTCGTAGCTGTAGGTTACAACAGCTACAGATTTAATTATAACAGCTACGGATTTAATCTATAGCTATAGTTTACAACAGCTACGGATATAATCCGTAGCAAATCCTATTTTAAAAAATATATATACAATTACTTGTTCATTCAATTACCACCTGCATAATCATTCATTCATTCCATTACAATCATTCATTCATTCAATTACAATCCTTCATTCAATCAATTATAATTACAATTAATTACAATCCTTCATTCAATCAATTATAATTACAATTAATTACAATCCTTCATTCAATCAATTACAATCACAATCCTTCATTTAATCAATTACAATTACAATTACAATAATACTGAAAATACAAATCTTTGACTTCATTAGAGAAATTTGCTCGACTTCATCATAAAATTTCAAAGATAAAGAATTAAAAGAGAAGATATATTTTGATGGTATGATATTTTTTTCATAAGTAAATAGGCCTTTTTCAGCCATCACCCACCTGAAGAATAAAAAATCGATTGTTGTCCAAGTCCACTCCTTTTCCTTTCAATTTCTTAGTGACCTTTGTAAAATTACTTCCATAGTCATTTATGTAGTACTTTGAAGAGTCATCTCGAAATGAACCTCTAGTAATGACAAAGTCACTTCCTGCAACAGTTTCGTATATTCCATCATGCTACAAATAGTCATGACATTCATAAATCAAAATGACCATTGGAGGAAAGAAAAACAAAGTGAAAGAAGTGCATCATGTATAACCATTTTCTTCTTCTTCTTTTCTTAATGAATTAATAAAAGCTCAAAGAGGAATGAAATTGACACAAAAGGAATGATCTCACCATATGGTTTGTAGGGCCAAAATAAACGTCAGGAAATCAGGTTTGGGTTCGGGATCGGGTTTAGGTTTAGGTTAGGGAGTTGAGATTAGGATTAGGTGTAGGTTTAAGTTTAGGTTTAAGGATTTGAGAATAGGTTAAGGTTATAGGTTATAGGTTAAGGTTATAGGATATAGGTTTTGGGATTTGAGAATGGGTTTGGGTTTAGGTTAAGGGTGTGGTTCCTGTAAATACAAATATAAACACGACCTGTCCAAATGGCCAGGCCCTTCCAATGCTATCCATAGGAAATGGACAGCTTCATCATGGTCAGCGGTTCCCACCTTCCAGGGACCCCCGCTCATCCGGATAGCTCCGACGCACATCCGGGTCTGCTCCATTAATTTCATGCAAATACATAAACACGATCTGTCCAAATGGTCAGGCCCCTCAAATATCATCCATAGGAAATGGACAGCTTCATCATGGTCATAACAGCGGTTCCCACCTTCCAAAGACCCCCGCTCATCCGAATAGATCTGACGCACATCCGGGTCTGCTACATTAATTTTGAGCAAATACATAAATACGACCTGTCCAAATGGCCAGGCCACTCTAATCATGTTCATTCTTGACAAGAGATGTACCAGATGCTTGAATCTGAAATATGCAGCTCCAATCCTCCCACATATAACATCCACCTGAAAGAATGCGCATAACCATCATGCTTGAGTAATCAACTACCCACTCAATGAAAATAGCATAAATACATTTCATGATTCAAAGAAGGGAACTCGAGGGTTTAGGTTTTGGTTATAGCTTTTGGGATTTGAGAATGGGTTTTGGTTTAGGATATAGGTTTTGGTTTTGGTTTAGGTTATAGGTTATAGGTTTAGGTTTTCGTTTTGATTTAGGTTATAAGTTATAGGTTTAGGTTTTGGTTTTGATTTAGGTTATAGGTTATAGGTTTGGTTTTGGTTTTGATTTAGGTTATAGGTTTAGGTTTTAGGTTTTGGTTTTGGGTTTAGGTTATAGGTTTAGGTTATAGGTTTTGGGATTTGAGAATGGGTTCGGTTTTAAGTTATAGGTTTTGGTTTTGGTTTAGGTTATAGGTTTTGGGATTTAAGAATGGGCTCGGGTTTAAGTTATAGGTTTTGGTTTTGGTTTAGGTTATACGTTTTTGGATTTGAGAATAATTTTAGGTTATAAGTATAGGTTTAGGTTAGGTTATAGGTTAAGGTTTAGGGATTTGAGTTTAGGTTATAGGTTTAGGTTTATATCTAGGTCTAGGTTTAGGTTTAAGGAATTGAGTTTAGGTTATATGTTTAGGAAATGTTAGGTTTAGGTTATAGGTTTTGGGATTTGAGAATAGTTTTGGGTTATAAGTATAGGTTTAGGTTAGGTTATAGGTTAAGGTTTAGGGATTTGAGTTTAGGAGTTATAGGATTAGGTTTAGGTTTAGGATTTGAGTTTAGGTTATAGGTTTAGGTTTAAGGTTTAGGTTTAGGTTTAGGTTTAGGTTTGGGTTTTGGGATTTGAGAATGAGTTCGGGTTTAGGTTATAGGTTTTGGTTATAGGTTTTGGGATTTGATAATGGGTTCTGGCTTAGGTTATAGGTTTTATTTTGGTTTAGGTTATAGGTTTTAATTTAGGTTATAGGTTAACCGTTTAGGTTAAGGTTTAGGTTTAGGTTATAGGTTTTTTTGATTTGAGAATGGGTTCGGGTTTAGCTATAGGTTTTGGTTTTGGTTTAGGTTATAGGTTATAGGTTTAGGTTTACGTTTTAGGTTATAGGATTTGAGAATAGGTTCGGGTTTAAGATATAGGTTTTGGTTTTGGTTTAGGTTATAGGTTTTGATTTAATTATAAAGTTAATGTTTAGGTTTAGGTGATAGGTTTTGAATTTGAGAATGGGTTCGGGTTTAGGCTATAGTTTTTGGTTTTGGTTTAGGTTTATAGGTTATAGGTTTAAGTTTAGGTTTTAGGTTATAGGATTTAAGAATGGGTTCGTTTTTGGTTTTGGTTTAGGTTATAGGTTATAGGTTTAGGTTTTGGTTTTGATTTAGGTTATAGGTTATAGGTTTAGGTTAAGGTTTAGGTTTAGGTTATAGGTTTTGATTAATTTAGGTTATAGGTTGTAAGTTTAGGTTTTGGTTTTGATTTAAGTTATAGGTTTTTTTGATTTGAGAATGGGTTCGATTTAAACTATAAATTTTGGTTTTGGTTTAGGTTTAGGTTTTAGGTTTTAGGTTTAGGTTTAGGTTATAGGATTTGAGAAATGGGTTCGGGTTTAGGTCATAGGTTTTGGTTTTGTTTCGATTTAGGTTATAGGATTTGAAGAATGGGTTCGGGTTTAGGTTATAGGTTTTGGTTTCGGTTTAGGTTATAGGTTTTGATTTAGGATATAGGTTATAGGTTTAGGTTTTTGGTTTAGGTTTTGGTTTTGGTTTTGATTTAGGTTATAAGTTATAGGTTTAGGTTAAGGTTTAGGAAAAGGTTATAGGTTTTGATTTAGGTTATAGGTTGTAGGTTTAGGTTTTAGGTTTAGGTTTTGATTTAGGTTATAGGTTATAGGTTTAGGTTAAGGTTATAGGTTTAGTGTGTGGTTTAGGTTAAGGTTGTGGTCCCTGCAAATACAGATATAAACACGAGCCTGTCCAAATGACCAGGCCACCCATATTACTGTCCATAGAAAATGGACAGCTTCATCATGGTCATAACAGCAGTTCCCACCTTCCAGGGACCCCCGCTCAACATTCGGATAGCTCCAACGTACATTCGGATACATAAATGGGTACAGTTTCAAAGAACATTATTAACAATGTTTCAAATGCATACCTCCCTTAGAAAGTCCTTCAATTGATCCTCATAAAAGTCCTGATCTATAAGAACCTTAACGGCAACATCCTGCATTACATGATTGAATGAATAAGAAGATGCATCACCTTTACTTTCAAGTCAAACAAAAATGGGACAGAGAACAATGTAAGAAATATGAAGAAAAATGTGGATTTCTTTGAATACGATAGAGAGATTGGTCCAGGAACTGAACCACAAATTACTCTCATCGGGTTAGTTATCAGAATAACATTTCCAAAGAAGTTCCCTGCATTAAACACTTGCCTATGTAATTCAATTGTCTTCAGTAAAATTAAATTATTGTCTTAAAAGAAATGCATGCCACGCATGCAAAACGTCATTTTCAAACCAAACTACACTCGTTATTTTCAAATCTCACGCGGCCACTTCATTCCCCCACTATCTCCCTCGATTTCCCCACTCTCACCTCTCCGTCTCTCTCTCTTAAACAAAAAAGAAGAAGAAAAGAAAAATCTCTTTTATGTTTTTTCAATCCATCTTCCATTTTCTTCTTAACAAGAAAATCCATATTTACTAATATTCCCATTTTTCTATTTTTCAAAAGAATGAGTTCAGACTCCAAAAGCATCGGCTCCAACACTCATACTTTCAGCCCAAACCCTAACCAAGAAGGACTCCAAGATTACCAAGTACTCATAAACATTCATTGCAAGCATTTTCTGTCCATGACGACCATACTGTTAAGTTCAATCCTCTTATTTGCGCTCCCCTAGGTGTGGATTTTGATAAGGATTGCGTTCATATGCTACTTCATAGATCATATTCCGAGATAAAAGGTGTCAATTATATAAAAAATTATAATTAAAAAACAGACAATAAAGAGCACAAATTCTTATTATAAAGGTGATATTTAGAGTTAAGCTTACCGTCATTGTCATGTTGATACTGTTCCTTGAATACAGGGACGTCTCTTTTTGATCTAAAACAACTCCCTAAAGTGACACCTACACTAACCTGCAACAACGGAAACCAGATCAGTCCCAAATGTGTACTTAGCAATCGAGGCATCAAAAAAATGTAAGAGTACCTTTGGGGTGAGAACCAGCCAGTGTAGCTTCAGTAGATGATCCTGCAACACTCAAAACCAGATCCTGCAAATAAGAGTACCTCTGGCATCAGCATCTTGCTATTTAAATGATTTTAAGATAGCTAGAGTAAAACCATTTACCCTTGAAGTAACTTACAGCCTAATTGCTATCAACATCGCATCTGCCTATTTTTAGAAAGAAAATGGAAATCAAAGAAATGATGCTCATAATAGAGCTCCAAACTTTTCACCTGCATCTGTCAATTTGAAGCTCTATTATGAGCATCATTTCTTGTAGAAATGTAAATATGATCTGTCAATTTAAACTAGATTAGCCATGAAATCCATTTGAATCGCTTTAAATATGATCTGCAAGATCCAAAACTTGTAGAATCATTGACGCTAGGTTACCCTAAACTCTAAGGCCAAACTCATTACCTGACTACTCTCAGGAGAACATTGAAACTCTGTATCAGGTCTGGACCGCACAGCGTGAGTCTGAATAATATAAGGTTAAGGACTTAGAACCGCCTAGCTGGGCTTGACAACTATCTCGGAAATCAAATCCAGCAAGTGTCCCACGGCTGTTCGCTTGAGTCCGGAGCGAGAGAGTGTGAAAACACTTGTTTTCTTTACAAAATAAATATCTCAAATAGTAATCTGAGACTTGTTACTTGTGAACATTTTGTAAGCAACTTGACCGTCAGAATCTGACCCAAATACACCCTCGGATCAGGAAAAATTTCATAAACATATCCATGTACTTGGAATTTTGGATCGAGATCCGCTGACTGTTGAACTGAAATTGGTCCACCACGCGTGATCTGGGAATCCGACGGAAATGGAAACTTAACTCCACCTGGATCCAAGGTTGGTGAGCTTAAGTCCGACCTTTGGCTCGAGGAGGCCCACTAGAAGTCCTCCGTTGAGCTGAAATTAGCTCGCTTTGGTTATAACCTATGTATACCTTGTCCACAAGTCTATTTCAGAGTGTTTTTAGGCTATATAAGGACCTTAGAACTCTCTCTCACAGCCATACGAATTTGAGAGAAACCCTTGAGAGAGAGGAGAGAAAAGAGAGAGAAAGTGTGAGAGAAGTGGGAGAAACTCCCTACTACTCTTTCCTGCCGCTACCCAAGCTCCACCACTCCATTCTTATCGCTTTCCCGACGATACTGACTTCGTTTCTAGGTAAGAAACCCTAACCCTAATCAGTTTGGAGTTGTAAGGGTTGTAGGTTATGAAATAGCTAACCTATTCCATTCTATAGGTTACCGAATTGCCGAATACAGAAGCTTAGCAAACCTACCTGATTTGTTACAATTCTATGATAAGAGGTGAGGACTTTAGGTGTATAGGTTATGATTTTCAACGCTTTCAATGTCAAATAATGATAGATTCATGATCTACATGCAATTGCACATATACAAAGTGCTTTCTGTTTTCTATTTCGATTAAAGATGTAGAATATGGAATTTTACATATTCTAGGTATTCGTCGAAAATACCGTATACATATAAATTATAGAAATGTGTTTGCCATGATTATTTGTTTCATAAATATAATATATATGGATAAAATACTTAGTTGGCGAAAGGACTCGCCATAATACATGATTTGCTAATATACACTATGTATGTAGAAATAATATATTTTAGAAAGAACCGTATATGTATAAATTTTGGAGATGTATTTTCCATGATTATTTGTTGTATGAATATATTATATATGCGTAAAATACTTGCTTGGTGAAAGGACTCACCCTAATACATGTTTTGCTAATCTACACTATGTATGTTGTAATAGTGTATTCTAAGTGTTTATGAAAATGCTTGTGAGAGTAAGTGTTTGGATGATAGTGTCTTAGGTAGGTGTTGAGATGGGATTCTCAACTACCTTAGAGATGTGTATGATTTCCTCCATGTTGGTTATTTCCTTTATCCGCTTATGAAATACATGTGTTTGTATTCCTATTTATATGGTGCTTTATAACATGCTTTATAACATGCCTTGTAACATGCTTTATAAACATGCTTTATGACATGTTTGTTAACTTGCTTGAATTACTTTATTTATTATACTTTACTCCACATGCTATGACTAAGGATTGATTTCATTTGGGACTATGATTATAGTCAAGACAATCGGTACCGGACTTGAGATCGTGGTTGAGATTCATTTCACCACGTAAGATGTGTTTGACGAACCCAAGTCGTACTTCAGTTGGCGACAGTGGTTAGGCCACACGAAGTGCTTATGCACTTCATGTCGTTCAGTTGATTGTGCGCTCGAGCTAGTCAGGCTAGTCAAGTAACCCGATATGTCTAATGTATGTTCACCATGTTTGGACGCTATTGCTTGAACCTAGGGTACCAACATTACCAATGAAAATCCCGTTAACCATGGTATCTAATCCGCTAAGACTCATGAGCCGGGCATGGTGGTATGGGACACCGCGGTCGAGCTGTCGGCCTACGCTGGGGCCACGTGCCTCCCCATAGTGACCAGTGAGCAACCAGACTAGTGAGCCGAATACCGTGGTATGAGACACTGTATTCGAGTTGTCGACACCTACGGCGAGAGCCGAATACGATGAGACATGTATTCGTACTAATGGGCGACGAGTCCTTCATAGTGTCTTCGAGTACACTCTGAAGTTTGTGATTGGCAATGAGCCCTTCGCGGCAACTAGAGCATGAGTTGAGCCGAGTACGGTGAGACCTGTATTCGAACTGATCGCCACCAATTGAGCCGAGTACAGTGAGACCACGTATTCAAGGCCGGCGATGGTGAGCCACATATGGTGAGATGCTCAGACTCTGTCTTCGATGGGTGACGAGCCCTTTGCGATGCCTTCGCGATGCCTCTCGAACCATAATATCGTATGAAATTATCTAGGTTTGACAACCTTAGAATGGATCATGTTTGGCAATGATACAAGGGAGGTACCTTAGTTTTCCAAATACTGCTATTTGAAATGGACTAATAACAACACGGTAATCATGCTCATCATGCATTGCATGTGCCTGGAAGATGTGGAGCACTGAGGAATGCAAGCATGCCGCGAACGTAAGATGGTGTCGCATGAGGGAGTGTATGGTTAGGAGTGTTTGATTATACTGCTTTATCATTACTGCTTGACTGAGTCGATAACATGTTAACCTATGCTTTATTGTTCCACTGAGTTAGCTACTCACTCCCACGTTACGGGACGGTGTTGTACACACCAACCAGACTCTGTCTCAGGTGTAGATGAGATGACGACTCAAGAGGCTGAGCCGGACTATGACGAGGACTAGGACTAGTTCTCATTTATGCAGTATTCTGGTGGCTTCGACTAGACTGCCGGATCGATAGGATTTGCTAGGATTACTTCCTTAGCTGTATTTTTGACTTTTTGAACATAAAAGATATATATATATATATATATATATATATATATATATGGTGACTCAGATGGGTTCATACTCTGGAGAATGAAATGATTTTGTTTCTTTCACATATATATATATATATATAGTTTAGTCTTCCTCTTGCCTTTATACAATTGATCTGGAGTATGAATTACTGTTTTGATATAATCTCACTCATGTTTATTGCTCTAACACAGACAACATTTAATCATCATTATCTATGTTGCATAAGTAATGCGTTGGAACTCGGGAGTTGAGTTATGCTCGACCCCCAATTTTCAGAGTGTTACAAGTTGATATCAGAGCATGATTTTGATTAAACCGGAACTGAGTTATGTTCCCACGACGTACGCTGACACATTACAACTTAGGAGGGTGCGAGAATAATATAGAAATAGTATTAGGTATCCCAATTTCGTCCAACGGCAAAGTTCACTGAAAATGGACGCCGAAATCGAGTCTGTACTCAACCCTGGTCGCACGGGTCGACCTTAAAACACTTCTAGGCTATCTGTTGCCGAGTCTAGATCCCATTCCACCCAATCTCCGTTATTAAAAATCAGTCTGGATCAGTGAGTTCTCAAAACTACATGATATGGAACGGAACGGAGTCGGGGAGCCACGTGAGTCAATACAGAGAAAAACAAGGTGGACCCAGGGTGCATTTGGCACCATGGGATGGCGGAGAACACCACCCCACAACGGCGGCGCGGCGCCGGGTAAGGCCGACCGCGGCGGAACTGCGGTCACCGCGGCAGACCGCAGTCAGGTGGGCCCACTCAGGTTGGGTTGGGCCTGGTCATGGTCGGCCCAACCCCTACACATGTGTGGTACGTGCGAAATTGTCAGGGGGCCCCTATTTCTCTCCGGTTGGAGCCCCACTTCTCATTTCACCCTTCCAAACCCTCCAACTTGTTGTCCCCTCTCTCAAAACTCCCTTTCAATCGCCTCATCCTTCATTTTCGACCATAACCCACCCACTTCCATCGATCACAGCAACCCTACCTTCCTACCCTTCCCCTTTCTTTCACATTTGAGCTCTCACACCCCCCATTTGAAGCTCAAAATCATGTAACCTCCTAACCCATCTCATTTCTCCCTTGTTCCTTCTTCATTCCCTGTCATTTGGACCTCTTCAACACCTGTTGGGACGGTAGTTCGTGAAGAACTAAAGAAATCAGCCCCTTCTCTCTCCTTCCTCCATTTTCATGGCCCTTTTCAAGTTGATTACGGCCATTTTCTCCATTTCCTCCATCCTCTCTCTCATGGGAAAGAGGAAAACTACTGCAGATGATGCTGGACCGAGCCACCCAGCCCATTCTAGAAGAAGGGTTGACGATGAAGCCGGCACTAGCACCATTCAGAAGCATAGGTCGAAGCGAGACCTGGATCCCCAACTGCCGATCAGGGATGCACTACCGATTGGTTTCGAGTACGGTCGTTTTGCTGGCCATAAGATAGTGTTTGAAGCTCATGTGGATGAAAGGATGTTTGGGCTACACCCGATGATGGAAAACTTGGTAGACATCGAATGGGGTCCTATATTTGAAGGCGAGTCTCCTACATGTGAGAATACAGTTCATGCCTTCTATGCCCATATTATAGACCCATCATTGGAGCCTCTTCAGTTCATGGTCTCAGCAAAGGGCATAAGGCACACAATCACTGTGGTTAAGATGGCTCGGATCATAAAGATCCCACGTGGTGAAGTGCTCCCTAATGACCACTTCTCCAGGAGTGCGCGAGAAAGGGATCGCCGTACGCGATACCTTTATGGTCGACGAGTCTCTTGGACGCGAGGAAACTGTCTTTCATCGATGAAGTTGACAGATAACTTCCGTTTGCTCCACCATATTTTCACATATAATGTGTATCCACAGTTAAGTAACCGCACAGAGTGTACTCGGTTGATGGTGGACTTCCTATACAGGATGGGACATGGGGACAACTTATGCCTGCCCATGTTCGTCCTATATTAGATAGTCTAGGTTGTTCGATCTGTTAGGAATGACCTCTCGCTCCCATTTGGCCATCTGATATGCAAGATGACTCGTGATGTCGGTTATAGGCTTAATATGGAAGACCTTGCACCAGTCCGAGTCATAAGTGAGGCTACGCTTAACAACATGAAGATCGGCCCTCGACAACGACAAGCCCGACTCGACGAGTCTAGTGATGAGTCGGATAGTGCCGGTGAGGAGAGTGTTGACCTCGAGGCAGGAAGCGAAGAAAGAAGCGGTGATGAGATCCAGGAAGAGGAGGATGAGGCCTAGGATACAGAGGAGAGTTCACCTCTTGCGGCTCAAGAGCAGGGCACCGATCAGGCTACCATAGATGCTCGTTTAGCCCGACTTGAGGAGGGTTAGGCTGCCTTACGACAAGATGTTGTCGATCTTCGAGCCTCCGTGAACAACAAGTTCAAGAAAGTAACTCGCACATTGAAGACTATTCTGTGCTGTGTACAGGACAAGAATGCTCCTCCTCCATCACCTAATTTGGATGCCTAATCATCCATGCAGTTGTTTGTAGTTTGCTTTGTTTACCACTTTAGGCAAATTATGTTTTATGTAGATGGATGTAGTAGTTAGTAGTATGTTTTGTAGTAGTTGAAGCTTGGTTGTATTAGCTCCCCTGCATCTTCTGTCATGATTCATGTAACTTTGTATCCATGTATTGTAACAATTTTGGTAATGAAAAGCATGCAGCTCTTTTGCCATGATGTTTGTGGAATGCTTAAGTGATTATGAATTGTGTTGCCATGCTTTATCTCACAAGCAATGTACCCTATGTTGTATAGGGCATGCCACAGAGATTTACTAGGAGCACGACACCCCTCTTGCTCACTGACTCGATGGACCAGACTCCTTCCCACAGGGGTAGTCCTACGGGCCCGAGTTCTGGCTCTGATCAGCCTTCTGCTGGTCCTATTGGTGGTTTGCCACCTTATACACCCCCGGTTCATAAGCAGAACTGGGCATCCTCTTCTACGCCATATGAGCTGTAGGCTAGTCCACCTATTGATAGGTTTGAGCAGTTGATGTTGATGATGCATCAGTAACAGATGCAGCAGCAGCAGCAGCACCAACAGCTTATGGCCACTATTTCTGAGGCCTTGTCTCAGGGTGGGAGTGTGACTCCACCACCGACATCTTCATGTCTTGCTGAGCCTACAGAGCCACCTACTCAGTTTGAGGATGTGCCTCTGCACACACCTATTGCGTACCCTACGGGAGACGTGGGTACTCACGGTTAACTCAAGCGATTTCAGCACTTGAGGCCTCCAACTTTTACGGGTTCTCACAGACCTGAGGAGGCTGAGTACTGGTTGGACAGCGTCTCGAAGATATTGAAGATGCTGCATTGTTCTGAGGCCGAATAAGTTAAGTTGGCCTCCTTCATGTTCGAGAAGGAGGCTAGCTTATGGTGGGACAGTATACCACGAACAGTCGCAGTGGGTTACGTGTGGACCTGGGTGGCGTTTGAGTTCCGCTTCCACGAGAAATATTACCCTCAGGCTTACAGATACGAGAGGGAGAATGAGTTTCTGCACCTCAGGCAGGGAGGCATGACAGTCACGGAGTACGAGCATCGCTTCACCGAGTTGGGCCGTTTTGTCCCGACTATACTTTCTGATGAGCCAATGTGGATTCGATGCTTCACAGAGGGATTGTGACCTGACATCCAGTCGAAGATGTGTTGTGTCCGCATACCATCTTTCGCAGAGTTGATTCATATGTCCATCCAGGCAGAGCAGGATGTGGACCGCTTGATACGCTCCCGTAGTGCTATAGTTACGAAACCATGACCAGAGGTTCAGGGCAGGCCTTTTCTAGGCAAGAGGCCTCGTGTTGACTCGCTTCCCAGGATCGCAGTGCCAGTGGCTACGATGAGGCACCCCATTGTGACCTGTACGTACAGCCAGAAACAGGGTCATCTTGTTGGGAGTTGTTTTGTGCGGATGAGAGATAGCGGGTTCTCTCCGCCACAGATGATTGATCTCTCTCGCCCACAGGCTATATCGACTCCACCTCTGCGGATCACACCTGCACATCCATCCTTCAGACCACCTGCACCTCGTTTCAGGCTGCCTCAACGGCCCATGGTTCCACAGCCAAATAGGCAGCAGCAGGCTCAGGTACACTCACTTGCAGCTAAGGCATCCGAGGGATCGGACGTAGCACATATGGCCTTCGAGGTTACTGCACATGTGCAAGGTACTCCAGTCTTTCTTTTGGTGGACACCGGGTCTACTATCTCTATTGTATCATGTGCTACAGTCAAGAGGCTAGGGTTGGAGACTAGTCCTATGACTGGGTTGAGACTCCTTACTGCCACGGGGACTTTCTCAGACTCCACTACGATGTGTAGAGGTTGTTCGATAGACCTAGAGAGCAGGACAGTGACTGTCAACCTGTTGGTCGCACCGCTCCATCATTACGATGTGATTCTCGGCATGGACTGGCTCGTGGAGATGAAGGCCGAGATTGATTGCGATACTCGGATCGTAACAGCATGTGGACCTGACGACATGGTCTTTACTTTCCCAGTGCATGTCAGTTGGTATTACCGCATCAGTAGCTACGCTACCTTATTAGAGCAGGTTGATGGTTTGACATTGGGAAGTACGCCTGTGGTTCAAGATTTTGCAGGTGTGTTTGTTATGATTCCTGGTTTGCCACCTCGGCGCGAGATCGACTTCACCATTGATCCTACGCCTGGTGCGACACCTATCTCAGTGCCGACTTATCATATGCCTCCATGTGAGATGGAGGAGCTAAGGAAATAGATTGACGGGTTGCTAGAGAAGGGCTATATACGACCTAGTGTGTCTCCCTGGGGAGCACCTGTACTATTTGTGAAGAAGAAAGATGGCTCACTACGGTTGTGTATTGATTACCGTAGGTTGAACCAGGTCACCGTGAAGAACAAGTATCCTTTGTCAAGGATAGATGATCTGTTTGATCAGTTGAAGGGGGCAAAGTACTTTTCAAAGATTGATCTGCAGTCAGGGTATCATCAGCTGCGCGTCAGAGATGAGAAAGTACAGAAGACGACTTTTAGGACATGCTTTGGGCACTACGAGTTTCTAGTGATGTTGTTCGGTCTTACGAACGCACCGGCCATGTTCATGGACCTGATGAACCGGGTATTTCGGCCATTCCTATACCAATTCATCATCGTCTTTATTGATGATATTCTGATATACTCTACGAGTCGGGAGGAGCACGAGGACCACCTGAAAGCGGTGTTGGAAACGTTGAAGAAGAACTAGTTGTTTGCGCAGTATAAGAAGTGCGACTTCTGGCAGGAGGAAGTCAAGTTCCTCAGACATGTGGTGTCCAAGAATGGGATAGCAGTGGACCTTACTAAGGTAGCCGCGGTTCAGGATTGGCAGTAGCCTGGCTCGGTTACAGAGGTGAGGAGTTTCCTTGGTCTGACAGGTTATTATAGACGTTTCGTTCGGAATTTCTCAAAGATTGCCAGGCCGTTGTCTCAGTTGACACGGAAGGACCTGAAGTTTGCCTGGAATGAGAAAGCGGAAGTAGCTTTCAAGGAGCTGAAGGACCTGTTGACGTCCGCTCCTGTGCTAGTATTGCCAGAGCAAGGGGTTAAGTACACGATATACACTGACGCGTCTCAAGTTGGTTTGGGTTATGTCCTTATGCAGAAGGACAGGGTGATTTTGTATGCCTCGAGACAATTAAGGAAGTATGAGGAGAATTACCCTACACATGACCTGGAGTTAGCAGTTGTTATCTTTGCATTGAAGCTATGGAGACATTACCTCTACGGAGAGGAGTTCGAGCTTTTCTGTGACCACAAGAGCCTTTAGTATATATTCACGCAGCGAGACTTGAATATGAGGCAGCGTAGATGGATGGAAACCTTGAAGGACTTCAAGTTCGAGATATCCTACCATCCTGGCAAGGCCAACCTTGTGGCGGATGCATTGAACCGTAAGAAGGCGATTGCATTTGCGGCTCCACTGATGATAGCAGAGTGGGATATGCTAGAGTTCGTGCAGGACATCGAGCAAAAACTCACTGTGGAGGAGCCATTTGAGTGTGTCGCGCACGTTCATGTGCGGCCACTTATTGATGATAGGATCATCGAAGCCCAGGAGGGTGACATGAGGTTGTTTGAGCTTCGAGAGCAAGCTAGCGACGCCGAGGACTCCGAGTGAAGAGTTGGTATAGATGGAGGTCTACGATACCGTGGCCGTTTATGTGTCCCTGATATTTATGACTTGTGATAGGAGCTCCTCGAGACTGCCCACAAATCGAAGCTTGCGATGCATCCTGGTAGCACGAAGATGTACCAGGATATGAGACGGTCTTATTGGTGGGATGACATGAAGGCCCACATAGCAGAGTATGTTTCTCGTTGTCTGACGTGCCAGTAGGTCAAGACAGAACATCGCCAACCTCCTGGACTGCTTCAGCCCATGCCCATAGCTGAATGGAAGTGGGACTTCATTTTCATGGATTTCATATCGGGACTGCCGAAGACGAGGAAGGGACACGATTGCATTTGGGTGATTGTGGACCGGTTGACCAAATCGGCCCATTTCCTCCCTATCAGAGTCACGAACTCTGTAGACAAGCTGGCTAGGCTGTACATCAGAGAGATTGTGCATCTACATGGAGTTCCCCTTGAGATCGTGTCGGATAGAAATGCGTGGTTCACGTCTATCTTCTGGACTCGTATCCAGGAAGCGATGGGTGTAAAATTGAAGTTCAGTACGACATTTCATCCTCGGGCCGACGGGCGGTAGAAGCGAGGTGAATCGGTTCTCTGAGGATATGTTGCGAGCATATGTGTTAGAATTCAAGGACAGTTGGGATGACTGTCTTCCTTACGCAGAGTTCGCCTATAACAACAGCTTCCAGGCGAGTATTGGTATGGCGCCATATGAGGCCCTGTATGGTTGTCCTTGCAGAGCACTGCATTGTTGGGCTGAGGTTGGCGAGGATAGTCTGATTATCCCAAAGTTGGTACAGGCGACCTTAGAGAAGATCGACATTATCAGGCGTCGACTTCTTACAGCGTAGATCAGGCAGAAGAGTTACGCCAATACGAGGCGGCGACCGCTTGAGTTCGAGGTCGGAGATCATGTATTCCTCCGAGTTTCCCTATGAAGGGAGTCCTTCGGTCTGGGAAGAAGGGGAAACTCACACCGAGGTTTATCGGTCCATTTCAGATCCTTGATCAAGTGGGTGCTGTGGCATATCGTCTCGCTTTGCCCACACCACTTGCAGTTGTACATAATGTATTTCATGTATCTATGCTGAAGAAGTACGTTCCTGATCATTCACACATTATCAGTTGGGGGAAGGTACAATTGAGCGAGGATGCTACATATGAGCTGCGCCTGACATGTGTCCTTGACAGGAAGGAGCAGGTACTGCGAGCAAGGTCATTCCACTTGTGAAGGTACTATGGACGCATCATTTAGAAGAGGAGGCTACTTGGGAGACAGAGGCCGAGGTCAGAAAGAACTACCCTTAGATTCTAGAGGAGTATGAAAAGGTTCAAATTTTGAGGACGAAATTTTTGTTTAAGGGGGGTAGATTGTAACGACTCGAAAATTTTCGTACAATGGCCCGAGTACCACCTTGACCAGAAGTCACTTAGGATTAACTCTTTTAGAAATTTGACAAAGTTAACTAAGTGCTAAACTAGATTAGCCATAAAATCCATTTGAATCGCTTTAAATACGATCTGCAAGATCCAAAACTTGTAGAATCATTGACGCTAGGTTACCCTAAAGTCTAGGATCAAACTCATTACCTGACTATTCTCGGGAGAACATTGAAACTCCATATCAGGTCTGGACCGCACAGCGTGAGTCCTAATAATATAAGGTTAAGGACTTAGGACTGCCTCGCTGGGCTTGATAACCATCTCGGAAATCAAATCCAGCCAGTGTCCCACGGCTGTTCGCTTGAGTCCGGAGCGAGAGACTGTGAAAACACTTGTTTTCTTTATAAAATAAATATCTCAAATAGTAATCTGAGACTTGTTACTTGCAGACATTTTGTAAGCAACTTGACCGTCAGAATCTGACCCAAATACACCCTCGGATCAGGAAAAATTTCATAAACATATCCATATACTTGGAATTTTGGATCGAGATCTGCTGACCATTGAACTGAAACTGGTCCGCCACGTGTGATCTGGGAATCCGACGGAAATGAAAACTCAACTCCACCTGGATCCAAGGTTGGTGAGCTTAAGTCTGACCTTTGGCTCGAGGAGGCCCGCCAGAAGTCCTCCGTTGAGCTGAAACTAGCTCGCTTTAGTTATAACTTAAGTATACCTTGTCCACAAGTCTATTTCAGAGTGTTTTTAGGCTATATAAGGACCTTAAAACTCTCTCTCTCTCACAGCCATACGAATTTGAGAGAAACCCTAGAGAGAGGAGAGAAAAGAGAGAGAACGTGTGAGAGAAGTGGGAGAAACTCCCTGCTACTCTTTCCTGCCGCTACCCAAGCTCCACCACTCCATTCTTATTGCTTTCCCGGCGATACTGACTTCATTTCTAGGTAAGAAACCCTAACCCTAATCAGTTTTGGAGTTGTAAGGGTTGTAGGTTATGAAATAACTAACTTATTCCATTCTATAGGTTACCGAATTGCTGAATACAGAAGCTTAGTAAACCTATCTGATTTGTTACGATTCTACGATAAGAGGTGAAGACTTTATGTGTATAGGTTATGGTTTTTAATGCTTTCAATGTCAGATAATAATAGATTCATGATCTACATGCAATTGCACATGTACAAAGTACTTTCTATTTTCTGTTTCGATTAAAGACATAGAATATGGAATTTTACATATTTTCACTACCAAAAAACAAGGCAACGCCGACGGATGTCTTGGTGTTTTTGCTACAGATTTTAGCCGTGGGAAATTCCGACGGCTAAAATCCGTAGCCAAAATAGAAACAGTCCGTAGCAATAACCCATATTTTAAGGGTGGACGTTCAATTGCTACTATTTTGCCTGTAGTGTTGTTCACCTGAGATATATTTCGATCTGATTTTTGGCATTAACTATAAAACATTATTTAATAATGGATCTACGGTGTGGATTAAACAAAAACATCATGGTGGGGCCCATAGAGCCCTACCAGATCCAATTTCAAAGCCACCGTTTTCATTTGTACGGTAAATAAGTGTTAGATTTGCATTTTTTGTTAAACAGTGGAAAGTCGTCCCAAGAAAATGTGGGTTTGATATATGGCTATCCAGACCATCCAAATAATGGGTCTTGTTGTAGATGATTTATACTTGTAATTATCTTATGGAATGTTATCTTAACAATCCACTAAATGGACCCTTAATTATACGGCTGTGAATATAGTTGATTATATAAAATATATAAAACTCACATTTTAACGGATTTCAATCCTTCTACGAATTCAGAAGAGGATTTTCATTTTCCCTCTCCGCACCTGCCCGTTTCCTCCTCTGCCTTCCCTCTCTGTAAAGAGAAATTTTCGTTTTCCCTCTTTCGACCGCCCTTTTCTTCCTCTCCCTTCCCACGTTCGACCGTCCTTTTATTCCTCTCCCTTCCCTCTTTCGACCGCTCTTTTCTTCCTCTCCCTTCCCTCTTTCGAGTGCCATCTTCATCGTCCTTGATCGCCCTTTTTGAAGGTCGTATACAGACCGTTCATCCAGAAGCTCGTATACAGATTCATGCTAAGGTGAGTCATGAAATGTAATCAGATTGTTTTTCTTGGTGACGTTCTTGGATTACTGTATTCACATTTATATTTTCTGGCCAAACTTGATCAAACTCGTGAATATGATGTAGCTGGAGGAATTATTTTCTGGCCAAATGTAATCATAATATCTGTTTATTAGAGATCTTTTTGAAGGCATTCGATTGTATTTAGCTGATAACCGTTGGAATGTTAGATGTTAGTCGGTGCATCGTTTGGGGACGATAGCACTGGACTGCATTCTGTTGAACGAAGGCCATGATTGGTGGCTAGGATCTTCTAATTGCAATGAGTTTTACTACATTGATCCACACTACAAGAAAAGTAGGCATACTGTCCAAATCAAACGATCAAAATGGGACAGCAAAGATGGCCCCTTATATGCAATTTTCAGCCTGTACTTCATTTGCAATGAGGCCTATGATTTGGACGGTCCTGATCGTGTTATGTGTTTGCCATGTGCACAATGTATGAGTCATTGCTTTCTTGAAAGAGAATCATCAGTGCACTGTAGCCCAAGAAGCTGTATTGAGCCTTCCTTCTCATGCAGATAGAAAATTGAAAGAATGTAAGACAAAAGGGCAAATTTAGTTTACTGTTCTTTTTCTTTTTCCTGTCGTATTGGTATCATTCTTCAGCATTATCTTAAAAATGGGGACGATTCTTCTACTGTACATGTGGCATAATCCCACGGTGATTTATAGTACCATCAAAATTTCTGACCACTGATGGATGGATATATTAGATGCTAATTGACTGGATTATCCAGATTATCCCTCACAGACCCTTCAATCTAGTTCGTTTTTGTGTTCATGCCTTAAAATGACCTGTCAAAATAAATAGACGGTGGATAAAATACGGACCGTCCGTCTCTATCTTGGTCCTGATGGGTAGGACAGGACTGTTTTTCTCTAGCTGGACCAGTCTCTACCAAGCTAGAGACAGATAGTCCTTTAAGTGCCTCTATAAGGCCCACCATGATGTATATATAAGTAGCTATAGATAGACAGTCCACACCTGATGCAGGAAGGAACAGTGGATGAAGTGATCGATTGATTCAGTGCTTTCCATACACAACCATTTATATTGCTAGATTATGTATGTTACACATGACACATGTGTATGATGTGCCCAACCAGGCATCCTGCAGGGCCGTTGATTGGCCTTTGAAAAAACAATAGTTTGATTAGACTATTTTTGCCATCAAATGGATGGACCTTTTTCTTGCTATTTTTTTGTTTTCATTTGTGTGCCACAACTTAAAGGCTTGGGATTGTCTAAATATTGTGCCACTCATTAATGGAAACACCAACCATTCATATACATATTGGAAATACCAAATGAACGGTTCGGATCTCTTCTAGGATGCAACATGCGGAAATGACATGGAGGCATGAAATTGCTATGCCTCACATGTACCAAATCTGTCATCACACCTCCTAAATTTTACTTCAAACACAAATCACAAATCCTCTGCATTTTGAAGGGGTGAAATACTTGGCTATCTTTGTGCATCAGATCACTGTGTGTCTGCATGGGTGCAAATGAGGGTCCTTGTATATTACCTATGCATAAACATGGATGTTGCATGATGAGGCATGAATTGTACACATGAATACACCAATTTTTCTTTATGTACAAATTCACAAATGCATAGAAACAAAACATGTTCTTGCCCTTTTGCATGGACAATTTGACTTTTAAAATGAGTGACAGTTAGTCAATGCATGTGATACAGTCATCAACATTCTGTAAGGCACTATTTACAGGATGAAATCTTGAATTTTTGTTGAACAATAATGAAGCATGTTGAATTCTGAATATTCTGTAACATGACACATGTGTATGATGTGCCCAACCAGGCATCCTGCAGGGCCGTTGATTGGCCTTTGAAAAAACAATAGTTTGATTTGACTATCTTTGCCATCAAATGGATGGACCTTTTTCTTGCTATTTTTTTTGTTTTCATTTGTGTGCCACAACTTAAAGGCCTGGGATTGTCTAAATATTGTGCCACTCATTAATGGAAACACCAACCATTCATATACATATTGGAAATACCAAATGAACGGTTCGGATCTCTTCTAGGATGCAACATGCGGAAATGACATGGAGGCATGAAATTGCTATGCCTCACATGTACCAAATCTGTCATCACACCTCCTAAATTTTACTTCACACACAAATCACAAATCCTCTGCATTTTGAAGGGGTGAAATACTTGGCTATCTTTGTGCATCAGATCACTGTGTGTCTGCATGGGTGCAAATGAGGGTCCTTATATATTACCTATGCTTAAACATGGATGTTGCATGATGAGGCATGAATTGTACACATGAATACACCAATTTTTCTTTATGTACAAATTCACAAATGCATAGAAACAAAACATGTTCTTGCCCTTTTGCATGGACAATTTGACTTTTAAAATGATTGACAGTTAGTCAATGCATGTGATACAGTCATTAACATTCTGTAAGGCACTATTTACAGGATGAAATCTTGGATTTTTGTTGAACAATAATGAAGCATGTTGAATTACTGAATATTCCGTAACATGACACATGTGTATGATGTGCCCAACCAGGCATCCTGCAGAGGCCGTTGATTGGCCTTTGAAAAAACAATAGTTTGATTAGACTATCTTTGCCATCAAATGGATGGACCTTTTTCTTGCTATTTTTTGTTTTCATTTGTGTGCCACAACTTAAAGGCATAGGATTGTCTAAATATTGTGCCACTCATTAATGGAAACACCAACCATTCATATACATATTGGAAATACCAAATGAACGGTTCGGATCTCTTCTAGGATGCAACATGCGGAAATGACATGGAGGCATGAAATTGCTATGCCTCACATGTACCAAATCCGTCATCACACCTCCTCAATTTTACTTCACACACAAATCACAAATCCTCTGCATTTTGAAGGGTGAAATACTTGGCTATCTTTGTGCATCGAGATCAACTGTGTGTCTGCATGGGTGCAAATGAGGGTCCTTGTATATTACCTATGCATAAACATGGATGTTGCATGATGAGGCATGAATTGTACACATGAATACACCAATTTTTCTTTATGTACAAATTCACAAATGCATAGAAACAAAACATGTTCTTGCCCTTTTGCATGGACAATTTGACTTTTAAAATGAGTGACAGATTAGTCAATGCATGTGATACAGTCATCAACATTCTATAAGGCACTATTTACTGGGATGAAATCTTGGATTTTGTTGAACAATAATGAAGCATGTTGAATTCTGAATATTCCATGTCTGTTGAGTAATAATACTGTGTCATGCTACAACTTAGTTTATTGAATGGGTATAAAAATGTAGTTGTCAATTTTGTTTATTGTGGCTAGTGCCTATCTGAAGAGTGTAATTGTCTGATATTTTAGGTGAAGTTCTCAGCGTTATTTACAACTTTGATGGAACTATCATATCTCATACACACATTTCATATTCATGTGCTTGTATGTTTATGTGTATGGCTCTACACGTGGAAGGAATAAACCTCTTATGAATTTTATTTTTATTTTTAACAGATAAAAGGACTAAGTTATATATATATATATATATATATATATATATATATATATATATATAATAAATGTCTTTCAAGCCAACATGGTTGATGGTACCAATCATAGCAACAAAAAACCATGTAATTGCAAAAAATACAAATGGCTTTTTTTTTTTTTTTTTTACATTGGACCGCTCAAGCAAGTTTTGTTGGGCTTCTTCCTCATATCATAGACCACTCCATTTCCTGCTAGCATCATGTAATTGTCTCTCCTAGTAAGTGTGGTGCACTCAAAACCCAGTGCATCAGCCAGTTGTCTCCGTATATGGTTTGCCACCTCACGCTAGACTTCCCTCCGCACGTTAGCTCCTGGCACCTTCCCAAGGAACTCCAAAACATAGGTGGGACATGGGTTCATCAAGAAGAAGATGGGGTCCAAGCACTTGAGGCCACTGGCTGTTGTACCATAGAACATGCCCACATGAGTGTTGATAGCCACAGGCACAATCTCATCGGCTAGCTCGGCAAACAAGGAGCTAAACCTTGAGTAGATATGGCTCCCTACATGTAGTGCCCTTAGGGCAGACCACCAAGTCTCCTTCACTCAGTAATCTTTGCATGGTCACACCATCTTGCTTTCTATCCCTTGTAAGCTTTGTTGTTTTAACGGGAGCAATGAACTCGGACATATTGCTTAAGGCGTATGTGACTGCGATCATAGGCTTCCCAAGTCTTTGTACTTAGGAAGACTGGATCCAAGACGGTGTCCTGTGGGTGCACACATAGAGGATCCCAAGTTTGTTGTTGGCTGATCTTGATGGGGTGCACCCCTTGATTCTTATATGGACCCCACTCCATGATCCTAGCAAGATGACTATCTTGTATGGGAGGAAGATGCCCACAAGCAATCTGTAGATGGCTAGGATTATTCTGCTTTGGGAGCCATAGGAACATCTAAGGGACACTTACACTTGGATAAATGGACCCTTGGTGTGATCTACCACATTGGTTGTTGTTGTTAAAGAGAGACCCATTGGTCCCAATCTTCCTAGCAGCCCTGTAACATGAGTGTGCCAAGAGCTGGTACCAAGCCCAATCAGCTAGCTTGAGCAAGAGCATTGGGAAAACCATGCCTTCTCTTCTGGTTGTGGTTGTTTGATGAAGGTGTATGAAAAGTGAGTCACTAAGGGTGGAAGTATATTTTTTCTCCTTAGGGGTCATTTGATGCTTGCAAATTTTGTAAGTGGTAAATGAATTGCAGGTAATTGAATTGATTAAATTGTTTATTGCACGTCTGTTTGGCTTTAAGTTGTAATGTCTTTTACGAGTAAATTGTTAATTGTATTTGGATAACTGTAAATTATATAAGCTGTAATCTATTTATTGCCAAATTTCAAATTTCAAAATTCTAGTTAATAGGCTGAATTTAGTTGCGAGTAAATGAAATTTCATGAGGTTTTCATTCTGACTAAAAGTTAATAAATCGACTTTACAAATGTAATTCATTGGTGACATTTTGAGCATCCAAACACTCCACAGAATCATTTAACACAATATTGATGTACCACTAGCCCAATTTACAGGCATCCATATGACTTCTAGCTTAAAGAGAATACAAACTTCTTGACTAGCATAAGAAGATAACATAAATATGTATTATTTTACTCAAGGCCCTTATGACTAGTATTTATTTCATGATTGTTATTCCTTTAGTTGTAATAAAGAAATCATCCCTAATTTTCTTCTCTTTTTAGCAAAGCGGTCAACTTGCTTCAAATATATAATATGGATTCTTACAATGCAATGGATTATGTGGTGCATCAAACGCTTCAATAGAATGCCAAATGCCTCTTTAATTCAAATGAACCATATATCTGATGTTTTGATATAGCTTAAATTGAAAGATGACGCTTCTAGATGTTTCAGGAATATAATCATATTTGTTACAAGTCCACTTCTCCTGCTTGCTTTTTAAGAACCTGCTGAATCAGGTATAATTTGTAGAAATCCAACTTGTAACTCCTCGAAACCACTTCTGTAGTAAGATATTACGGTGCATGATTCCCAGATGAGTTAAGTTGCAAGTTGTTATATAAAATTGGTTGGATATCTTTCATTTTTTTAAATGTTGTCAATAGTTAGTTGGATGATGAATTAGGTATAATTGTGTGCCTACCTACAGGTCATATCCAATGGGCTCTAGGGAGTGGATAACTCTACATTACCCAGACCCACAATTTGTAGATGGTATGATGAGCTTTGTGAAGTTCGTAAAAGAACATCTTCCTGGTAGAGAATCCATTCATTGTCCATGTACCAGTGTAGATGTCTACGTTTACCACCTTGTCGATGATGTGGTGATAGATCTGATTAAATATGGATTTAATCCAACATATAAGGTGTGGATCATGCATGGTGAGAATGTATCATCCAAGTGTACTGAACGTGCATCAACTTCTCACGAGTACCGTAGTGTTGCAGACTTAAACAACATTGTTAATATGGTTGTTGAAGACCTCGGTGGTAATAACCTAGATAAAGTTATTCAAGATGAACCCAATGTAGCCCCTGAAGCTGAAGATGTTGTTGGAGATGCTTCAACTAATGAGTTTGAAGCAAATCTACGAGATGCGATGACTGAGCTATATCCTGGTTGTCACGAATTCACCGTCCTGACCTTCATAGTGCAACTCTTTAAATTAAAGGTAAACCATGGATGGAGTGAACAAAGCTTTACGGCTCTTCTTCAACTACTTCAGAGTGTCTTGCCATCTGGTAATAAGATTCCAATTAATACTTACCAAGTAAAAAGATCATTATAAAGTTGGGTCTTGATTACCGAAGATCCATGCATGTCCAAATATTTGCATGCTATCTTTGGAGAGCATGAGATGAAGACGAGTTGTCCAAATTGTGGTGCTTCTAGGTATAAGACAGAAGTCAATTTGACGTCGAGACGAGCTCAAGTACCTAAGAAGGTGTTAAGGTATTTTCCATTAACACCAAGGCTACAAAGAATGTACAGTGTACCATGGGTGGCAAAGGAGATGACCTGGCACTCAACCGGAAAAATGCAGAGTGGAAAGATGGGGCATCCGGTGGACTCCAGCACATGGAAGTTTGTTGACAACAAGTATAAGAATTTTTCAGTAGAAACTTGCAATGTTCGATTAGGTCTAGCCACAGATGGGTTTAACCCCTATGGCACTTTCAGCACGTCGTACAGTTCTTGGCCTGTTATGTGTGTGACGTATAACCTTCCACCACATTTATGTATGAAACCGCAATTTACTATGCTCACTTTGCTCATTGAGGGACCACGACAGCCTGGGAAGGATATTGACGTGTATTTAGAGCCGTTGATTGCTGAGTTACAAGACTTATGGCGGAAGGGGATGACGACATTCGACGCATACCATGGAAACAGGTTCAACATGCGTGCCATCTTGCTGTGGACAATTCATGACTTTCACCTTATGGTAATGTTTATGGTTGTAGGACCAAGGGTAAGTATGGTTGTCCCCATGTGGTCCTCACACGATTCCTTACGACTACACCATGGAAAAAACACGTTTATATGGGTCATAGAAGGTGGTTGTCACTAAATGATGAGGCCGAGAAAAGGACACTGGCGCAGGCACCTTCAATAAGAAGGTGGAGCCCCGACCACAACCGATTAAATCGGCCGGGATTGAGATCGAAAGCATCACTACAAAACTAAATGTGCGGCGGGAAAGATCGGCAAGAGGAAACAAATGGGTATAAAAGGAGGACGGGAACAAGGCGATGATCTTTGAATCGGCATGCTTCTTGAAGCGGTCCATATTATATGATCTGAGTCTTGGAAGGATATTCCGTACGCCATAACCTTGATGTTATGCACATTGAGAAGAATGTATGTGAAATTCTTATTGCACGATGTTGAACACAACTGGAAAAACCAAGGATGACGCTAACGCACGCAGAGACCTGAAGCGGCTAGGAATAAAGAAGCGTTTATGGCTAGAAAATACTAATGGCAAGGTGATCCAAAAACGAGGTCCTTTCTTGCTTCGAAAAGAAGAGAAAAAAATTTTCATCCAGACTTTACGTGAGCTTCGTGTTCCAATCGGTTTTAGTGGGAATTGGAAGAACATTGTAAATGAAGATAGTGTGGATTTAAAGGGTATGAAGTCTCATGACTACCACGTGTTGATGCAACATCTGCTTCCAATTTTGATCCAACATGCATTCAGGGATAGTAAACATATGCGCACTATAATTAGAAGCTTCTGTACCTTTTTTAATGTCCTTTGTTCGCGAACCATAGATATTGAAATGTTAATGGCTCTTGAGAAGGGTATGGCAAGGACATTATGTGAGCTTGAGATTTCATGCCCTCCTTCAATTTTTGTTGTGATGATGCATTTGCCTATCCACTTGGCTTACGAGGCTCGCGTATGTGGTCCTGTCTACTATCGGTGGATGTATCGATTTGAAAGGTATGATATGATTTTAATGTGAATAAACCCACCTAACATCTACAATTACATTTGTTAATGTGTCGTTAACTCTTTTAGGTTCATGAAGACGTTTAAAGCGTACGTCCGCAATAAGACACGACCTGAAGGTTGTATAGCAGAACGATACATTCAAGAGGAGACACTTATATACTGCAATCAATATAGAGGCAAAAATAATACAAGCCTCTTGGAGAAACTGGAAAAGCGGTTTGACGGATCAATTTCACTCTTGCCGAAGTTGCAAGATATTGTTGATGACTTCGATGTTGATGAGGTTGGTCCAGTTGGCCCTAGTCAAAGTGTCATTTTAGAAGGTATTGAATACGAACAGGCTCGCACCTGGGTACTAAAGAGTCAACCCAACTATGATACATGGCAAGGGTATGCACTAGACTTAGCTTGTATGTATATGTCTTCTTCATTTATTTCAAATATGATTCAACATAATTGTAACAACATTTATGAGATAAAAAATTTGTCAGTTTTGATATAACCTTCTTAACTTGCAGGAAATATGCTAATTTCTTGAAGCAACGAACCGTAGTTGCCGGGAAGAGGACTAAGGTGGCGAGTGATGAAGAGTTCGTACCTTGGTTGAAGAAACAGCTAGACTTGGACGAATCAAGTAATGAAGTCTTCAAAGATATAGTTAGGGGACCAAAGGCTTTTGCAATGCAGTACAATAAGTATTGTATCAATGGTTTCCTCTTCGTCACCAAGGATTACGAAGAGAATAAAATGAACCAGAACAGTGGGGTTAGCACAAAGAGTATGACCACCTTTCGATCTAGTGCCAAGGACAAGAATACAATGGATGAATCATACCTTATTATGGGGTCCTCAGTAAAATCATCCAACTAGAGTACCGAGACGGGTACAAGCCAATCCTACTAAAGTGTGATTGGGTGAAGGTGACGCATCAAGGTGTCTCTTTCAATGATGAAGGGAATTTGAGATTGCTGAATTTGTCTAATCTTCTCAGTTCAGACCAAGTGGGTGATGAGCCATTTATTCTTGCGAGCATGCCGTCTGAGTTTTCTATTCTAGAGATCCAAAAATCCTGATTGGCATGTGGTCTTGGAGGTTCCAAGAAAGATTTTCGTCGAAGATGAGACCAGCCTTTTATCAGAAACAGGGGTTGTAACTGATGTTGAAGTAGGACCTAATCTCACTGAAGTAGAGATGGGTGGCGAGTTGTTATTCAATGACAATGAAGATATTTGTGTGGTTGTTGAAAAGAAAAAGAAAAGAAAGCGTGTAGGGAGAAATAGTTGATTTGTTGGTACTTTTATGTATGTAACGAAATGATTTTGATTTAGGACCTTTTTATTTTGATTTGGATTGCCTTGCATTTTGGGTATGGGCGAGTCCATATCTTCTTTTTATGCTTGGGTTTAATTTATATTGCCAATGATACAGTCATATGGATCTAGAGGCATCGTCATTTGTCACAGAGCAGCTAGGGGATGCACCCATGAAGATGCCATAGGTAATAAGATAACTTCTATATTTTTCTTCTTTTTAACCTCAACATTTAATTTTCTTTTATATTGGCGGTGATGAAACATGTGTGCAGCTAATTTTCCATTTTATGCAGACGGGTTGTCATCTTCATCGTCTAGGAAGAGAGGTCCTACGCGAGGTCGAGAATTAAATGAGAAGACTTCATTGAAGAGGGTCATTACGACTAATGAATTTGGGCAACCGAATGCGGGGATATAAATCAAGTCACATTCAATTCATGCATTGGTGTTCTCACCCGCACCCACATCCGGTCACCTACACAGACTTTCGCCAGTGCCTCCGGAGCACCTTCAAAGAGTCATTGAAAGCTTGGAGTGTAGTTATGATTTTCAGAGTAACCAACATGCGATGACAAATTACGTTCGTGAACGTGTGAATACCTCTTGGAGAAATTACAAGAACCAGTTGTATTTAAAGTATGTTAAGGACAAGGATCCTGTAGCTGTGAAGTCATCTCCAGCCCCTGTTGGTGTGCCTATAGAGGATTGGATACTCTTTGTGGATCAACGTAATACAAATGAATTTAAGGAATTAAGTGCAAGAAATGCATCCAATCGGGCCAAACAAGTTGGCCCTTCTACACTTGGGCGGCGTAGCATGGCTGTCATACGCCATCAGATGGTACATGCCTTAAAATATATATCTTATTATATTTATGATGATTATTTGAAATTATTAGTTATTTAATTCCATTACTAATGTGTTTTGGCATGTCTGTAATGTGGAAAAGGCAATTGAGAGGAATCTTACTAGTGATGCCGAGGTTGGTAGGGCTGATGTGTACATCAGAGCCCATACAACAAAGGATGACAAATTACAGTTTCCCGAAGCCTTTGTAAGTGCAACCCTCGTACATCTTGTCATTATCCATATGAATTTTAAATGTGTCTTTCAGTTGCTAATTTTTATTTTGGATGTTGTCATAGGAAAAAATAAAGTCGATTCAGAGTAGTAATCCAGCATGTCGGATGACCAATGTAGATGATGCCCTTACACAGGTATATATGTTTGTCCTTCAAGTACTTGAGTTTATTTATACTTACGCATTCTCTGATAAATTGACTTGCAATTTTGATTACAGTCAATTGGGAGTGATAGTAGAGGGCGCATGCGGGGTATAGGTGGAAATGTAGGCAAGATTGCATTGAGGAAGACAATTCCTATTGTAGATAAGCTCAATATGGTGACGCAGGATCGAGATAATTTGAAGGAGGAAGTAGGTGAATTGAAGAAAAGCCTGGTAGACCTCCATATGAAGGTTAATTGTATTGTAGAAAAGCAAGGGGAACAGGGTGTTGTGGATCCACCGACAATACCTCCATTTAAATCTAGTCGTGCCTTGTCGGTATGTATGTGTTTCTCTATTACAAATTTAAGTTTATGATTATATGCACCTCCATTTAAAAATATTAATGACATGTTATACTTGTACATGTAGCTTGATTTGATACATATTGGCAAGAGATGCGATCTTTGCGATTGGAAGAAACGGGTAGTTGGTCGTGGTGAGGTGCATGAAGTTGATCCAACGCCCATGTCCATGGAGCAGATCTGCGGCGAAGGAAATTTTAGAGTTGTCCGATCGAGATTAAAGCTTCGCATGCGAGTTGTGGAAGGAAGATGGTTATCATCATACACTTGGAGAGGTCGGCGTAGGAGGATTTGTTCTTTGGCCTAAGCTATTTCTAACCATCTATCCATGATGTTTATGATTAGACATTACAAGAACTGAGACAATTTACTTTTATTTTCAAATTATACGGTAACATAGACACTTATCTAAATATTATAGAATGGAATGGATTTAACTCTCACATCAGATTACACACACATATATAGAATGATATGGAATGCATTTATCACTCACATCAGATTACACCCACATTTATGGAATGGATTTAGCACCCATGTTTATGCTTTGATATATTTGGTTGGCATTTCAACCTCCCTTTGAGGAATTAAAAGATTTGTAATAATTTTCACTTTTAGTGTTATTTGCACTTGGAGAGAGAGAGAGAGAGAGAGAGAGAGAGAGAGAGAGAACTGTAGGGAATTATCATCATCCGTGGCGGTACATTGTGGAGAATGCAATCGACCGACGAGAAGTTCCTTCATCGTTATTCCACGATAACTTGTTGGTTACGCATGTCTACAAAAATTACACTTAAAAACAGATGTTTAAATATTTTTGTTCATTAATATTTTGGAAGTTTAGATTTTGATTTAGGATATCTCATAATTTGGATGTGTTTTTTGCAGGGTTTAAAAAACTCTCATGATTTATTCAACTATGAGTTTTGGCATCTTCAGCTTTTTCTTTGAATGAAGAGGTCAGTTTCACATTTGCGAGCATCCTAACCTTGTGTGCGGTTGGTGGTTCCATCATACTTGGGTAAGGAAAATCGGATGTGTTTTTTGTTCCTAATTGCATTATTTCAGTTAGACAAATTAATCGAATGATCTGAACTATCCTTTAAGCCTATAACAGATTTATAAGGCTACCATACATAGATTTAATGTGCAGATAATGCAGATTTCTAAGGCTATCAAATCCATCGAGTTTGACCTTGAGAAGATGAAGAAAGTAAGTTTCAGATGCACACAGCATGTTGTACAAAGATATACTGTTGAATAATTTCATAGGGATCTCTGGTATTGCAGGCAACGGTGATGAAGCAAACGGAGAATGCTAAATCGCTGGATAGGCTGCCTCTCAATAGGATGCATGCATACCTGTCATAAAATACAACTTTAATGGCAACAGCAACATCAGCATCTGCCCGGAGTCCAGATGAGTATTGCTAGTTTACAGTTCTGATAGGCACAAAAAAAAAAAAAAAAAACTGAAAATCATAATTGGATAATTTGTGTTTTTTTTTCTTTTTGCCTTGGATTCCACTATCCAAACATGTAAACTGAAAAGAAAAAACAACTACATCTCCCACAATGATATTCGGCCACCTCCAGCGACCGAGCAACTGGAAGTTGCAGTATCAGATGATTGCATAACAACCATCACATATCTTCTTCAACTTCCTCATCCTCGTATTCTCCCTCCTCATCTGCTGTCGCATCCTGATACTGCTGATACTCTGAAACCAAATCATTCATGTTACTCTGCCTCTGTAAACTCCATCTCATCCATCCCCTCACTCGTGTACCAATGCAAGAACGCCTTCCTCCTGAACATGGCTGTGAATTGCTCGCTCACCGGTCCAAACATCTCCTGGATCGATGTCGAGTTCCCAATGAATGTTGATGCCATCTTCAGGCCTGTGGGCGGAATGTCAGCAGACTGTGGATTGGGGATCCATTCCACAAAGTACGAGGAGTTCTTGTTCTGCACATTAATCATCTGCTCATCAACTTCCTTCGTACTCATTTTGCCACGAAACACAGCCGATGCGGTAAGTTACCGTCCATGACGTGGATCAGCAGCACACATCATGTTCTTGGAGTCCCACATCTTTGGGTCAGTTCGAACCTTGTCGATTGCGAGTCTGCTCTTTGGGACCCATGGGACGTTAGAGGAGCAAAGCCCACCATGAAGAAATGTAGGCGAGGGAAGGGGATAAGGTTGACAACAAGCTTTTGGAGGTCGGAGTTGAGGCGCCGGGAACACGAGGCGGCAGTCACTCCGGACATTGTGGCGATATCGGATGGTTCGGATCCCCAAAGTGGGTGTAGTAAGCTTAAGAGTCTGACGGATGTCATAGAGAGCTTCATTTTCAAGGACCATGCACTCATCGGCGTTCTCGACCAGTGATGGACGGAGACGAACATCGGGTTGTAAGGCTCAACGACCGTGTGTCGAGAGACTTTTGGAGAGGGAAAATAGAGAGGTGAGCATCATCCGATCGGGATATTCTTCCACGATCTTCGATATCAAAAGCGTCCCCACGCGAGCCCGTCCCTCCACCTAAGGAATGACAGACACGGAAACCACATAGCGATCGCGATTTTCCGCCTCTTTCCGGATGACATCAAGGATGAATCGATCGGCTCCGTACCCTCGATGTAATGCCCTTTGGCCCAGTTGTTCCCAAAGCACCCGATTGGCCGAAGACGAAGTTATCGAGTCGGAAGATCGACCATAGGGTCTGATCGGATCTTGTCCATGGTTCTGGCTCAAGATCCATGAGAACACCACTAGGAACATACCTCCCATATCTTCGGTGGGATCGATGCCGTGCTCAGCACATACAACTTCCCGAACTTGGCCCCGATCTGATTGCCGCATTGACCACCTTGGATATGAAGAATTTCACGCATTTTCTTCGAAATCTGAAGAGGGTTGCTACGAAAATCTTCTTATAGGCACAGTTTCTGTTTGACATAGATGGATAGTAAATACAAATGATAGAGTTAAGAAAAGAAACCAACTGTTCCCAAATAGACCATGGAAAGGGAAGCATACCAGGGCATAAAATGCAGCTATCCTGCATTCACATGCTCAGATGAGAGCCAGCATATTTGAGTAAAAATGGTTTTATGACTCATTTTGCAGGCCCTTATCTAGATGAATCACCTAATCAAGGTGACATTGGGGGCTTGTTATTTTTTTATTGGGGGCTAATGGTTGGGTGGCCAAGTAATATGGTTGTTGTTATCTTCCAAAAAAAAAAAAGGCAGATTTGTTATGACCAGCTGAGTTCTCTATTGTTAAATAATTCTGCCTTCTGAAATTTCCCTTGGTTTTGTTCATTGCCAAACTAAAAATGCAATATGGCTATCTTGGTAGTTAAAGAGTTGTTGCTACTTAGTATCCTTATAGCAAGAAGGGTATGAAGGTTTATGTAGAGCCCAACATCTCTATTTTATGCTTATACTTATGAAGGCACTTAATTTAATGAATTTGATATTGAATTTGGTATGCTTATAGGTAGGGGCATTTCGCTCCTCTTGCAGGTAGATGGTCCTGAATGACTACATACTCCTGAGATTCTGACTATCAATGGTAAATTTTCGCTGATTTATTTCGGCCCTTTGATTTTCATTTAAGCTTCTTTTCATCTTAAAACCCCCTCCAAATTCAGCCGTTTCTGCCTTGTCATTCATAACTTCTGATATTTCTAAGCTCTCTTTGTACAATTCTTGGGACATAACAGAGCAGTTTGAAATGAACAAAGCTTGGTAGGTGGAGGTCCATTACATAGATACCGGATTTCCTTTCGCCATTACTAAGAGTTTCCTGGAATTGTTTGAAGGCCTTACATATATTCAAGCGGATTTTTCTCTTGCAGGAGCCTCGCAGGATCAGGTTTCTTTTGAAATATTACGAGATTCTTTCCTCTGATCATAAGCTTCTGTTCTTTGCTCTTCGGAGATGTTAAACATGTGAAAGCATTTTTTATTTGAATTGTTGACAATTTATGTTAAAAATGCAGAAACATGCGAGTTATTTATGTTTTGATGATAAAGTTGAAAATTTTCTTTTTCTTTGATGCATAGAAAATGGTTGGGAAATTTGACAACTTTAATCATTTTTTCACAAGGGATAAAGTCACCCCCGTGTCGCGTAACGGGGTAACCATTTCCTTTATGTAACGTAATCTGACCATAATGTAATCATTTTTAATGCCATGACACGGACATTTGAATGCCAATGATACCATTTTACAGTGTCATATTGAATTGTTATGTTTTGCAGTTCACAGTTGGAGTGCATTTTGCAAAGTTTTTTTTTTTTTTTTTGCATAACAACCAAGAACTAGAACATATATAGACAACCTTTAGTAGGAACATACAGGTGATTGCCATGGTTGTAGGAGTCTATTGTCTCTTGTTCTACAATGCCTCGATAAAGAAACAATTGAGACAACATACTAGTGAATACACAAATGCAAACATACAAAACTACTACACGAAATGCAGAGATCATTGTCAACCACATCGGAACTCCCAACCGATGAAGGCAACATGATATAAATGCAAAAGGACTTGTATGCCTAATCTGGATATTTGGCGAAGTATTCTCATGTGTATTCTTTTTTGTGAATGAACTGAGAGAACAATTTAGCATTCGGTTATTCTTCTCCACAACAGGCTTGGAGCTATCATTCTTGACTAGAGATCTTGGAGGTGGTAGAGGGCTTGTCTCCTGAACCCCACCAGTTTGGTCCTCCTTCCAAGTTTGGGAGACTTAGGCCGTGTCAAAGGAATCTTCTTGACTGATTCTTTGTTTACATTTAAAAAAAATGCGCATCGGCTTGGCCTTGAAACCAAGGCTTTGACGTAGTTTCCTAAGTTCATTTTCCACTTTTTCCTTATTTTTTGCTTGAAGTCGTACTTTTTGTTCCTCTTTAGCATTGAATTTCTCTTCCAGCTTTAGAAAATACTCCTTCCTTTTTGCTGCTCTTTCGTCACTCTTGAAGCTAAAGGAAGATGATATCATTGGGGAACGTGTATTATTTCCAGAAGCTGATGAAGGCTTTGAACAATCCACAGAGACCGAATGCCATTTCCTATCTACTTTTGTATTTCCAGGAGTCATGTGTTCTGATGTTGTTTTTGTCCTTCTGCTTTCCGACTGAGGAGTCACCGGAGGAAGCTTTAGTGTCTTACTTGTAGAAACCGTAGTTGGCGTCTTTAGAGCACTTGAACTGTCTCGAGATGTTTTCGAAGAACTCAAAGCTATTTTTGAAACCCTCATCTTCTCATGGATCGGAGAAGCTCGCTTCCTAGTTGTGGAAGGAGTGGTTTCGCCAGCATGATATGGTGCAAAATTGATAGACATATGCAATGATTTTGGGGTTGATCTCTTTTTGTCCATTGAGTCCCTTACGGACTTCTTAGTGTTTGGAGTGGTATGATTTTCTTTTCTGGGATGGATGGGTGTTGCGGGTTTAGCTGGGGAAGGAGGAAGATTGGATGCCTGACTTGGAACTGATGATTTCAAAGTGGCTGTTGATTTCTTTTTTGTTCTGGCCAAGTTCTTTAATGGTGGCTTCTCCGATTGGCGGTTGTAATTCTTTGTATCTCCAAGTTGTGGCGAGGATTGAGTCTGCACTGGGGTCTCTATGATAATCTTTTCTTCAGTTAATGGATCTGCTTCTTCAACCTTCGCTGTTTCCAAACCATCCATTTTTCATTCAGTCGACCCTTTTGCTGATCAAGAACCATGTGTTAATTTCGGGTGATTCAACTTCATCGGTTTATCACCACTGAATTGCTATTTGATTCCACCAACTTGTCCTTCTTATCTACAATGTCAAAGTTGTTATCAGCAATTTCTCCAGTGGCTGAATCTGGTGCATTGCCCTTCTGAACTCCGTCATTCTCTTCTTGTTAGAGAGACTATTCCCTCGACATTTGCTTGCTCAAGCAATGCCGCCTTTGACGACAATTCTCTTGTAATGGGCCTCAAAGTAAGCTTTCTTCGAGCAACAGAGAACCGGGGTGGAGTATTTACGCACCTCTTCCAAGTGCTGTTATGAGAGAAGGATGACCATTTTCCCCAATCTAGAGATTCGACACAAACCTTCCAAAGGAAATGGATCCTTCCAATACGTGGATCCACACAGTTGGCTGTGGTGATGAAGGGAGTTTTCGGTAGAATGAGAGAAGCAGGTTTTTTGTTGCATAAGACAAGCCGATTCTGTCATTGCCTTTGCCTTTGTCTTTGTCTTTGCGACAAGAAGAAGACAACAAACAGAATGAATAAGGAAAGCCCTCTAGAATCTTGCCTCTCCTTTGAATCTCTCTCTCTCTCTCTCTCTTTCTCTCTCTCTCTCTCTAGTTTTAGTCCCTTGAAAGCGGCCCTGCAAAGTTTGATAATGAGGACCTAGAAGCCATTCGAAATGCAGTGTTGTGCTATAACATCACACACCCAGTAAGTCAAATGTGAAGTTGTTTGATACCAAACGTTGACAATGTTAAGAGAAAGAAATGTTAATTCTTATATGGGGATGTAGATATTGTAAACAAGTATTTCTATTGAAATGGGCGTGCAAAAGACAACAGTGACTGGGTGATAGCATGTTGCCCCTGCTTGGGTCTATGTTGTCGACATGTTCCTGACATGGTTCCTCATGCATGATTTTTCTTTTAATCTTTTTGTAGGTTGTGCATCCCTTGTATGGTCTTGTAGTTATGTTTATTGGCATGAACTTGTTCTTCTGGTGGGAATGAATATTGTCATGCTCTTAAACTACTCAATGCCAAAGTTGAGGTTATCATCAAATACAATATTGCTTACCATGATATATATACAATTAAAGTATCTGTGGGCCCCATAAACATCTTTCGCCTTGAATCACTCTAAACACGTTATTTATATTGTTTCATTAATCAAATTAATATTAGCATAAGAAACCTGTTTGAATGTGGTTCTTTGTTCCAGAAGCTTGTAATGTGTTCATGCAAATATGACTTTTGGGGATCCACAACCATCAATTCTTGTGATCGATGTACTGATTTCTTCAAGCTTTACATGCATACATGATCGGCCATTTTGCGAGCAATTTGCCATTTGTTGATATCAATCACGGCAAGAGGCTTATACAACTGCTGCAAATGCAAAATTGCCAGCCATGAATTACTGCAATTTACCTTGCTGGGCATTAGTCAATGTCCCAAAATTTGCCCATGATGGTGTATTGGAAAGAGAAAGTCAATTGATGATCTTTGCTTTGTGCTATTTAGATTCTCATGCCTGATGCTTGTTTGGTTTTTTCCTTTCCTCATTATTAGTTCTAGACTCATATAAGTGCCATTTTTTCTTATTGTAATGAAATTTCATGCATGCTGCTGGTATATTCCTTTCTTTTACTTTGTTTAAGAATAGAAGATGTATTTATAGTAGATGTTGTACCTGTTTGTACATTTATCAGCATATATGTGATTGCAAGAGGTATTATCATCACATCTTCACTTCTACTAAATCTTGTTGTTTTTACTAGGTTATTTTCACATGTAGTCAGCATTTTCACTTGAGTTTATTGCTTGTTGTTCATGTCACCTAGAAACATCAAATGGATCACTGTAATACAATAAACACATTCTCCAGCCGCAGCAAGTTCTCAAACACTTATGGTGAAGCAGGGCTTTGCTCCAAGGAGGATTCGTCTACAAATTTCTCATACTACTAGCAAGGGCAGTGAGTTGAGTAGGGACAATGCTATGAGCCATAAATGGCTTGTACTACCAGCAAGGATAGTGAGTTGAATAGGGACAGAATGCCATGAGGCTGAAATGGTAATATCTAAGGTGAGATATTGTCCTGATTGACTTGTTAAAAGGAGAATTAACGTAGTGTTTGAATGTACCTTCAAATCATAGTTGACTTCCTCCCAAGCCAGCATAATGACCTTGGGATTTTGTAGCAGCATGGGAAATGCTACTCGTATTGAGCGATCTAGCATATTCTACTAGAAAACATGGTTGAGATGCGAACATTTATGTTTTTAACTGTGCTTTCTACTAGCACATCCTGGTGGTCTTGGGTGTCTTAATTGACGGTCCTGAATACTACATTTGCGGTGAAGGAAATGTGGAAGATACCAACCGTAAAGGAGCCTTGATCTAAAGAAAATGTGGAAGATACCAATGGAATTGGACAGGCTGAAGGAAATGTGGAAGATACTAAAGGGAAAAGGAATGAAAGCATCAAAACCCATTCAAGTGATGTCTATCTATTCATATATTGGGCAATATTGTATGTGAATAGATAGGTGATGTCTGTAAAATGGAGAAAGAAACTTCGGTATTCTTGTGCCTTGTAATGCCTTTATCTTTACCTTGAAACTAATAATGTTTTATGGAAATACAAATTTTGTATGGATGGAATTTGAATGATATATCTGATTTTGATTTCTTCCTTTTGTGTAGACTTATTTTCTTAAATAGGTTGGTTGGTTGGTTTAGGGCTTTGGAGAAATGGGTATATCTAGTTTTGGATGTGTTAATTACACAATTAAATTTTATATTTTTTTAAAAAAAATGAGAAACGCCGACGGTTTTAGCCGTCGGATGGCTAAAAGCAGTAGAAAACGCCGACGGTTTTGGTCGTCGCCCTTAGCCGTCGGAAGTGCCGATGGTTTTAGTTGTTGAAAACACCTGACGGCTAAAACCGTCGCCCTCGGTCGTCGAAAACACCGACGGTTTTAGCCGTCGAAGACACCGACGGTTTAAATCCGTCGGCGAGCAACGCCCACGCCCCCTTTCCCGACGGACCATCCGACGGCTTTTAGCCGTCGGAGAAGGTCATTGCCGACGGTTTTTAGCTGTCGGCGTTGCCCTGTTTTCTGGTAGTGTTTAGGTATTCGTAGAAAATACCGTATATGTATAAATTTTGGAAATGTGTTTGCCATGATTACTTTTTGTATGAATATAATATATATGGATAAAATACTTAGTTGGTGAAAGGACTCGCCTTAATACATGATTTGCTAATATACACAATGTATGTAGAAATTGTGTATTTTAGAAAGTACCGTATATGTATAAATTTTGGAGATGTGTTTACCATGATTAGTTGTTGTATGAATATATTATATATGCGTAAAATACTTGTTTGGCGAAAAGACTCGCCCTAATACATGTTTTGCTAATATACACTATGTATGTTGTAATAGTGCATTCTAAGTGTTTGTGAAAATGCTTGTGAGAGTAAGTGTTTGGATGATAGTGTCTTAGGTAGGTGTTGAGATGGGATTCTCAACTACCTTAGAGACGTGTATGATTTCCTCCATGTTGGTTGTTTACTTTATCCGCTTACTTATGAAATACATGTGTTTGTATTCCTGTTTATATGGTGCTTTATAACATGCTTTATAACATGCCTTGTAACACGCTTTATAAACATGCTTTATGACATGCTTGTTAACTTGCTTGAATTACTTTGTTTATTATGCTTTACTCGACATGCTATGACTAAGGATTGATTTCGTTTGGGACTATGATTATATTCCAAACAATCGATACCAGACTTGAGATCGTGGTTGAGATTCATTTCGCCACGTAAGATGTATTTGACAAACCCGAGTCGTACTTTAGTTGGCGACAGTGGTTAGGCCACATGAAGTGCTTATGTACTTTATGTCGTTCAGTTGATTGTGCGCTCGAGCTAGTCAGGCTAGTCAAGTAACCCGATATGTCTAATGTATGTTCACCATATTTCGACGATATTGCTTGAACCTAGGGTACCAAACTTACCAGTGGAAATCCTGTTAACCATGGTACCTCGATCCGCTAAGACTCATGAGTCGGGCATGGTGGTATGGGATACCGTGGTCGAGCTGTCGGCCGACGTTGGGCCCACATGCCTCCCCGTAGTGACCAGTGAGCAACCAGACTCGTGAGCCAAATACGGTGGTATGAGACACTGTATTCGAGCTGTCGACACCTACTGCGAGAGTTGAATATGGTGAGACCTGTATTTGTGCTGACGGGTGATGAGTCCTTCGTAGTGTCTTCGAGTATACTCTAAAGTCTGTGATTGGCGATGAGCCCTTCGCAGCAACTAGAGCATGAGTTGAGCCGAGTACGGTGAGACCTGTATTCGAGCTGACGGCCAGCTATTGAACCGAGTACGATAAGACTTGTATTCGAGCCGACGGCCAGCAATTGAGCCACATACGGTGAGATCTGTATCCGTGCTGATGGGTGACGAGCCCTTTGCGATGCCTTCGCGATGTCTCTTGAACCATAATATCGTATGAGATTATCTAGGTTTGACGACCCTAGAATGGATCATGTTTGGGAATGATACAAGCGAGGTACCTTAGTTTCCCAAATACTGCTATTTGAAATGGACTAATAACAACTCGGTAATCATGCTCATCATGCATTGCATGTGCCTGGAAGATGTGGAGCACTGAGAAATACAAGCATGCCGTGAACGTAAGATGGTGTCACATGAGGGAGTGTGTGGTAAGGGCATACATCATGACTGCATTCATACTTGCATTAATAAGAGTAGTTAGGAGTGTTTGATTATACTGCTTTATCATTACTGCTTAACTGAATCGATAACATGTTAACCTATGCTTTATTGTTCCACTGAGTTAGCTACTCACTCCCACGTTACGGGACGGTGTTGTACACACCAACCAGACTCTGTCTCAGGTGTAGAAGATGAGATGACGACTCAAGAGGCTGAGCCAGACTATGACGAGGACTAGGACGAGTTCTCATTTATGCAATATTCTGGTGGATTCGACTAGACTGCCGAATTGACGGGATTTGCTAGGATTACTTCCTTAGTTGTATTTTTAACTTTTTGAACATAAAATAGATATATGTATATGGTGACTCAGATGGGTTCATACTCTCGAGAATGAAATGATTTTGTTTCTTTCACATACATATATCTACAGTTCAGTCTTCTACTTGCCTTTAAACAATTGATCTAGAGTATGAATTACTGTTTTAGTATAATCTCACTCATGTTTATTGCTCTAACACAGACAACATTTAATCATCATTATCTATGTTGCATAAGTGATGCGTTGGAACTCGGGAGTTGAGTTATGCTCGACCCCTGATTTTCAGGGCATTACATACATACACCAACCAGTGGGATTCGAAGTCAAGGGCAAAGAGCATATGGTGTGTAGGCTGAGGAAGAGATTGTATGGGCTGAAACAAGCTCCACGACAATGGTACAAGAAGTTCAACTCGTTTATGTTGAAACATACAAAATAGAGTCGGACCACTGTGTGTTCACGCGCAAGTTCTCAGATAGTGATTTCTTAGTTCTGTTGTTATACATTGATGACATGCTCATCATGGGAAAAGACATCAAGAAGATCGATAGGCTGAAATAGGAGTTGGGCAAGCCATTTGCAATGAAAGACTTGGGCCCGACTAAATAGATCCTAGGAATGGAGATAACCCGTGACAGAAGCAACAGGAGACTTTGGGTTTCACAAGAGCGGTATATTGAGAAAGTCCTAGAACTGTTCAATATGAATGTAGCGAAGCCGGTCAGTACTCCACTGGATGGTCACTTCAGATTGAGCGACAGGCAGTGTCCCAAGACGAAGGCAGAGGTGGAAGAGATGTAGAAGATACCCTACGCGTTAGCGGTAGGAAGTTTGATGTATGCTATGGTATGTACACGCCCAGACATAGCATATGCAGTTGGTGTTGTCAGCCGGTATCTTATCAATCCTGGCAAAGAACATTGGGCAGCAGTTTAGTGGATACTGCGGTATCTAAGAGGTTCATCCAGGTTGAGCTTTTGCTATGGTGACAGTAAACCTGTGTTAGAAGGTTACACAGATACAGATATAGTAAGTGACATAGACTCCACGAAGTCTACATCGGGGTTCATGTTCACGTTTGTAGGGGGAGCGGTTTCTTGGCAGAGCAAGCTACAAAAGGTCGTAGCATTGTCGACGACCGAGGCCGAGTATATTGCAGTCACAGAAGCATGCAAAGAGATGCATTGGATGAAAAGGTTTCCACAGGAACTTAGCCTGAAGCAGGAGGAACACGTGGTGTACCGCGATAGTCAGAGTGCTATACACTTGAGCAAGAATCCAAGTCAGCACTCTAAGTCGAAGCACATAGAGGTTCGATATCACTTGATCAGGGATATTTTGGAACAGAAGGTGTTACAGCTTGAGAAGGTCCACACGAACGATAATGGGTTAGACATGATTACCAAGGCTTTGCTCAAGGGAAAGTTTGAGGTTTGTAGAAACCAGGCTAACTTGAAGAAGGTGAACTCCTCCTGAGTCGAAAAAGGAGAGATTTGATGGGGATTTTTCTCCTCATTGTTGGGATCGATGAAATTGAACAGGTTTCGATATCATCGATAATTGTAGGATTTTTTAGCACTAGTTGCTGGACAGTTTTTTGGTCTTGTCAATGTCATCAATAGGAGTTCAGATGATATCGAAGCTGTCATCGAGAGTAGATCGAGGACATCGATAATTGTTGGATTTTTCACCCCTGGTCGCTGGACAGTTTTGGTCCTGTTCCAATATCATCGAGAGACCTGTCGATGATATCGAAGCTATCATTGAGAGACCTTCGATGACATCGAAGAGTTCCACAGATGCGATTGCGAAAATGCAGATTTTAAAGATTTTATTTCCTATTTGGGTTCTACCTCTTTCTATTCTTATATAAATGGGTGTATCCGGGATTGGGGTGGATTTCAGGGTATTCTAGGGTTTCCTAAAGCTTTGTAAGGGTTTTCTAAAGGGTTTAGGGCTATCAAAGGGGAGAGAGAGAGAGAGAGAAAGAGAGAGAGGAAGCTTGTGGAAGGGAGATCGACGTCTCAACGCTTCTACGTCTTCGTGATCGGTGAGATCTCTCCGTTTTTCTTTTGTTCTCTTATTGTTTATCCACTCCTACATGAGTGACCCAAGCGGTGTGTGCTTGTGATCGGTTGTAACGTTCTGCTTTATAGTGGATTGTTGATCTGGACGAGACGTGGTTTTTACCTCTTTGAGGGTTTTCCACGTAAAAATCCCTGGTGTGGTGTGGTTTATGTTTTGATTTAGTTCATTGCAGTATTATTCCATAATTCTGGTTTGTTTCGGGAGGATAGATCCTAAGGTTTTGTGTAAGGCCCCCATGAATGGTCACACAATGGCTGTTATGGTCTCTTTTTTTATTGAAAGGAAAAAATCCCAAAAACCTGTATCTGCCCCATAATATTGAAGTAAAAAATAGAAATAATAAAAAAAATATAAAAAAACCTATATTTACCCTGTAATAAACCATATTAGGGCTGTATGTGTGTGTGTATATATATATATATATATATATATATAGAGAGAGAGAGAGAGAGAGAGAGAGAGAGAGATGCTCACACACAGTTAGTTTGACCATTCAAATTGGTGCAACTAGATGGGTCATTAAATGAGTAGTTAATGTTAAAACTCTTTCCATGTAATTGACGAAAAGAAATTGTTTTTTTTTATATGGGCTCATTGTAGCATTAATTACCTTTACAACAACTTTTTTGCCATTATGCATGTGAACAACATGAACCTTTGCGAGGGAAACACTTGTTAGTGGAATAAGATCAAACTCAACAAAAATCTGTTTCATAAAAAAAATTGCTTCATTTAGTTGGCAAGTTTTGCATTAATTGAGCATTTAATCAATCTATAAAACTACTCTTCACAACAAAAAAGAAGGAAAAAAAAAAATCAAAGACAAGAACATGGAAGTTTTGGCTATGTATTTTAGTAAGAAAAAAATATTAACAATGAAAATCTCATGTACCCAAGATGATATGAACAAAGAATTTAACAAACAATAAAAGAAAAAGAACATAATTCATGTGACATACTTCCAAGCTCTTTCATGAACACTTCACAAACTTGATTGTAAGAAGAAACCGGGCATCAATTTAGCATGGACTGTCTCATTGTCTATACGTATTCTTCAGGAACCAAGTATTCCTACAAGAGAGACCAGCAACCAGAAAAGAAAATTGAAGAACGTTGCACAGATTGAGCAGTTAACCACATTAAACACACATTGAGCAGTTAACCACATTAAACATTTGTAGAATAAAAAGTGCTCTTTGGGCAATTTGTTCTTTAAAAAAATATTTGTTTCATGCTTTATTTCTCACTAAAATACAGAGACAATGGGCAAATCTCAGGAAATATATTAGTATACAAGGCTCCTAGACTACACTTTGGAGATATCCATGTTGTCACTACGACTTACATCGGGAATTTGGAGAATGTTGTTGGAAATTCTAAATATGCTATTTTCTTTCCAACCAAAGGGCTGCGATCATTGGCAGATGAGATGACGAACAATGATTTTGATGGGGACATATACTGGGTGTCAAGAAATCCAGAGGTTCGTAACCATTCCCTATTAGTTTATTAAGTAACATATCTAGCCTTTTTAGAAATGCTACATGATTTTGCTTTAATTTGATATTGATCACATATTGTTGTTGCTTCAGCTATTGCATTATTTCCAAGCAAGCAAACCATGGGAATAGGTTTCTTCCAAGAGAAAACTGCAGCAAGCAAGCCATCGAGGCAAACTGGAAATTGAGTGGGGCAAGCATGAAATTGAGCGGGGCAAACATGAAATTCAGCAAGCCAAACTGGAAATTTAGTGGGGCAAGCATAAAATTGAGCGGGGCAAACTGGAAATTGAGCGAGGCAAACATGAAATTGAGTGGGGTAAACTGGAAATTGAGTGGGGCAAATGTGAAATTGAGAACCTTTCAAGTCGAAAGAAAAACAGAGAATGCATTGGTTCCTTACCCTTAGCTCGAACATCAACCCTAAAGCTATATCGGCGAACAACTCTTGCAACAAGTTGAGTCACTGAGATTGAGATGCTAGTGCCTGCAAAGATAAAACAGCCATTGATCAAACATGTCAATTTTCATTCCAGAAGAATATGAGTATTAGTTGGTATTAAACGTGATATATGCATCTTAGTTTTGAAAGTGAATAAGAGATGTTAGATTTATTATTTTCTTCTCCATTGTCTCTATTTTTATCATTGCGACTATAACGCCCTAAAAAGCAGGGGTCGAGCATACACTCAACTCCCGAGTTCCAACGCATCACTTATGCAACATAGATAATGATGATTAAATGTTGTCTGTGTTAGTGCATTAAACATGAGTGAGATTATACCAAAACAACATATCATACTCCAGAGACAGTTAAATTTCTAGGCGGAAGACTATGATAGATATATAAAATATATAAACTGTTATAAGTCTCCAGAGTGTGAACATGTTACCATGTTAAACATATACATGTATACTCCAAAAATGGATAAAATGAATATACATGGGTGTTCTAAAAGTGTAAAATAACAAGTGTAAAGGCATCTTATCAACATCCCTGTTACCCCGTCGATCAGAACATGGTCTAATTAGACCCGCCTGATAGCAGCATATAGGAGAAACCCTCCTCGTCATCATACAAGTCTGGCTCCACTATGTAAGCATCACCATCATCTGAAACTAAAACAGGATTTAATTGGTGTTTAAAACACCGTCCCGTAACTTGGGAGTGAGTAATCAACTCAGTGGAACAATAAAGCAAAGGTTAACATGTTATTAATTCAGTCAAGCAGTAATGATAAAGTAATACAATCAAACATCCCTAGGTACTCTGATTAATGCAAAATGGTATGTAAGAATGATGCATGCCCTCGCCTGCACTCCCTCAGTGTCTTCATCTTACGGCGTGCATGTCAACCACCCGAAAGTACTCTTCCTCGCCAAAACATATGCAATGCGGTGCATGCACGTGATTAGCTAGGTTCTTAATAGTCCTTTTCATATAGCAGGATTGGGAAACTAAGGTACGTCTCTTATATCATTTCCTAAACAATGATCCGTTCTAGGGTCGTCAGTCCTAGTAAATCTCATACGATATTACGGTTCTAGGTCGCTACAAAAGGCTCGTCACCTGATCAGTGTAGGCCTAGTTTGTACTCTTGTTGCTACGGAAAGGCTCGTCGCCTCCATGTAGCCTCAGAGTATACTCGAGGTCATTACAAAGGGCTTGTCACCTGATCAGTGTAGGCCGACAGCTCGAATACAGTGTCCCATACCACCGTATTTGACTCACGAGATTTGGTTGCTCACTGATCACTACGGGTGGGCTCGTCACCCCAGCGTACGCCGACAGCTCGACCACGGTGTCCCATACCACCATGTCTAGCTCATGAGTCTTAGCGAATCGAGGTACCAAGGTTAACGAGATTTATTGATGAGTTTGGTACCTTAGGTTCAAGCAGTAGCGTCCATACATGGTGAACATACATAAGGCCAATCGAGTTACTTGACGAGCTCGACTAGTACGAGTGCACGTTGAGTTGATCGTCATGAAGTGCGTAAGCACTCCGTGTGGCCTAACCACTGTCGATAACCCAAGTACGGCTTGGACTTGTCGATCATAACCTGTGTGGCAAAATAACTTCGGCCACCAAGTCGAGACCTATTACCGATTGGGTGGACTATATAATAGCCCCAACCACATTCAATTACAACGAATATTCATATGAAATAATCAAAGTAGTAATGAATCAATAATTCAATTCATACAATCATAAAAGCATTTTTATGGAATACAACTTAACATAGATTTATACATATGTATCACGTAGCTAAAACAGATGCTATAATATATGGTACATGGAGGAAATCATACACATAGTTAAAGTAGTTGAGAATCATCTCTCAACACCCTTATACATTACAATTTACTAACTACTTACTCATTCAGACATTTTAACAAACACTTAGACTACACATTCCAACATATATGATGTATGTTGGTTATACCACGCATCAGGGCAAATCCTTTCACCAAGGAGTTGTTACCTATGCAACAAACATATATGCACGACAAATAATCATGTCAATCACGAATCCAAAATCCATACGTATTCAGTTATTTCAACAAGTACATAGAACACACTATACTACACATATTTTATACGTATTCGTAAAGCAAAATAAACATCATGTTTAACATATGAAATGGAACCCACGTCAGTAATAAATCATTAACCGACATTGAAAGCCTTGAAAATCATAACCTAAACATCTATAGTCTGCACCTTTCGCTGGTAGACTCGTAACGAATTCAGTTTAGACACTAAGTCTTTGTCAACGGCACCACAACAACCTATAATAGGGAATAGGTTAACTATTCCACCATCTGTTCTATTTGAATATCTAAAACAGGTTAGGGTTAGGATTTTTTACCCAAATACGAAGTCGGAATCGCCGGAATAGTAATACGGAAGCAGTAGCTAAGTACGTGGAGCGATGGGATTGAATCCCAAGAACTCTCTCCCACTTTCTCTTTCACTTTCCCTCTCTTTCCTTCTCTCTTTGCTCTCTTCTCTCTCCTAGGATTTTTCCCAAATTTGTATGGAATGAATGAGAGAGGGTTTAAGGCCCTTATATAGGCCCAGAACTGATGGGAATGGCCCCAGGGCCATGGTATACTTAGGTTATAACCAAAAGGGGACTGTTCTGATCCAACGGAGCACTTCTGGAGCCTCCTTTTTTGTGTGCGGTCAGACTTAAGCTCCCTGACCTTGGATCCAGGTCAGACTGAGTTTTCGTTCCAATCAGGTTTACAGATCGCCCGTGGCAGATCAGTTTCAGTTCAACGTTCACCAGCTCTCGATCAGGGCCACAGGTACACTGACATGAGTGAGACATGTCCCCTAATCTGAGGGTGTAATTGGGTTTGAATCTAACGGTCTGAATCCTTATATTTGGCCCACAAGTGACACAACTCAGATTACTTAAATTCGGATTTCATTTCTAAATATATTCACGTTTCTCACATACTTCGCTTTGGGCTCAAGTTGCGTGTTTCTAGACACTATTAGGACTTGATTTCCAGAGTAGTTGTCAAGTCTAACTAGGCGGTCATATTAGTATGGCTTTGCGATAATCGAACTTTTGATTTGCGGTCTAGGTCCGATATAGAGTTTTAATACGTTACCGAGAGCAACCGGGGATAGAGTTTGTTCCTAAGTTTTAGGGTAATGTAGTAGTAAGGATTCTACATGTTTTAGGTCATGCAGATAGTATTTAAAGTGATTAGTGCAAATTTCATAAGTAAACTAGTTTAGCACTAGCTAATACTCACTTAATTTCTAAAAGATTTAGTCCTGTATGATTTCTGCCTGAGGTGGTACTCGGGCCTCTGTAGTTTGTATAGAAGGTGATTCAAGCTATTAATACTTAATTAAATTACGCTCTAATCACTGTAGAATGACGTCCTAGGGCAGTTCTACGTCCAAGGACGTCCATTGCCAAGTTAGAAAAATCCAGGGTGTTACAATATACCCCCCTTAAAAATAATTTCATCCCCAAAATTGGCTAAGACTTCTATTGGGTTCGTATTCAACGAGCACATTGTGGATACACAGACATCGGCTATTATAATTCAGCTTGTACCCATTGTTAGGCCTATTCTTTAGTATGAATTGGTTTAGCACTTAGACCCTAATTGTTTTTATTCCAATAACTTATGAGTAGCAGTAATCCAATAATTGTAATCCAAAGTCTATGCTCATACGCTAGATGATTTCATATCATTTCTAATATAAGAAATTGTTTTATCGCTTAGGGTCAAAGTTGTCTGATTGGAATTAAGTTGCCCGAACTTGAATCTAACTGCGCTCGAGTAGTTCACATATGCCCATGCCTGCTAAGGAGGTCCTAGAGTTCACGTTATTAATTTATTGGATTCCCTATACTGTCAAAATTTTCAAAATCTAAGACTACCAACTTTAGGTCCAAAACTCTAAGGACCTGCTTGGCCAGTGGTATCAAGTTGTATTAAATGGGATTGCATTGCTAATCCCACATCAGGATTGGGAGTGACATGTTTGGTAGGAGGGTGGGATGGGATTAAAATTAATTTTTATAGGCTTTGAAAAATGAGCCTTGTGTTGGAAAGTGTGAGATGGGATTTCTAAATCCCATGATGATGAATTTCTAAGTGTAATTTGAAAGAAAATCCCAGAATTTACTTTTAATTGCATACATTCCAAACATGGTGTTGAAAACCATGGGATACACCAATCTAGGGACAATACCTTACACATACATTTACTGTTACTTTTACAAATCTATCCACCTTAATCTCACCGAATGCAGTTGGCCAAACGGGCCCTAAATGTGAGGTTTGTGAAGAAGATGGTGGAGATGGGTATGTAGAGAAGAAGAAGAAGATATGAGAATAGAGGGAAGATTTGAGAGAAGAAATAGGGTTTTTGAAGAGCAAGGAGAGCTTGGAAGGGTGTGTGAGGGAAATGGGGGGCAAATGGGTAAGAAAAGGGGGTCCCCATGTGATTTGGTGGGCCCCACATGTGTCTGGGGGTCGGCCCAACGCCGGCCTGCAGTGGCCCAACAGGCCCGGCAGAAGGGGACCGCGATCCACCGCAGTAAGCGTGGTGCCGCCGCGGTCCTCTGGACCCGGCGCAGTGCTGCCGTGGTGGGGCGGTGGCCACCCCCTCCCGGGGTGCCAATGATGTTCGGGTTCCATTGTGGGTACCCCCGAATTGCATCGATTTGGCCTCGACTTCGTTTCGAGTCATTTCGGGCCCCAACTCATGTATATTTGCGTGTTTCGGGTCGTATGAGGTTGGAATGGGTCAATTCTTCGCCTAATCACGTCGATTGACGGTCTAGAAGTGATCCGGGATCATTTCACGCAATCATTGAGGCCTACGGGTCCAATCTCTATGGTCGATCTCAACAAATTATGCTATTTGGCGAATTTGGAGAACCTAAGTCTGTTTCTACATTCCGTCGCTCCCTCCTAAGTCAAAGTACGTCAGTGTGCATCATGTGACCATAACCCAGGTCTATTTTAATCCAAATCATGCTTTGATACCAACTCATAACGCCCTGAAAATCGGGGGTCGAGCATACACTCGACTCTCGAGTTCCAAACCATCACTTATGCAACATAGATAATGATGATTAAATGTTGTCCGTGTTAGTGCATTAAACATGACTGAGATTATACCAAAACAACATATCATACTCCAGAGACAGTTAAATTTCATAGGCGGAAGACTACGATATATATATAAAATATATAAACTGTTGTAAGTCTCCAGAGTGTGAGCATGTTACCAGGTTAAACATATACATGTATACTCCAAAAATGGACAAAATGAATATACATGGGTATTCCAAAAGTGCAAAATAACAAGTGTAAAGGCATCATATCAATATCTCTATAACCCCGTCGATCAGAGCATGGTCTAGTTAAACCCGCCTGATAGCAGCATATAGGAGAAACCCTCCTCGTCATCATACAAGTCCAGCTCCGCTACGTAAGCATCGCCATCATTTAAAACTAAAATAGGGTCTGGTTGGTGTCTAAAACACCGTCTCGTAACGTGGGAGTGAGTGATCAACTCAGTGGAACAATAAAGCAAAGGTTAACATGTTATCAATTCAGTTAAGCAGTAATGATAAAACAATACAATCAAACATTCATAGGTACTCTGATTAATGCAAAATGGTATGTAAGAATGATGCATACCCTCGCCTGCACTCTCTCAGCATCTTCATCTTACGGCGCGTATGGCAACCACCCGAAAGTGCTCTTCCTCGCCAAAGCACATGCAATGCGGTTCATGCACGTGATTAGCTAGGTTCTTATTAGTCCTTTACATACAGCAGGATTGGGAAACTAAGGTACCTCCCTTATATCATTTTCCAAACAATGATCCATTCTAGGGTCGTCAGTCCTAGTAAATCTCATACGATGTTACGGTTCTAGGTCGCTACAAAGGGCTCGTCACCTGATCAGTATAGGCCTAGTTTGTACTCTTGTTACTACGGAAAGGCTCGTCGCCTCCACGTAGCCTCAGAGTATTCTCAAGGTTACTACAAAGGAGTCGTTACCTGATCAGTGTAGGCTGACAGCTTGAATATAGTGTTCTATACCACCGTATTTGGCTCATGAGCTTTGGTTACTCACTGGTCACTACGGGCGAGCTCATCGCCCTGGCGTAGGCCGACAGCTCGACCACGGTGTCTCATACCACCATATCCGACTCATGAGTCTTAACGGATCGAGGTACCAAGGATAACGGGATTCACTGGTGAGTTTGGTACCTTAGGTTCAAGCAGTAGCATCCATACATGGTGAACATACATAAGGCCAATTGGGTTACTTGACGAGCTCGACTAGTACGAGCGCACGTTGAGTTGATCATCATGAAATGCGTAAGCACTCCGTGTGGCCTAACCACTGTCGATAACACAAGTATGGCTAGGATTTGTCGATCACATCCTCTGTGGTGAAACAACTTTAGCCACCAAGTCGAGGCTTGTTACTGATTGCCTGAACTATATAATAGCCTCAACTATATTCAATTACAACGAATATTCATATGAGATAATCAAAGCAGTAATGAATAATAATTCAATTCATACAATCATAAAAGCATTTTTATGGAATACAACTTAAACATGGATTTATACATATGCATCACGTAGCTAAAACAGACACTATAATATACGGTACATGGAGAAAATCATACACATAGTTAAAGTAGTCGAGAATCATCTCTCAACACCCTTATACAGTACAATTTACTAACTACTTACTCATTAAGACATTTTAACAAACACTTAGACTACACATTCCAACATTCATGACGTATGTTGGTTATACCACGCATCAGGGCAAATCCTTTCACCGAGGAGTTGTCGCCTATGCAACAAACATATATGCACGATAAATAATCATGTCAATCATGAATCTAAAATCCATACGTATTCAGTTATTTCAACAAGTACATAGAACACACTATACTATACATATTTCTTATGTATTCGTAAAGCGAAACAAACATCACGTTTAGCATGTGACATGGCACCCACATCAGTAATAAATCATTAACCGACATTAAAAGTCTTGAAAACCATAACCTAAACATCTATGGTCTGCACCTTTTGCCGGTAGACTCGTAACAAATTCAGTTTAGACACTAAGTCTTTGTCAACGGCACCACAACAACCTATAATAAGGAATAGGTTAGCTATTCCACCATCTGTTCTATCTGAATCTCTAAAACAGGTTAGGGATAAAATTTCTTACCCAAATACGGAGTCGGAATCCTCGGAATAGCAATATGGAAGAAGTAGCTAAGCACGTGGAGCGATGGGATTGAATCCCAGAAACTCTCTCCCACTTTCTCTCTCACTTTTCCTCTCTTTCCTTTTCTCTTTGCTCTCTTCTCTCTCCTAGGGTTTTTCCCAAATTCGTATGGAATGAATGAGAGAGGGTTAAAGGCCCTTAAATAAGCCCAGAACTGATGGGAATGACCCCATGGCCATGGTATACTTAGGTTATAACCAAAAGGGGACTGTTCCCATCCAACGGAGCACTTCTAGAACCCCCTTTTCTGCGTGTGGTCGGACTTAAGCTCCCTAGCCTTGGATCTAGGTCAGGATGAGTTTTCGTTCCAATCAGGTTTACAGATTGCCCGTGACAGATCAGTTTCAGTTCAACGGTCACCGGTTCTCGATCAGGGCCACAGGTACACTGACATGAATGGGACATTTCATCTGATCTGAGGGTGTAATTGGGTCTGAATCCTTACATTCAGCCTGCAAGCGACACGACTCAGATTACTTAAATTCAAATTTCATTTCTAAATATATTCATGTTTCTCACACACTTCGCTCTGGGCTCAAGTTGCACGTTTCTGGACACTATTAGGACTTGATTTTTGGGGTGGTTGTCAAGTCCAACTAGGAAGTCATATTCGTATGGCTTTGCGATAATCGGACTTTCGACGTGCGGTACAGGTCCAATATAGAGTTTCGGTGCGTTCCTGAGAGCAACCGGGGATAGAGTTTGTTCCTAAGTTTTAGGATAATATAGCGGTACGGATTCTACATGTTTTAGGTCTTGCAGATCGTATTTAAAGTGATTAGTGTGAATTTCATAAGTAAACTTGTTTATCACTAGCTACTACTCGCTTAATTTCTAAAGGATTTAGTCCTATATGATTTTTGCCTGATGTGGTACTTGGGCTTTTGTAGTTTATATAGAAGGTGATTCAAGCTATTAATACTTAATTAAATTATGCCCTAATAACGACAGAATAAGGTCCTAGGGCATTTCTATGTCAAAGGACGTCCATTGCCAAGTTAGGAAAAATCTGAGGTGTTACTGCTACTTTGTTGATTGAGAGGGTGATTAGTTTAGATCCAAGCACCTGCATAGTTGCACATAATACAACAAGTTGGGGTTCCCTTGTTTAGAAGGCCTTCGAATGCCCGTGTCTCAGCTACAGCTACATTCGTATAGCCATTCTCCACAAGATGCCATAACTCTATGGATTTAAAGAGAACCTTCGTTTCGATGCTCTAGTGGTCATAGTTATTACCACAAAACCTCAAGAGTTGTGGTAGAATCATCCCATTCATGACCATGATTCACATTAACACAACACAATTGAATCGATCAATTATCAACATTGTTTTTTTCTTTTGATGCGGTTGAGTGGATTCTAGACAATGGGCCTCAGGAGGATTTAAATGGGGCATATCCAATCACTATTGTTTCCTGTAGTGTGGTACATCTAAGATTTATATCCCTCTTATTTTTAGGATAAAGCCCTAAAATGATCTTTAAAAATGGATGAAACACATACATCATGGTGGGGCCCACAGAGCACCGACCACCAGCCACGGGGCTGGTGTCAGGGGGAGTAGCCAATCCATTTCCTATACTGCATACATTCAATGTGGGCCCAACTGAGTTTAAAATATACCTGTGGGATGTGCTTTCTTCACTGGACTGACCATTTTCAAAAGAAGACAAAATGCTGATAAGTGGGGCCCACAAAATGGGTTTTTTGTGGTCTTTCTCCTGGAAACGGAGTGAGGAAAAGGGGTGAAAGCAACGACAGTGTAAGCAGCAGTGGAAACGGAGAAGAAAAGTAAACAGTGGAAAGGGAGAGGAAAGGCCACAGCAAGAAAAGCAAACTAGAAAATCATTATGCCCATTGTTTCCCATGGTATGATTCACTTGATATTTTGATATGCTTCAATTTGGGGCTCAACCGCTAAAATTAGATGGATGGCGTTGATATACTACATACATTCAATGTGGGCCCATCTAAGTGTAGGTTATAGGTTTAGGTTATAAGTGTCGGTTTGTAACGACCTGAAAATTTCCGTACATTGGGTCGAGTACCACCTCGACCAGAAATCACGTAGGATTAAATCCTTTAGAAATTTAACAAAGTTAACTAAGTACTAAACTCAATTAGCTATGAAATCCGTTAGGATCGCTTTAAATACGATCTCAAGACCCAAAAGTTGCGTAATCATTGACGCTAGTTTACCCTAAAGTTTAGAATCAAACTCATTCCCCGTCTGTTCTCTGAATGAAACGAAACTTCAGATTAGGTCTAGATCGCACATCGGGAGTCCGATTAACCCGGCTAAGGAACTAGGACCGCCCACCGGGCTTAACAATCATCTCAAAAATCGCTTTATCCGATGCTCCACGGCCATTCTTTTCGAATCGGAGCGAGGTAGTGTGAAAACACTATTCATATGCCAAAATAAATATCCGGAATAGTGATCTCGCATCGTTCGTTGACGCGTCAAGATAAGCAACCCGACCGTCGAATCGGACCAAATTACACCTCGGATTAAGAAAATTTCAGAACATTTACATGTACTTGGAATTTCGATCGTGGCCCACCGACCGTCCGAATCGAAAGTGGTCCGCCACATGCGATCTCGGTATCCAAATGAGTCAAAAACGTAATCCCACGTAGATCCATCGATGGTGAGCTTAAGTCTGACGTTTGGTTCAAAGCGGGCCACCAGAACTTCCCTTTTGAGCTGGAAGAGCGGCGAAAATCCTATATAAGCAGTACCCCATGAACCTAAGTCTATTTTCGTAATGTTTGTGGCTATAAAAGGGGCTTAGAACAGTCCCTCTCACAGCCATACGAATTTTGGAGGAAACCCTAGAGAGAGAGAGAGAAAAGAGAGAGAAAGACTTGGAGATCGTTGCCGATCTTCCTCCTCCTGCTTTGGCTTGCTACACGGCCTACACCGCCTTATTCTCGGCGTTTTCCCAGTGTTTTCCACCTCATTTGAAGGTAAGAAAACCTAACCCTAGGTCTGATTTGAAGTGGGATTGAGGTAGGATGTGTACCGACTAACCGATTCCGCTCTTTAGGCTAGAAATCGCCCGTAGACGGAAGTTCCGTCACCCTTGCTGATTCGTTTCGTTTCCAAAGGCAAAGGTGAGGACTTTAAGTGTATAAGTTACGGTTTTCAACGCTTTCAATGTCAGATAATGGTAGATTCATGATCTGCTTGCAATTGCACATGTACAAAGTGCTTTTCGTTTCCTGTTTTGATTAACGGTGTGAAATATGGAATTTCACATATTCTAGGTATACGTAGAAATACCGTATACGTATTTTTTTTGGATAAATGCTTGACATGTTTATTTAATGTATAATTATATAACATATGAATAAAATACTAGTTTGGCGAAAGGAATCGCCAAAATATATGTTTACTTGTAAATGTGCCGTATGTTGAAATTACGTGTTGTAGAAATACCGTATACGTATTTCTTTTGGAATAATGTTTAACATATGTATTTAATGTATGATTATACAATACATGATTAAAATACTAGCTTGGCGAAAGTGATCGCCGAAATCTATGTTCCTTTGTAAACACTATGTATGTCGAAATTGGGTATACGTGAAAGTACCCTATACGTATAAAATTTGCTGATATGATTGCCATGTTTAATTGCTGTATGAATATGATGTATATGTATAAAATACTAGTTTAGTCAAGGGACAACCCTAGTACACACTTCTCTAGCATACGTCATGTATGTTGGAATAGTGCATTCCAAGTGTTGGTGAAATCACTTGTGAGTGTAAGTGCTTAAGTGTTAGAACCTTAGTTAGGTGCTGAGATGGGATTCTCCGCTACCTTAGAGTCACATATGACACTCTCCATGTGGTTGTTCACTCTAACCACTCACCTATGAACTCTAAGTATTTGTATCCCTATGTGTATAGTGCTTTATAACATGCTTTACAATATGCTTTACAACATGCCTTATAACATGCTTTACTTCATGCTTTATAATACATGCTTTACCTCATGCTTTACTTCATGCTTCACAACTGATTGAGTTTGGGACTATGCCTATAGTCCAAACATTCTGGTACTGACTTGCGGTTGTGGTCGAGATTCATATCGCCACGATGGACGTGTCTCGGCGAACCCGAGTCATACTTCGGTTGGCGATAGTGGTTGGCCACACGGAGTGCTTTTACTGCGCTCCATATCGCTCAACTTGTGGTGCGCCGAGCTAGTCGTGCTCGTCAATAAACCGATATGTGTATATGTATGTTCACCATGTTTGGTCGCTACGCTTGAACCTGGGTACCAAACTTACCAAGTGGCGATCCCGTTAACCATGGTACCTCGATCCGCTAAGACGCATGAGCCGGGCATGGTGGTATGGGACACCGTGGTCGAGCCGTTTGTCGGCCACGCCGGGGTCATGTGCCTCCCCGTAGTGACCATTGCGCAACCAAACTCGTGAGCCGATTATGGTGGTATGAGACACTATATTCGAGCCGTCGATACTTACGGCGAGAGCCGAGTACGGTGAGACCCGTGCTCGTGGCCGACGGCGACGAGTCCTCCGTAGTATCTTCGAGTGTACTCCAAGTGTCTCGTGATTGGCGACGAGTCTTTCACAAGAACTCAGAGTATGAGTTGAGCCGAGTACGGTGAGACCCGTACTTGAGCCGACGGCTAGTGATTGAGCCAGTACGGTGAGATATGTACTTGTGCCGACGGCCACAATTGAGCCGCATACGGTGAGATCCGATCCGCGCCGACGGGTGACGAGCCCTTTGCGATGCCTTCACTACGCTTCTCAAACCATAATATCGTATGAGATTAGCTAGGATTGACGACCCTAGAATGGATCATGTTTGGGAATGATATAAGGGAGGTACCTTAGTTTCCCAATACCGTTTGGTTGAAATGGATTAATAAAAACTTGGTAATCATGAGCATCATCGCACCGCATGTGCTTTGTAGATGTGGCGCACCGAGGAGTTAGCATTCGCGAACGTAAGATGATGTCGCTTGAGGGTGGTTTGGCAAGGGCATACAAAGATCATGTCATATCATTTTTGCACTTAACAAGAGTAATTAGAAATGTTTGATTTGTACTGCGTTATCATTACTTGCTGATTGATTTGATAACATGTTAACCTATGCTTTATTGTTCCACCGAGTTAGCTACTCACTCCCACGTTACGACGGCATTTGCAACACCCACCGACTCTGTCGCAGTGTAGATGGCGCCTCTGTCAGAGCCTGAGCTCGATTTCGAGGAGGATCGAAGGAGTTCTCCTTTATGCAAGACTGACGGCTATGCTTAGGCCTACCGCATCGCGGATTTACTGTGGCCTCTTTTGAGGATTGTATTTTGATTTTTGACTTAGAAACAATACGTGTATATTGGTACTCGCTAGTACTCATACTCGAAGTTCACAAATTTTCGATACTTTACATATTTTGAATATAAAATTTCGCCTTCCGCTTGCCTTTATACAATTGAACTGGAGTATGAATTATCAATGCTTTGGCATAATCTCATTCATGTTTATTGCGCTAACTCAGACAACATTTAACCATCATTGTGTATGTTGCATAAGTGATGCGTTGGAACTCGGGAGTTGAGTTCATACTCGACCCCCGAATTTCAGGGCGTTACACGGTTATAGGTTTAGGTTTAAGTTAGGTTATAGGTTAAGGTTTAGGGAATTGAGAATAGGTTAAGGTGTATGTTTAAGAAATCAGGTTCGAGATCGGGTTTAGGTTTGGATTTTCAAGTTTAGGTTTAGGTTAAGGAGTTGACATTAGGATTAGGTGTAGGTTTAGGTTTAGAGATTTGAGAATACATTTAGGTTTTAGGATTAGGTTATAGGTTTAGGTTTAGTTTATAAGTGTCGGCTATAGGTTTAGGTTTAAGTTAGGTTATAGGTTAAGGTTTAGAGAACTGAGAATAGGTTAAGGTTTAGGTTTAGGAAATTGGGTTCGGGACCGGGTTTAGGTTTGGGTTTTCAAGTTTAGGTTTAGTTTAAGGAGTTGAGATTAGGATTAGGTGTAGGTTTAGGTTTAGGGATTTGAGAATACATTTAGGTTTTAGGTTTAGGTTATAGGTTATAAGTGTCAGTCATAGTTTTAGGTTTAAGTTAGGTTATAGGTTAAGGTTTAGGGAACTGAGAATAGGTTAAGGTTTAGGTTTAGGAAATCGAGTTCAGGACTTGGTTTAGGTTTGGGCTTTCAAGTTTAGGTTTAGATTAAGGAGTTGAGATTAGGATTAGGTGTAAGTTTAGGTTTAGGGATTTGAGAATACATTTAGGTTTTAGGTTTAGGTTATAGGCTTAGGTTTAGGTTATAAGTGTCGGTTATAGGTTTAAGTTTAAGTTATGTTATAGGTTAAGGTTTAGGGAACTGAGAATAGATTAAGGTTTAGGTTTAAGAAATCGGGTTCGGGACCGGGTTTAGGTTTGGGTTTTCAAGTTTAGGTTTAGGTTAAGGAGTTGAGATTAGGATTAGGTGTAGGTTTAGGTTTAGGGATTTGAGAATACATTTAGGTTTTAGGTTTAGGTTATAGGCTTAGGTTTAGGTTATAAGTGTCGGTTATAGGTTTAAGTTTGTTAGGTTATAGGTTAAGGTTTAGGAACCGAGAATAGGTTAAGGTTTAGGTTTAAGAAATCGGGTTCGGGACCTGGTTTAGGTTTGGGTTTTTAAGTTTAGGTTTAGGTTAAGGAGTTGAGATTAGGATTAGGTGTAGGTTTAGGTTTAGGGATTTGAGAATACATTTAGGTTTTAGGTTATATGTGTAGGTTATAGGTTTAGGTTTAAGTTAGGTTATAGGTTAAGGTTTAGGAATTGAGAATAGGTTAAGGTTTAAGTTTAGGGATTTGAGAATACATTTAGGTTTTAGGTTACAAGTGTACGATATAGGTTTAGGTTTAAGTTAGATTATAAGTTAAGGTTTAGGGAATTGAGAATAAGTTAAGGTTTAGGTTTAGGGATTTGAGAATACAATTAGGTTTTAGGTTTAGGTTTAGGTTTAGGTTTTGAGCGGGGTCAAATATGAAATTGAGTGGGGGCAAACTAGAAAATCAGTAGGGAAAATATGAAATTGAGCAGGGAAAACATGAAATTGAGTGAGGCAAACTAGTAATTGAGCGAGGCAGGCAAGAAATTGAGCGGGGCAAACATAAAATTGAACGGGGCAAACTAGGAAATGAGCAGGAAAACTAGGAAATGAGCGGGACAAGCATGAAAATGAGCGGGGCAAACTAGGAAATAAGCGGGGCAGGCATGAAATTGAGCGGGGCAAACATGAAATTAAGTGGGGCAAACTAGGAAATGAGCGGGGCAGGCTTGAGCGGGGCAAACTAGGAATTGATTGGGGCAAGCATGAAATTGAGCAGGAGAAATATGAAAATGAGCGGGCAAACACGAAAATGAACAGGGCAAGCATGAAATTGAGCTGGGCAAACATAAAATTGAGTGGGACAAATTGGAAAATCAGCGGGGCAAACATGAAATTGAGAGGGGGAAACATGAAATCAATGGGGCAAACTATAAAATCAGTGGGACAAACATGAAATTGAGCGTGGAAAACATGAAATCAGCGGGGCAAACTAGAAAATCATTATGCCCACTGTTTCCTGTGGTATAATTCACTTGATATTTTGATATGCTTCAATTTGGGGCTCAACCCCTTAAATTAGATGGAAAAACAGATGGACGACATGGATATACTACAGGAAACAGATTGGCTACTCCCCCTACCACTAGCCAATGGCTGGTGTTCAGTGCTCTGTGGGCCCCATCATGATGTATGTGTTTCATCCATGTCGTCCATCTATTTTTATACATCATTTTATCATATTATACAAAAATTGAGGTATATCCTAATCTCAATTGGACCACATTACAGGAAACAGTGTTTAATGAACATCGACTATTAAAAACTTTTTGGGGGCCATAAAAGTATTGGGTCAAGATGATCTTTGTTTTTAGCCTTCATTTGGGTCTTTATCACCTAAAAAACATATTAGATTTCAGACAAACAGTACAGTGGGCCTCAGGAGGATTTAAGTGATGGATATCCAATCACCATTGTTTTCCTCTAGCGGGCCACCAGCCAAATTTCCATTTAATTTAGGGCTCAACCCCTTAAATTTGATGGAAATTGAGCGAACAGAATGGATGAAACACATACACCATAGTGGGGCCCACAAAGCACCGACCATCAGCCGCGTATACCATGGTGGGGCCAAAGAGCACCGACCACCAGCCATGCACACCATGGTGGGGCCCACAGAGCACCGACCACCAGCTACATAGATCATGGTGGGGCTCACAGAGCACCGGAGGAGTAGCCAATCCGTTTCCTATACCTATACATTCAATGTGGGCCCAACCGAGTTTAAAACATACCTGTGCTGCGTGCTTTCTTTATTGGACCGACCATTTTCAAAAGAAGACAAATGTTGATAAGGGGGGCCCACAAAAAAGATTTTTTTGTCTTTCTAACCGGGCGAAGAAGAGGGGTGAAAGTAATGGCAGTGAAGTAGCAGTGGAAAGGGAAAGGAAAAGGAAACAGTTGAAAGGGAGAAGAAAAGCAGCAGTGAAAAGGAGGGGTATTTTTGTCCTGAAATTCGTAATCCGCACGTGCTGGTCTAAGTTGCAAAAGAAGGTTTGTCTTCTTTCATAAAAACACTGGCTAAAAGGTGGGGTCCACAGTCCTAAATTTCTCCTACAAAAATGTCCCACTCTTCGTCAGTGGATTAGGTGCAGCTGGCATCACCTTATATGGCACCGAGGGGCCCACCTTGATGCATGTATTGTATATTCACACCGTCCATCCATTTTACCAGGTACTTTAGGTCATGAAGGAAAAAATCAATCAGAGTAAATTCTCAGACTGGGCCCTAAGAAGGTTTTAACGGCGAGTGTCATTATCCCCGCTGCTTCCATTGGTGTGTTCCACTTGAGCCTTGGATTTGCCATATTTTTGAAATTTAACCTAAATTAATATGAAAAATATAAATGGACGGTGTGCATAAAAATCATAGATTACGGTGGGCCCTTGGATCCCATGCCTATGTCAAGCCAGGGATGGGTGGGGTTAGTACCTAATCCTCCTTCGCGGATGTGGCAAAAGCTATTGGCAGGAACTTCCTTCCATACGAAGCTAGGTGGTGCACATCGTGATGTTTATGATAAATCCACCCCGTCCATCCATTTTTTCGGATCATCTTAGAATGTGTACCAAAAATGAGGTAGATCCAAAACTCATGTGGACCGCACGTTTGTAAAAAGTAGGTAAGGGAATCACTGCTGTTGAAACCTCGCTGTGTCCACCATGATGTATATATGCCATCCATACCGTTCATGAGGCCATCCCTACTGGGATGAACCGAAATTATAAAACATTAGCATGATCCAAAACTTTTGTGGCCGCATTTAAACAACTTTTGTATAAGCTTTAATGTTTTAATGGTGGAAGTTCAATTCTCAGCTTTTTCCTGTCGTGTGTCCCCCTCAAGGTTTGGATCTATATCATTGTTGGTTTTATATCATAACATGATCTATCAAAGCTGATGATTGGTCTAGATTTATCAAAAACATCATGGTGGGCCCAACTAGCTTCCAGTTTACAGCCCGAAGATGTATGCTTCCGTTTCCAATAACATAGGGGAGAGAGAGCGTTGACGAAGTGGGATTAAATAAAGAGAAAGGGAGGGGAGTACGGTAAGTTTGTTTTAAAAGAAAATAGAATATTTAGAGAAGTTGAACTCCTGTGATTTATCCGGGTAATGTGCCGCTTGTGTAACAAATCCGGTCCGTTAAATATTTACGGTCCCTTATAAGCATGTGAATCATATAAAATTATTTTTTTTTCTAATTAATAGTACAATCTTCTTTTATAAGAAAAGTGGGTTGACGGAAATTCATTCTAACAGTTCAAATTTAACTTGCATGTGTTTATTAAGCAATTAAGATCATTTAATATTTTTTTTGAAAATAAAATTAAATTCGTATGCCTTATTAGATAAATGGACTAAATATGCAACACGTATTTTATTATACCTATATAAAACTTGATGTCATGTAACATCTCACAAGTAAGCATCACATATAAATATAAATAGAGAGAATTACTTTTTCTATTTAGTTGGACCAATTTTAATTGTCCAACTAGTGGTGTGTAAGCATTTCTCTCTCTCTCTCTCTATATATATATATATAGAGAGAGAGAGAGAAAAAAAAAGAGAGAGAGAGAGAGAGAGAAATGCTCACACACAACTAGTTGGACTGTCCAACTAGTTCAATTAATTAATGCTAAATAATGTAGAGAGAGGGATAGAACTTTGTTGGACGCAGATTAGATAGTGACGTCACCAAGTTCCGTGGGACACACCATGATGTATGTGTATCCACATCGTCTATCCATTTGGAGAGATCATTTTAGGGCATGAGACAAAGAATGAGTCAGATCCAAATCTGGAGTGGACCTGTAACGCTCCAACTTTTCAGGACCCGAGTATACGACCCGTTTCCCAAAAACCCGAGTGTTAACCTATAAAGAGCCAAATCTCATATATAAATATTTTTTTTTAATCAAAGTTAACAAATAAGCGTAGACTGGACAAGTCAACATGAAGAAAAATTTGTATTTTGTTTAGAATGTACAAGAGGTCGCCCATAATGACTTATACAAACAAATGTCTCAAACTTACAATTACAAGTGAAATGATGTTAAATGTAACCAAAGAAAATATAACAAATCTGTAATTGTAAAACCATGTATCAACTCTTGATAATACAATCATGCATCTTCAACAGTGGTACTTTGATCCTCATTAGTTTGAACCTGAAAATCAAATAAGCCACATGTGCTACCTGTACGGTTGTGTATTTGATGGATGAGTAGCCAACTCAGTATAAATTCTCGTCAAGATTACACATCGCCACAATAGGTAAGCATAGTTATAAAACAAAGCATACAAAATAATACATGATGCAGGTCTTCTTATATGCATGGATGTGTGAATGCAATCATCGCCCCAGGGATGCTCATTCACGCGGACAGTAGGCTCGTCACCCATGCAATCATCGACTTGAAAAAATCATCTAGTCGAACAAATATGTAAATCCCATACGATAGCAATAGATGTTGGTATGTGCCATGTATGCATGATTGTAATGCCCTAAAAATCGGGGGTCGAGCAAAGCTCAGCTCCCGAGTGCCAACACATCGCTTATGCAGCTTAGATAATGATGATTATGATGAGAGTATTGAAACATGAATGAGATTATACCAAAACAACATATCATACTCCAGAGACAGTTAAATTGTAAGCGGAAGACTGTGATAGATGTATAAAATATATAAACTATATAAAAGTGATAGTAAGCTCTCAGAGTATGAATATCACTAGGTTAACAATTACAAGTTTGATTTTAAAATATACAAATTGAGAAAGCATAATGTCTTCTATCCCAAATACCATAGCCCCGTCAATGCAATTCCAGGTCTACATAGACCCGCTAGAGAGTTACATGTAGGAGAACTCCTCCTTAACATCATAGTAGTAGTCCAGCTCTGTTTCATAAGCATCGCCATCACTTGCAAGCACCGTCCCATAATGTGGGAGTGAGTAGCTAACTCAGTGGAATCATAGAGCAAAGATTAACATGTAATCAAATCAATCAAGCGATAATGATAAAGCAAGCAAATCAAACATTCCTAAGTACTGTAATTAATGCAAGGATGAGATACAATAGTGACGCATGCCCTCGCCAACATACTCCCTCGTGTGACACCATCTTACGTCCACGGCATGCTTTCATCCCTCAGTGCTCCACATCTTCTAGGCACATGCAGTGCGATATGAACATGATTACGGAGTTGTTATTAGTCCCTTTTATGCAGCAGTATTGGGAAACTAGGGTACCTCCCTTATATCATTCCTAAATAATGATCCATTCTAGGGTCATCAGTCCTAGATAATCTCACACGATGGTGCAGTTCTAAGTCGCTACAAAGGGCTGTCAGGGCTGTTACACGCACTCGTTGCACCGCTCCCCTATCACCTTATCAATGCAGGCCTAGTTTATACTCTGTTATTATGGGAAGACTCGTTGTCTCACCGCAGATTTAGAGTATGCTTGAGGTCACTACACTGGGCACGGTCAGGGCTGTCAGGGTTGTTACACGCACTCGTTACACCACTCCCCCATCACCCATTAAAACAGTGTAGGCCGACAGCTCGAATATAGTGTCCCATACCACCATATTCGGCTCACGAGTTTGGATTGCTCACTGGTCACTACGGGGAGGCTCGTGGCCCCAGCGTAGGCCGACAGTTCGACCACGGTGTCCCATACCACCATTCCCGGCTCATGAGTCTTAGCGGATCGAGGTACCAAGGTTAACGGGGTTACACTAGTAAGTTTGGTACCCTAGGTTCAAGCAGTAGTGTCCAAACATAGTGAACATATATTAGACAGATCGGGTTACTTGACGAGCTCGACTAGCACGAGCACACAACTAGCTGAACGATATGAAATGCATAAACACTTCACGTGGCCTAACCACTGTCACCAACTGAAGTACGACTCGAGTTTATCAAACACATCTTACGTGGCGAATGAATCTCAACCACGAACTCAAGTATGTTGCCGATCGCCTGGACTATAATCATAGCCCCAATCAGATTCAATCCTTAACCAGAAGCATGTAGAGTAAAGCAGAATAAACAAAGTATTTCAAGCATGTTAATAAGCATGTCATAAAGCATGTTATAAAGCACAATATAAACAGGAAATACAAACACATATATTTCATAGTAAGCGGTTAAATTAAACAACCAACATGGAGGAAATCATATACATCTCTAAGTTAGTTGAGAATCCTATCTCAACACCCAAGTAAAGCATTATTTACTATGTATATGCTCATACAAGCATTTATACAAACACTTAGACTACACATATTAGCCTACACATCATATGTTGGCTAAAACCTGTATTAGGGTGAATCCTTTCACCAAATAGATACTACATCCATAACTCGCATGTATATATGACAAATACTCATGGCAATCACATTTACAAAATTTATACATATACGGTATTTTCTACAAATACATAAAATTCCATATACTTCGTATGTTTTCGAAATGGAAAACGGACAGCATGTTCTACATGTGAAATAGCATCCTCGTCAATAATCTACCATTAGCCGACATTGAAAGCTTTGAAAAATGACAACCTAAGCGTCTAAAATCCGCACCTTACGCTATAGAAATGTAACAAATTCGACAAAGACTCTAAGTCTTCGTATACGTGGAATATCAACCTGTAATACAAGCTAGGTTAGCTATCTAACTACTAGAATCAATGGAAACCCTAAAACAAGTTAAGGTTAGGTCTTTCTTACCTAAGAACGAAGTTAGAATCGTTGAAATGACGATTTGATAGCAGGAAAGAAGCACGGGGATTGGCAGAACAACTGCTAAGAAGAACCTCTCACTCTTCTCTCACTTTCTCTCTTCTCTCTCCTAGGTTTTCTCAAATTCATATGGTGAGAATTAGAGAGGGTTTAAGGTCCTTATATAGGCCCAAAACTCTCCAAAATAGACCCAGGGTCAAGGTATACTTAGGTTATGTCCAAAGGGCATCTGTTCCAGCTCAACGGAGCACTTCTGGAGCCCCCCCTTGAGCCAAAGGTCAGACTTAAGCTCACCAACCTTGGATCTAGGTGAAGTAAAGTTTTCGTTCTAGTCGGGTTCTCAGATCGCACGTGGTGGACCAGTTTCAGTTCAACGGTCACTGAAACTCGATCAGGGTTACATGTACACGGACATGTATGGGAAATGTTCCCTAATCCGAGGGTGTATTTGGGTCAGATTCCGACGGTATGATTGCTTATATTTGGCCCGCAAGCAACAAGTCTCAGATTACTTAAATTGTATTTAATTTAATAAGAAATCCATGTTTCTCATACTCTTCACTTCGGGCTCAAGCGAATAGCCCCGAGACACAATCTAGATTTGATTTCCGAGATGGTTTTCAAGCCCAGCAAGGCGGTCCTAACTGTTTAGCTTCGCGTTAATCGGACTTTCGACGTGCGGTCCATATCCGATACGGAGTTTCAATGTGCTCACGAAAGCATCTGGGTAATGAGATTGATCCTAGATTTCAGGATATTATAGTATCAATGATTCTACAAGTTTTGGGTCTTACAGATCGTATTTAAAATAGTTTGAGCTAATTCTATTGATTGTTTAGTTCAGTACTTAACCAAATTCTGCCCTAATTATGACATAATACGGTCCTAGGGAAGTTCTACCCCCCTTTCTGGCATCTATAGTTAGTATATTATTTTAATTATTTTTTTAATAGTTCATCATCAAGTCTACTTCATCTCCATCAAATTTCATTAGATTTTGTCTTGTAAAAAAATTCTAAAAAATTCTAGAAGCAGTAGCTGTCCAAACTAATGATTTTCAGATAGTTGACACAATGACCCATATTTAACTATATTAAATATTTTATTATATTTTTTACTTATTTTCATATAAAAATAGACTTATCAAGCTTCAATCTGGCTTTTGAATCACCTAATTCAGAGTTATAACGAGGGAGATATGACTTTTTAAAGTCGGATAAAAACCTGTAGAAAAAGGGGCAACAAACGGGCCGCTCGGCCCGCTGGACTGCGGTAGACTGCGGTAGGCACGGTACCACCGTGGTCCGCTGGACTGTCTGGTGGTGGTTTTCGCCACGTGATTTTTGAAACGAGTATATCTTGTGAACCGGGATGAGTTATTCGACGTGCAATATATAATTTTGAGGTAGGAGAAGCTAATCTATCCAAATAACCTATTTATTTCTTGAGATTCCAAAAGGTTAATGGTCAAAAAACCATTTTATTTATTTATTTACTATTTATAGTAAATTTTAATTTAAGTATTGTTTTTTCTCACCTAAACTTTAGGATTCATGTCTTAGAAAATTTTGGAGAATAAGGTGGTGAAAGGTGAGATTTTGAAGGAAATGGGTTAGAAAGCGATTTTAGACTTTGAGAATGAATTTTTTCAAGTTAATAAGGTGTTAGGATCGACCCATTACCTAAGGACGTCTATATCCAGGTTGGCAAAAATCCAGGATGTTACAATGATTAGCCAACCTATTATTAGTTTGATTATAACCAGCCAATTTACATAAGCTCAAAGGTCACTACAGGGAGCTCAGAGCCTAGCGTAGGCCGACAGTGCTAGCATAGTGTCCCAAGACCACCATCCCCGGCTCATGAGACTACCACCTTAGGATGTTTAATGGAGACTCGTCGACTAGTGGCCAATCATATTACAGTATATGAGACTCACCATCGCATGACTGCACAAAATAAAACGTCGAACCAATCTAGGGCAAGCATCAAAACAAAACCACATAGGGCGAATATCAAAATTAAGCCTCATAGGATGAATATAAAAAATATGCCATATAAGGCCGATATCAAAACCATGCGATAAAGACCGTCCTTAAAAACAATTAGACACGGCTGTTGAGTGTCGAATATTGCATATTAGACCCCAGTTATTACCTGCTTTTATGAACATGATATTGTTTAATGCCATATTTTAATCATGTTTGTGCTCCAAGGTGAATTTAAGATCTTGGACTGAAAAGGGGTATTAAAAGGATGAAATTAACACTCCAAAGTCACCAAAGCAAGGGACAGACTGTAGGGGACCATGATCGATGATTTTACATGGCCGAGATTCAAGAAAATCATGTGTGTCACACTAAAGAGGCCTGAAAGTTATCCAGAATTCAAGATCATAGGGTTTTCGCCATCCGATTGGTTTGAAACTTTATATCTGGCTTGAAACTTAAAGTCGGGTCAAACCGACTTTAACCCGCAGCAGCTACCAAAAACGGAAAGGGAAATTGACCGTACTCGCGTCGAAGTTTGGAAAAATTACCTCGATCGCTACGACACTCCACATTTTCCCTAAAGGGCCTTCTAACAACTTTTGGACTATTTTTTGGACGAAAATGACCCTGACCCTGGTTCCGGAATCCTACGGTCCTGGCGTGAAGCAGAAGTCACCTACTGCCTTAACCAATGAGAAACGGACAGGTCGGCTACTCCTCGGGACACCGTCTAATGGCTTGCGCTCGGAGCTCTGTGGCCCTCGACACCATGTACGTGTTTCATCCACGCCGTCCATATATTTCTACAAATCATTTCATGGTACTAGACCAAAAACGATCATGTTCCAATCACGGTGGGCCCTAGGGGGATTTTAACGGTGGATATCTAATAACTATAATTTTCCTACAGTGTGGTCCACCTGATAGTTATATCACTCTCTTTTTCCGTTTCAAGCCATAAAATGATATTTTAAACCGGAGGAACGGACTGGACGAAGCACATACATCATGTTGGGGCCCATAGACCACCGATCACCTGAACCGCGAGTTTTGGAAGGGGCGAATGTCACACTTATGTATATTTGAAAGACCCTCTCCTTCCTCTTCTTTTGTTTATTTAGAGAAGCCAAATCCAGGGACCAGCAGTAGGAGAGCGATGCTGTTTCTCCTCTTCGCTTCTCTCGTCTGAAACCCTCTTCCACTACAAGATTTGTATTTTATTTTGTTTCAACTGCAGGCAAGCATCTGCTAAGGTGAAGGAAGGACAGAGTCGAGAAGCCCAGGTACTTTGGTGGTCACGCGAAAGGGAGGCAAACGTAGGGCACACCTTGATCAAACTTCCACAATTGTATGGTAGACAACCACGGTTGGATCGTGGCTGCCACCTGTCACGACCCCAATGTCAGCTATTATAAGTCGTGCTCGTCAAGGATATGACACTAGATACAACTACGACCCATTGTGATTAATTACCATGACCCAACGTGTAGGACAACCTCGATCTACCGTGCTTCATTACCATAAGATTACGACCTAGCGTGCTTCATTACCTTAAGATTACGAAGACTGTGTCGGTTGAATTCAATTTGATAATTAAAGTTGTGTACGGTGATGTAACTCGAAAGTGCATCACTGCACGGGTAATGATCGATGTAGTGAATTTAAGGGAAATAAAGTGTACAGGCGGCCAGTTTACATGGGACATTTCGGACGAGGTGAAGGTTCGAATTACATCCCAGCGAGAAGATGGGCCAACACGCAGATGCTCAAGATGCAAACGAATAGGTCACAATCGTCGTCGATCCACCTTCGTCCCTGCTGGCTGAGGATGAAGCCGAGGCTGGTGATGACTTTAAATTTTTTATTTTTTTTCATTACTTGTGATAATGTAAATTTCCCTAATGTGAACTGTAATATATGTACTTATTTTATTGATTTATTGATTCATCAACTTTGTCACATGTTATTTACTTTCCAATGTGTATGCTAACCAAGATCCTTTGTGCCGTTGAACCACGACCAATATAGGAAAACGTGAACTCAACAACGGGTCGTGACTGTCATGACGATACCATCGTGATTGAAATGCTATATGTGTCATCTTTCTCATTAGGTTGTGGTTGTTAACGCCGGATCAACAATCGCGACAAACCATGATCCGTTACAGCCTCGTCCCATATCAGTTACGACCAATGATTCACGTATACAATGACAACAACGACCCATATAACACGACAACAATGACCCACACATCATTCCAGCCAGGGTCCATGTATCATGACAACCACGACCAATTCAACCTCACAACCCTTACCCATATACAATGATAGTGGGGACCCATGTATCATGACAAACACGACCCAATGTGGACGATAATCAAGAGCTATTATGCATATGAACCACGAACTCAAAGATCGGAATAGTGTACATAACATAGGTCATGGTTTTCATGATATATGGATCGTGGTTGTCATGATAATCAGCCATGCATCAACGCTTTTACTCAGTGTCGTGGTTGTCAACAATGAACCGGTATGGATGACAACCATGATCCATTACAAATATGATAACCACGACCCATGTGCATCGTCAACCATGACCCATGCAAGACGACAACCATGACCCTTAGAACATGACAACGACGAATCCATATCAAATGGCAACTACAATCAATGCTTCACATCAACCACGAATCATATAACATGACAACTAGGATCCATATAATCACGACCTATACAACATTACAACCACGATCCTTATTCCAGTCCGATGTGAAATGTCCTATTTTTGTTTCTAGGCAAACGAAGTCGATATTTTGAAACATGACAATAGCGATCCATATAACATGACAACAACGATCCACAAATCATGAAATCCACAATTCATATGACATGACAACAATGATCCGTAAAATACGACAACAACGATCCATAAAACATGAAGACCATGACCATAGCAACCAACACCACTATCCATGTAACTTTGACAACCTACGATCCATATATATAGTATAACAACCACAGTCCATCTTAAGCGAAAAGCACGATAGAAAAAAAACAAAAAAAAAGTTCGGAGTCAACAATGATCCTTTGCCTCGATCGTGCATTGTCAACGTGAAGGATAGTGGTTGTCATCTACCAAGTGTTGTGGTTGTCATTGTGCAAGGTAGGGATGACTTTGATCAAGTTGTGATTCATACTTTGAGTTCGTATTTTCCCCTTTTTCCTCCATACATGTCAACCAGGATGTAATGCATGATAATTGTTCTTATACAGATTTGGGCCTACGAACTGTTCTCTCAACTCACTGGTGACCGTAGGTGGGCAGTTAGAAGACTGCCTACAAGGATTCCTCGAATACTAAATTGGGTTCAGAAGAAAACAGGCAGATATGAAACCACATCCATCATATTCAGAGCTGTGCCGGTTAGATTTTTTCAATTGGTATTGTAATTTGAATCATGTAGTATGTTTATAAGTAATAAATCAATTTTGCTCCTGCAGGTGGTGCTAGCTCTAGAACTTCGACCAACGGTCGAAGAAGTAGAGACTGAGGTTGCCATGAGTATAACTGCTGACGACATTTATACGAAGGACAAGGCTCTGTGGTCAACACCCATGGCAGAGACAACGGAGGATGACGAAAGAAATAAAGTTGAGGCTGATCTTATAGTCTCCCTCTTGGAAATGAAAAAAACACAGCGCGATAGGAAATCTGCACATTTGCTGAATGTATTGAAAGACAATAAAAAAATAAGATCTGCAATAAGGAAGCGGATTGATTTCCTTGCCACTGAGGTGCAAGGATTAAAGGGTGAATTGAAGTGGAATAATGAGTCTGGAGTAGAAATAAAGCACCTCAAGGAGGATTATGCTTCGTTACGAGAAGTGGCATCAATGAGAGATGATATGGATACAAAACACATATGTGAAATCTCCTTGCTTCATCTAACCTATTCGTTAATAGCTCATTGTAAACAAAACTGAAAAATGGATCATGGTTGTCATCCACACAGCATCGTTATTATTATATAGGAAGGGTTGTGGTTTTCAATTACCTAGGGTCCACGACCCAACATTGATGGCTTAGTGTCGCAGTTTCCGTGTAACGTGGTTAGTGGTTTAAATGAAATATGGATCACTCTTATCACACACAGTGGATTGTGGGTTTCATCTACGATGGATCTTGTGTTTGAACTACGACCTAACATGGACGACAACCACGACCCTATTCTTGATCGTAATTGTCACCCACATATCTTTCAACCACGACCCAATACGGACATTGTCTCTTCGATCACCCCTCTCAGTGCAGAAAATGCTTCACTGCATGAGTAGGTGAAGCAACATAGGGAGGAGATCAATGCTTCACTGCAGGAGAAGGTGAAGCAGCGTAGAGAGGAGATCAATACTTTACTGCAGGACCAGGTGAAGCAACTCAGGGAGGAGATCAATGCTTCACTGCAGAAACAGGTGAAGTAACTCAGTGAGGAGGTCAATGGTTCACTACGGGAGCAGGTGAAGCAACTCAGGGTGGAGATCAATGCTTCGCTGCAGGACCAGGTGAAGCAAATCAGAGAGGACATCAATTCTTCACTGTAGGAGCTGGTGAAGCAACTCAGAGAGGAGATCCAGATAATGAAGGTATATGAAGTTGAATCTATCCTGAATCGCTGTTATCATACACCAGGGGGTCGTGGTTGACATGCGCACTGAATAATTGATGAGTCGCGATCGACACTACATGTTAGCCTTCTATCTAGACAATGGACATGGTTTCTACGTGACGTGGATCGTGATTATCGTTCAGTGTGGATTGTTATTATCATCCATTGCGATCATTATTCCCATCCAGGTTGTAATATTATAAGGGTCGATGTTTTAATGTTACATTGTCGAGACTGTAATGTTATATGGGTTGTAATTGCCATGTTATATGGATCGTGGTTGTCATGTTGCCTGGATCGTTATTGTGTTGTGCATGGCTCAACAAGTTGAATGGCTCGTGGTTGTCATAGACAATGGATAATGAACTTTAACATCCGGTCGTGGTTGTAATGACATGTGGATCGTGGTTTCATTCGTATTTCACTGAGCGCGACCCTTCGTTATCTGTGCGACCATACCGAATCAGCGCGACCATTCAGAATCGGTGTCTTGGCCATTGAATGACCATCCTATAAGAGTGGTACTTTGGTGACACTTCCACATGTCAATTCATGCATTTATTTGCCTCTTGTTCAAAATAATGAAGCAGATATTCGAAGAAACAATAAAGCCCCTAATGCATTCTTCCTTCATGGGTGATCCCTACTCCTTCCTCAAGGACGTTCACGATCTTCTTGAAGCTCAGCGACCTCCAAAGGAAGTTCTGAAGACAATTTCAGAACTCAATTCAACGGGCACCCAGCCAGCAGGAAAAAAAGGTTAGGATATATATATATATATACACATATACACACACACACACGATCCACGACAACTTTGCCCCACGACAAAAAAAAGGTCGTGGTGTCGAATACGATCTAACAAGGACGAGAACCACGATCCACCACTACAAAAAGGGTCGTGGTGTCGAATACGATCCAACACGGACGAGACCCACAATCCACGACAACAGTGCGCCACGACCAAATTAACAAGTATATTTTTATTCATGGTGTTATAACATGTATATGGATCGTTGTTCTAGTGTTATATTTATCGTGGTGCGTATATATGTTGCATGGGTCGTGGTTTTAGGGTCACATGCGTCATGCTTCTCGTGTTTTTATTCACGATTCATCATGGATAAAAACCACGATCCACCATGCATGTTATTCACAATCATACAAAATGGTCGTGGGCTTTAATACACACTGGGTCGTAGTTGTCATGCTATATGGCTCCTCTTTGTTACGTTATAGGGTCGTGTTTGCCATGTGTCGTGGTTATCATGTAATATGGTCGTGTTTGTCATAGGTCGTGTTTTAATGTTATACTGGTCCGTTTGTTACATGTTCAGCACGACCCATATTGTTTTAATTATGGTTGTGGATGACAACTCTGGAAATAATGTCACATTCTTCTTCTTCACACAATCGCCCTAAAGTCGCTACTTCCCCATAAAACATTCATCTCGATCCCTAGTGGTGGTGGCTAACATGGAGTGTGTATCGACAAGTGTGTGTACTAACAAGCTAACCCCAAAAATAAATAAATAAATAGAAGGCGGCGTAGTTAGATAGTTCTTGTTCTTCAGCAACATGTTATCTAGTTGGATCGTGGTTGACATCCAACACAGGAGGGTTGAACTGACATAATACGCACCCCTCTGACCTTCCTAGGATTAGCAGGGGGCTTTAGTTCTGGACAATTTAGGTCTTGGCTCCCTGCAAAGACACTAACCAAGCTCTATATGGGTTATATTTAGTTGACTGCAGGCTGCCTGTATGTCCCTTTTGTGTATTGTTTTTGTAAGCTGACATGATAGGAGTGGTCCATTTTCTTTTTGTTCGGACCCTCCCGAAAGCCTGTACATGATTCAGATCAATAGAACTCTTTTTATCCCACTTTCCAAAAAAAAAAAAAAAAAATTAAAATTACGATAACCACGACCCATTTAAATGGTTCGTAATTGTTAAGTTACATGGGTCATTTTCTAGTGTTATCTGGTAGATTTTGCAAGGTTATGTGGGTGGTGGTTGTTACGTTACATTTCCTTGGTTGTCGGCAGAATTCCTATGGGTTGACCAACATATAAGGTGTAGCACACCACATGAAATCAGCAGACAGCGACGACCCATGTAAGGTAATATACCCGACACACATAACATGCAAGGCACGACCCATACAGGCTGGTCGAACCACAAGACCTTAGTCATCTTCACGACACTTCTGCCATTCAAACCATGACAAATATCAGATGACAACCACAATCCTTATAATTTTATAACATTGTTAATGTATACTGCCATGTAAAATTACAAACAATGACCCATATAGCATGAAAATCGCGACCAGTATAGCATTAAAACAACATTCCATGACAAGTACAATCCATATAACACAGTTAATAACTACGACCTTCCCTTGAGATTCAGCGCGACAACTCCCTTCGTATTTACCACGACCCTTCGAGCAGCCAATGACATAGGCAACATGCAAGCCACGACCCATTTAACATGACAACCAAGATAAACGAACCATCAGACTACTTCTTTTTAAGTATAACAACCACGACAGATTTAACATGCCAGCCAAGACCATATTCATGGTGACGATCCCAAGAGCAGTTCTCTTCAACAGGTACTCAATAAGCGGAAAAAACTCTGGCAAGAATGTCCTGTTTTAGCTTGACCTAAAGCTCTGTTGAGAAGGTCAGTCTTAAACAAGACATTATCGCCAGTGTTTTTTCCAGCTCACTGAGTCCCGTTGAAGAGACTGTCCTTCCTACTGTGTTGTGATTGTGGTCCTGATTGTCATGTTGTAGTGGTCGTGGTTGTCATGTTGTATGGTAAGAACTTATTATCATGGGGGCACGCTGATGACTAAGGGTCGAAAGACATGCCACGATCGTCTTCAGGACTTCCTGCGGGGGTAGTGTGACTGCAGGAAAATAGTCAAATCCCTGCAGAAAGAAACAAAACCACCATTAAAGGAAGGAGGCAATAGGGAATCGATGGCTTCTTCGAAGATCGACTCCATTATTTTGAATGAAAGGGAGAAGAAAGTATATTAATGAGAAAGGTGTCGCAATAAGCTTGATGAAGTACTGCTCTTATAGGGTAGTCATTCAATAGTCAAGGCGCCGATTCCGAAGGGTTGCGCTGATTCTGAACGGCCGTCCGGATTCTCAAGGATCGCGCTTGGTGCCCAACGGATTGCGGGGAAGTAGCGAGTCATTCAATGTTTAAGGCGCTGATTTCAAAGGGTCACGAGGATTCCCAGGGATCACGCTCGGTGCCCAATGGATTGCGGGGAAGTAGCGAGTCATTCAATGGTCAAGGCGCCGATTCCGACAGGTCGCGCGGATTCCCAAGGATCGCGCTCGGTGCCCAACGGACTGTGGGGAAGTAGCGATTTAATGTCTTCTCCTGAAAAAGTAGAATGTGGCGCTATTTTCGGAGGTCGCGCTCAATCTGAAAGGAACGTTTGGTCATGGTTATCTTTTATGATGGATTGTGATTCACATGCACACTGGATTGTGTTTTTTATCCACGTTGGATCGTGGTTGAAATGTAATTTGTGTCGTGGATCATTGACAAAGGAATGGCAAGGACAACCCATATGATATTATAACCACGACCAGTATAACAATCACTAGCCATGTTATATGGGTCGTTGTTGTTACTTTTTATGTGTCGTGGTTTTGCGTTGTGACATTCACACGCAATCCTTTGGTAACATAGCGCTTCTCTTCAGAATGGTGCGACCGTTTAGATTCAGCGCGACCGTTCAAAATCTGCGCATTGACCATTGAATGACCACCTATAAAAGTGGCACTTAGGCTTCATATTGCTTCCACAATCCAATCCGAATCAGAATCCTTATTTAATGCATCACCTTACGCGTACATGGATTTCTTTGCTCTTTCATTCAAAACAATAGAGGAGATGTTCGAAGAAGCCATTGAGTCCATCTCTCCTTCTTCTTTTCTTAGTGATCCCTTCTCTTTCCTCAGGGCTCAACGACCTTCATAAACAGTTCCGAAGACAATTTCAGATCTCCGATCACTCGACAATTTCAACGGGCACCCAGCCAGCGGAAAAAGTTTTTTATGAAGAGTTCTCTGCAATGACATGAGACTACTTACCTTTTTCTTCTACTATGCTGCTCTAGCGCACTGCATGATTAATTTTATCATTGAGCCCTGAACATCGATAGGGCTGTCGGTTGCATGCTGCACGTGGCGCCAATTCTGATACATACATTACATACGATGGTCAGTTTAGATGACATTTATATAATATTAATAATAATATATATCATTGTTGACCCCATATATCTTTTGTTTCTACGGAAGTAAAATATTGCATGTACATACACAGAAGATGGTTTGCTAAATTTTGAATCTATTGTTTGAACTGTTGTGGTCCATTGGATTCCAATATTTTGACCATTCTTTATGTCTCTTGATGTTAGAAATCAAATGGACGGTGCGTATAAGATAAAAGGCACTTCGCCTCGATGTGACTTACGAAACACCGTCTATAATATCCTAAACGCAGATCACCTATACGGACGCTTATGATTCCATTCGAAACGCAGAACATCAACGGACGCTTTTACGGACGTTTACATGAAAAACGTGATATGGAAAACTATCACTCACCATACCGTATAGGGATACGGTCCTTTTTCACTAATAATCCTATAGCATGTCATCTTCCAATCACGACCCTTCTAAGATGCAAACCACGACTCATATAACATGACATTAACGAGCCAATACTCCTATAACCCACAAACCGTATTCTGTCACAACCACGACCCATGTCCAAGGGGCCGTGTTGAAGCTCAATTCTTCGACCCACAACTATGTATTGTGGTTATTACAATACATGGTCGTGGCATTAATGTTCGATGGGTCATAGTTGCCATGACAATTTATATATATATTTATTGGCCATTTGAGCAAGTTGCAAAAGGAACAAATGGATCGCTGGTCATGTTAATATTGGTTGTCATTGTCGTATTAATACTTTCGTGGTTCATATATGTAATCGTGGTTCATATATGTAATTGTGGTTCATATATATAAACTTAAGTGGACGAAACTAGCGGAGTCTTGCGCATCACCGAGCTTCACTTCTGATAGTTACCGTGTTATATAGGTCGTTGTTGTAATGTTGTAAGGGTCGATGTTTCCATTTTATATTGTCGTGATTTTAATGTTATATGCATTGTAGTTGCCATGTTATATGGATGTGGTTGTCATGCTGCCTTGTTCATGGTTGTGGTGCGCAAGATTCTGCAAGTTGTATAGTCGTGGTTCTCATGACACCTGGAGAGGTGTCCATATTGTATAGGTCGTGTTCCTCATAAGGTCGTGGTTGTCGAATACGATCTAACATGGACGAGAACCACGTTCCATGACAACTGTGCGCCACGACGAATTTAACATGTATATTGCTATACATGATGTTATAACATGTATATGAATCGTGGTTCTAGTGTGATATGGGTCGTGTTAAATGTCACATGGGTCGTGGTTTTCGGGTCATATGTGTCGTGGTTGTTATTGTTATTTTCATGATCCTACGTGGATAAAAACCACGATACACTGTGCGTGTTATTCATGATCACATGAAAGGGTCGTGGTGTCATACACACTGGGTCGTATTATATATGTCCTCATATCCACGATCCTTCCCTTTCCGATGTTTGACCAACCTATAAATGCAGTGGCACGGATAACGAAGGGTCACACATGGATAACGAAGAGCTCCTGGTTCCCCGTAAAACATTGAGCACCGAGCGCGACCCTTCGTTATCTGTGCGACCGTACCGAATCACATGAAACCCTTCGGAATCGGTGCCTTGAAAGTTGAATGGCCATCCTATAAGAGTGTTACTTTGGTGATACTCTCACAAGCCTAGTCATGCATTTGTACACCCTCTTGTTCAAAAAAACAGAGCAGATATTCGAAGAAACAATAGAGCCCCTATCATGTTCTTCCTTCGTGGGTGATCCCTGTTCCTTCCTCAGTGACGTTTACGATGTTCCTGAAGCTCAACGGCCTCCACATGAAGTTCTGAAGACAATTTCAAAACTTCACCAACTCGACAATTTCAACGGGCACCCAGCCAACGGAAAAAAGGTTATGACATGGCATGCATAATTATGTAGCTGTGCATAGACTTGGTTTTAGAAACGAGAAGCAAGTAATTATGTAATTTGTTATGTGTCTCTAAAAGAGGACTGCTTGTTCAAGTTCACTAGAAAGACCAAAAAACAAAAACAAAAAAAAAAAAAAAAAAAAAGCGAGGAGAGAAGAGAAGAAAAAAACTCAGGGTGAACCTTTCCTTGTCTTGCAGGTTTCTGAGGATATATGTTCATTGGCCATGCATCAATTGGGATTGGGATAAAAAGAATGGGGGATCTCAATATGAAACCATTCAAGGCGGCATAAAACTCAGGTGGGCCGCATAAAATGAAAAACTATGAATAGAAACATCCATCGTTGAAAGCTTCTTGAAGCTGACAACGATGTTTATAGGAAATCTGAACCGTTCATATGGTTATGAAATAAAGTTAGGACATGGCATACATGGATATCAAAAATCCCATATATATATATATATATATATATATATATATATATATATATATATATATATATAGCCGTGCATAGACTTGGTTTTAGAAATACTCATGGTGAACCATTCCTTACCTTGCAGGTTTCTTTATTGGCCATGCATCAATTGGGATTGGGATCAAAAGAATGGGGGATCTCAATATAAAACCTCAATGAACCTTAACGGCACGACCTTCACAAACAACCCCATTTGCAAACTTAAATGGAAGAAACGTGCAGAGTCTTGCACATCATTGGGCTTCTCTTCTGGCAGTTATTGTGTTAAATAGGTCGTGGATGCAATTCTGTAAGGGTCGCAGTTTCATGTTATATGGGTCATGACATCTCCGATTTCTCTTCTAGCAGTTACTGTGTTAACTAGGTCGTGGATGGGATTCTGTAAGGATCGCGGTTTTGTGTTATATGGGTCGTGACATGGCCGAGTTCTTTTCTGGCAGTTACTGTGTTAAATAGGTCATGCTTGCAGTTCTGTAAGGGTCGTGTTTCATATTATATGGGTCATGATTGTGATGTTATATGTTTTGTAGTTGCATTTTATATGGATCGTAGTTGTCATGTTATGTAGTTTGAAACATGTTCTCTTCCTTTTCTATCAAACCATTCAACCGATTCATCCAACGCTGGAAAGTAGACTTGCAACCACGACCCAGTCTTCATTCTATCCACGACCATTCTCTTCGGAATCAACTCCAAATTCAAATGCAGGGAATCGCATTCATGACGATACCTACCCAGGATCCTTCGGAATTAAAACGACCCTTTGGAATCACCACCCCCACATTAACCACTAGTTGACCAGCCTATAAAAGTGGTACTTTGGTTACATTTTTTCAGAAGCCAATCCGAACCACATGTCCATCTCCCGTTCTTCCTTTGTGGGTGATCCCATCCCTTTCTTTAGGAATTTTGACGATCTTCCTGAAGATCAACGGCCTCTACCTGAAATTCTGAAGACCGTTTGGTGCCCGTGGCAGATCAACGACTCCTCCTCAATAGATGTATTCGGCTCCCTGGGTCTCATTTGAAGAGAACTGTTCTTCATCGTCGTGGCTTATAGTCGTGGTACGCGTTTTCGAGATAAACATCTCCATCCCACACTATCTCCCGCTTAATTCCATGTTCTTTTTGGAGATCTCTCAAACTCTATTCTCATAGCACCAATAGGTTCACGACCTGACATTCGGACCAGCGTTGTGAGAGTGTGGTTTTCATGGGCTGTGGTTGTCATGGAACATTGGTCGTGGTTATCATGTAATATGGTCATTGTTGGCATGTTACAAGGGCCCCCTATTTTGCATGTTCACCACGATCCATAACATGGGATATTCTATTCGATATCTCTGTGGATGGACAGATTTCCATACACTCATAGCTTATAACATCATTTCTCAGCCACACCTCCCTTCTATAAAGACGACAATGGGAAGACAACACTCTCTCCATCCGTAGGGAGAGTGGGAGTAACCTTAGCGTGTTTTTCATGATGCTTCATCCTCGGTCATCAGTGTGATCAACTTGTTGACCTATGAAGGACCGGATCATTGAATGACCATTGAAACACCACGACCCATATTTCATGATAATCATGACCCATAAAACATGACAACCACGACAATAGTTAAAATACAATGTGAAAAATTGTTCTCTTCGAAGGGCACCCAGTGAGCTGCAAAGCACTTTTGGGAGTGTATTATTTAAGCCTCACTTTCTCACCAGAGTTGTTGGTCAGGCTAAAACAAAACACTCCACAAAAGAGTTTTTCATCTCGCTGGGTGCCCTTCGAAGAGAACAGATCCTCACAATGTATTTTAATTATGGTCGTGGTTGTCATGTTTTATAGGTCGTGGTTATCACGAAATATGGGTCGTGGTGTTTCAATGGTCATTCGACGATCCGGTCCTTCAATGGTCAACGAGTTGATCACAAGGACGGCTGGGGATGTAACACCATGAATAGCACATGAAGGTTACTCTCCCTCTCCCTCTAAAGGGATAGAGAGTTTTAACACATGAAGGTTACTCTCCATCTCCCTCTAAAGGGATAAAGAGTTTTAACACATGAAGGTTATTCTCCCTCTCCCTCTGAAGGACGGCCGTCGTGTTTATAGAGGAGAGGCGTGGCTGGAGAAACGATGTTATAAGCTCCGAGTGTATGAAAATCTGCCCATCCACATAGGTTGATCTATTCGCGTGGACAAGTATGGAAATCTATTTCTTCAAAGGTAGGACATGGCATATGTAGATATCGAATATCTCATGTTATGGGTCGTGCAATAAACGTAGCCCATTCATAATATTGCAATTATTTTTTCTTGGTACTCATCGGCCGTTGTTATCATGTTATGTGGGTTGTGGTGAACATCGGCGCTGGTTATATTGTACTATGGGTCGTTATTATTATCATGTAATTTCATCGTGGCAGTAAGGTAACATGTAACGTTGTTGTCGATGTAATATGGGTCGTGATTGTAATGTAATATGCATCATTGTTATCATGTAGAATTCGTAGTGGTGGTAATGTAACATGCATCGTTGTTGTCGATGTATATGGGTCGTGATTGTAATGTAATATGCATCATTGTTTTCATGTAATATTCGTGGGGCCCACGGAGCGTGAAACACCAGCCATTGGCCGGTCTCCTGAGGAGTAGGCAATCCGTCTGTTTTTCGAGGGTACAACAACAGGTGACCTCTGCTTCACTCCAGGTCATCGCGTCTTCTAAGAAGAGGTCAGGGGCATATTCGTCATTCATGATCTGACAAAACATTCTAGGCTTGATCTAAAAAATAATAGGGAGTGACCGACGACGCTCATTCACCACTATTTCCTGTGATGTGGTCCACTTTCTATTCGATTGGGATATAACTCATTTTTTTCTAGTAGCCATGATTTATGGTTACTATAAAATGATCTTGAAATATATATGGACGGCGTGAATGAAATACATACATGATGGACAAGGAACGAGCACAAAAAATGCGGTGGATCCAACGCACAGGTGGACCACACCAAATAATAAGCCGGTTGCTATAAAATGCACAAAGCGTTAAATGTCAGTTGCATTAGTTACAAGAGTCATATGTGGTGTGATCCAGTTGACCGTTGGATCTACTCCATGTTAGTTTCGATACCTTAAAATAATCTGAGAAAATGGGATAGACGGCTTGGATGTACAGATACATCACGATGGGCACGCCCACAGGACTGCCCGTGCATAGCTTTGGTCTTGCAGGGGTAGTACGCAATTGGCATCCGTAAATGAAGGCCTTCTGACACGTTTCTGCGGTTGGAGGCTACGAAAATGGTCCTGACCTTGGTTTAGGAGACGTGCAAACGAAGAGTGAAGCAGATGTCACTTGCCGTTGCAAACCCCGAGAAAGGTGCAAATCGGCTACAAACCACAACACCGGCCAATTGCAGGTTCTTGGTGCTCTGTGGGCCCCACCACCACATATGTGTTCCATCCATGCCATCCATATATTTCTACAAATGATTAAATGGTAGGAGTCCAAAAACGAACGATTCTCCAGTCACAGGCGGTGGACATTTAGTTCATGCGAAGCGACGATCATAGTTGTCATTTGATATGTCAACGCCTTAGTTTCTTGAACTGATTTTTTGCACTAGCCATCTTCCTGTTCGCGGCTCGTGATTATCGTCCACGTTGGGTCGTGGTTGACATGAAACATGGGTCGTGACTATCATTATATAGGTCTTGTTTGTCATGATACATGGACCCTCAATGGATTGATACATAGGTCCACCTGATCGTGGTTTCCATGCTGGATGGCCATGATCCTCATGCGCTTGTGGATATCGAATACGATTCAACATGGACGAGAACCACAAACAAAATTAACAACACAACAACACGATCCAAATAACATGACAACAACGACCCAATTTCTATGACAGTCATGACCCATGCATCATGTTAATCACAACACAAATATTGATGATTACCATGAGCATTTATGAATTTGAAGCATGACCTAAATATGGAAATAGTGTATATAACAATAGGTTATGGTTTCTGTTATTCATGGGTCATGATTGTCATGTTATTGTGTCATCCCATGTAACACAACCACGATTCGTATAACATGCGTCATCCCATGCAACACAACCACGAATCGTTAAAGCTTTGCGTCAACCACGAACCATATAACACGTTAACACAAGTTTTGTTACACGACATCCACGACCTATATATCATTACATTCAGGATCCATAAATCAGGCAACTTATTTTAACCATTACACGGTCATTACAGTACGATGGTTGGTTTAGATGACATATATATCACTGTGGATCCCATACATCTTAGTTCATACCGAATACAGCGCATGTACACATTTTGCGTGTGAAAAAGGCAAGATTTCGTGTAAGGTTCCAAACGCAGAAGACCATTCGTTGATCACCTGCTTCTAGTCTATGGGCCCATCATAAATCGAATCCAAACGCAGAAGACTAGCCTATATTGGTAATTGTTGTCATGTTATGTGGGTCAGGTTTGTTACCCTATGTGGCTCGTCTCTGTTTGCTGGTTTCATGTGGTGTGTTACACCTCGTATGTTGGTCGTAACATCCACCAGCCACATAACATGATAACATCATCATCGTCCATTTAACAGTAGAAAACGACCCATTATAACACGACAAATACAACCCATGTAAATGGGTCATGGTTATCGTCTTATATGCATCGTTGTTGTCATTCCCTACTCCTATCCATGATCCAGGTTGGATGACAACCCCGATCCAATTATAATGGCTCTCACGCAAACTTGGTGATGGTTTCAAGTGACGATGGATTGTGGATGTTAACCACGACACATTGGTCGTCATATTCACAACCCATATCATTCAGTGGATCATAATAGAAAGTATTTATCTAACAAAAATTGAATACACCAATCCATCCAGCATTTAATTATCAGTAAAAAATTTGACTCTGTTCTGTGGTCTATTGTTTGTCTTAGCCTCCTCTTCTGACCTCATGAGCTGTAGACAGTCGTATGCAATCGACCTTCGAAATTTTAGGATGTCCTCCTACCGAAAAAGGAATGAACTAGTGTTAAACCAAAGGACAGAGTTAACAAGATTTAATATAGTTGGATACTATAGCGCGGCACACACACACACACGGACTTTCAAGAAGTCAATTTTGTGCATGCTGCTCAAGAAGTCTATATACTTCAGCATGAATATGCCACAGTCATTCAAGTTATCTTGCCCCGGTCTATCACTGACTGTCTTCAATGTCTATGGCTTCTCCCAGATCTTGGATCCATCATCAAGAATATGGAATAGCCATCGCAGTCCGTCCCTAACCTATGTGACAATCAACTCGTTTTTCTCTTGCATCTCGGTACTCAGGCTGTCGTACACATTGACATCTTTATTTTTCAAATTAACAACGGCCAGGAACCAGTGTTGGCTCCTCGTGTTGAGTGGGATGTATAGCTGTCAATCACAAGAAATACGACAACAGTTAAAAGACGTGCCTTTCCAAAATAATATCGTTTAAGTTCATGGATATGTGCAAGCAAATAACCTCTTACCGCATCATACTTCCATAGAGGCTTCAATCTACATCGACCGTTCACTATATCTATAAGCACTTCATTCAATTTGCCACTCTTGATGATGCCCTGTCGATCCTTATGGTTGCCAGCTCCATAAGTTTACAAATCGATAAGCTAGACTTCCATGATAGACTATTCAAATCGATAAGCTGGACTTCCATGATAGACTGTTCATACATTGGAAAGGTTCAGAAACATAAATACTTAATGATGTATTAAAGATAACTATAGTCCTCAATTTCACATTACCGTGAATAGCGACGGGACGAATTCGCAGTCCTGTCTACCCCGTCGTCTCTTTTCCTGACGCACTAATAGGTAGTGTAGATATCTATCGATGGCCTACACACCGAGGAATCGTGTGATGTAATTTTCATACGACGATATTAAGTTAAATCAATATATAGAAACTTACATCAGAGTCGACCCATGATTTTAGGTCACAGATGCTCTTCAGCCAGGCAGGTGAATATGATGATAATCTGGCAACTCTTAATTCGCACTCTTCGGCTTCAGTTAAAGCTTGGTGCGGATCCACGTACCCCTGGTGAGTCTCCTTTACGGGTAGAGCTCGGCGGGATTCCGATGCATCGCGGTGTGATATCCCTTCCTCACACACTTGCGAAGTACGATATTGAGCTGTAATGATATGATACGTTATTGTCTATGCAATCTACAACATAATGGCCATTGAAAATCACAATCCAAAAGCAATTTCACTTACAGTTTTCTTATTAGCTTCATCCTGTAATAGATTCATGTCCTGTCTCAGCGAAGCATGGAGCTCCCTCAGGTTCAGAATTTCTTCTTCGCTGCGTTGCATTGAAGGGATTTTCTCCTGTAACACACGCATATTATTTGATTGCTACCTATTTCAACACGCCATGTAGTGAAGTCATGCCATCATCAACAGCGTGACCCGGTTCGTGGTTGTTGCCCACGTAAGGTCGAACTTCACACCCGATGTGACGTGGTACGTGAATCGTGTCTGGCATCCATACTGTGTCACTCTTCATGCTGGATTTACGCTGGTCGATACCCACGACTAATATTCATTACACGATACCCATGACTAATAGACGATAAAAATGACCCAGAATGATGACAGTGAGCACAGTCCTCATAGGATCGTTTTCATCATCTAGATTGTGTCATGCACCAGCCACCCACGACTCACCGTGGCTGGAAACCCCAACCCCCAGTGACATTAGACTCATAGTGACTTGTTAAATATTAATCCAGAGGTAATCAACTGGTTGCAGTCTGCATGTCGTATCCTATATCGTCAACACAGGGTCGTAACGTCAGGAGCCACGACCCAATGGACGATAAACACGACCAGTCACGCATGATAACAACGATCCGACCTTCACAGTGACCACGACCAAACATATAACACAACTACATTTTCTTAGACGATTTCATATACCTTTATTGTTTGCATCTCCTCTTCGATATGCTTCATCTGCTCATTAATATACGCATTCTCATCCCTGAGATCGGCCACCGATTAGACATGGGCCTGGCACAACGACCCATTATGTATCATAACCACGATTTAAAGAGGGACACAACAACGATCACTGAGATTCAGGAAAACTTCAACTTCATATACCTGCATTCCTTGGATCTCCTTTCCACACTGCTTCATTTGTTCCAGTAGCGAAGCAATGTATACGCTTGGAGGGCTGCTCGAAGGGACATTGTCCTGTAATAAAATCATACACGAGAAATGAGCCAAAACGGGACAGAACAATGACCAAGTAAGGTTCATGATAAATTGATAAGTTCAATTCCATGTACCCTTATTGCCTGAATCTCCTTCTTAAGTTGCTTCACTTGCTCTTGCAGTGAAGCATTCTTTCCTATGAGAGGGCTGAACGCAGCAACGAATTCCTGCAATGGAGCACTATATAATTATGTATTTCCCTTCGAAGAATATTCATGACCCTTCTTACACAGAAACCATGACACTTGGACGGATCGTGGTTGCCACCAATGCTGGGTCGTGTAAGAACCACGACCCAATCAGCATGGCAGCCACGACCTTTACTAGATAGTAATAATGATCATATATGGATGATAACCACGATCTATATGTCATTTACCTTCGTTAACTGAAACTCAACTATTAGCTGACTCATCTGCCCCTGCAGTGAAGCAATGTCATCTTTAAGATGGCTCATCCCATCTTCAAGACATTTGATACGGTTCCTCCCATCATCAATAGTTGTTGTTGTTGTTGGGTTGTTGCCCTGTATTATTAAAATTGTTATATAAGACTGTACATTCACAGAGACCTCTAAAGAATAAAAAAAAACAGGGCAATTTCACGTACGTATTTTGTATTAATATCGTCTCTCAACGTCTTCACTTCTTCGCGCAAAGAAGCATTATCCGCCTTAAGGTTATTTACTTCTCCGCGAGCCTCCTCTATTCTTTTCACTTCAGCGGTAAGGAACTCAATCCGCTTGTTACACTTCTTTCTTATGGAACTTGATTTCTTATTCTCTCTCAATACATTGCTGATATCTTCCTGGAAGGAGGCTCTAACATCAGCCATAATTATCATTTTCAAGAGGGAGGCTATAAAATCAACCTCCACTTTATTTCTAATTTCATCCGCTTCTACCGCCGTTGTCACTGCCGTTGGTGCTGCCCACCGAGCCTTGTCAATTGTATAAGTCTCGTCGGTTACACTCCTGACAACCTTGGAGTCTGCTTCTTCGACCGTCAGTCGAAGCTTTGAAGCTAGCATCACCTGCATGGGTAAAATTGATTCATCTATTAACTATAAACACACTGCATAATCAAAATACACTACTATTTAAACAACTCTCACCGGTACAGCTGTGAAGATGACGGATAAGGGGCCGTATCTGCCTGACTTCTTCAGATTCCAATTTAGGATTCGAGGAATCAATGTAGACTGTCTTCTATCCGCCCACCCACTGTCTCTAGTGAGTTTTGGAAATTGTTCGTATGCCCAGACCTGCTTAAGATCAATTATCATGGATTACATATTGATTGGCATGTATGTAATTACACATTCAACCTTAGAATATGAACCAGGACAAAAATAACGTACCTGCAAGGCAAACGTGGATCTGCATATGTTGTATGACTTAGGGTACCGGCCCTTCGCCCGAATAATGCCAGACGCAGCGTTAACCCCTTTCTTTAGATAATCATACCACACACTGCCCCAGGGGTAGTTAATAAAAATATCCAAGTCGTCGACCATGTCGATATACTTATCAACACAGTTATTCTTCCCCGGAGATCTAACCAATAGACTCTCGATGCAAATTATTAGAGCCAGCTTCACCGCGTCCAAATGTTTGTCTGAATCAGCAAGTGACAAATAGGCTTCTTTTAGTTCTTTTTTCGTAACACTACTTGCTCTCAGGTAGGTCTCCCTAATAGATCTACCTTCCTCCACTCTTCCGGCATCGGCACGATCGTCATCATCTGTCCTAACTGGTCCAAATTTCAGACCCATTATTAAAGCAAAGTCGAGCTCGGTGAATTTTATCTTAGTGCCCTGAACATTGAATTTCAGATCACCAACATGCCTTTGCATTAGGTAATGCAAGATCTGTGAGTGTGCCCTGAATCCAGTCTGCGGAAAGTGAAGAAGAAATCCAAAACAGCTGTATCTAAATATATTCTGTCTATCAGGATGCTTCTCCATGTCCACAATCATATACTCCCAAAAACTGACGGAGCACTTGACAGAGACCCGTGCATGTACGAAGTCTAAGCAAGTGGTCATCACTGGCTTCCCTCGACCGGCATACCAATATGGTCATTGACTGTTGATCAATCAATAATAATGTCTCACCGAAACATAATGATCGTGACTGAAGTACATACTTGGTCGCTAATGTAACCAACAAAGGGTTGTTGTTATCACGTGTTCTGAAGGATCGAGTAGTTGTCATACAGCATGGATCATTCTTATCATCTACCATGGGTCGAGGTCGACGGTTAATGCCAACCACCCACAATGTGATCCACGATCCACAGTCCTGTCAACCACGATCCAATAGGCAAACTAACCACCAACAAACGATCGTGCCAACACGATCCATTTTGAAAATTAACAACGATCACAGGTCACCACGGTCGTGAATGTCATGAACAATGGGTCGTGGTTCACATCCACTTCAACATAAACTGTCCATGTCAGCCATGACCTTTACTAGATGGTTCACATTTATGACTAACATAACGTGTCAGCCATGATCCACTAGGCACATCAATAGCGATCACAACCACGATCGTGATTGTCATGCTATATGGATCGTTGTTGTCATTTGCAATGAATCATAACCATGGTCGTGGTTATCAGTCTATACGGTTCGTTGTCGTCATCTATGTGGCATAACCACTACTCATATAGCATGTTTACCATGACTCACTTCCCCGTCCCAAATAACATGAGAGCAACGATCCACTGTGCTTATCAACAACGATCCATGTTGCGGTTCACATTTACGACCCACCCAAAATGGGAGTTATGATGCACTGGGCACAACAACTACGATGAAAACCGTAATCGTGATTGTCATGCCACACAAATTATTGTTGTAGTTTACAGCGAATCGCATCGAACTGTTCGTTGAAGAAACGATCCATATAACACGACTACCATGACTCACAACCCCAACCCAAATAACATGTGAGAAACTATCCACTGCGCTTGTCAACCGCGATCCATTCGGCATATCAACCACGATCACAACCACCATCGTGCTTGTCATGCTATACAAATCGTTTCAGTCGTAAACACTGGGTCATGGTTAACAGCGGTGCGCATGTAACATGTGAACAACGACATTTTGTCCCTGCGAGCCATTACCTTGCTTTGCCATTGATAAGAAATGAGCTACACCCTAATTGTATATATTTAGTCGCTGAGTGGCAATGGAGGTCCCGGTGAAGAAGGTTCAGAACCAGTAAAAAAAGGGTAGGGGTAAAAAGTGAAGGGGTCCCAGAGAAGAAGCTCTAAATATATATATATATATATATATATATATATATATATATATTTATAATTATATAAATAATAAATGAAATATATAAAATCGGTGTTCCGTATGAGGAGAAGCGGTTGCTTTACACTGTATACATCTCAATATCGGTCGTTTCTAAGTCACATCGAACTGCCCTTACTCTTATCCGCACCGACCATTCTATTTGTAACAAGAAGAAACCGAATTACCCAACAAATGATAGGAATATTTCAAATCCAATGGACCACAATAGAAGAAACGCACTGGTTCCATCAAAAGTTACAAATTGTCATCTTTACGCAGTGTGGGCCACTGATGGCTCGATACGTGTCGCAATTAAACTTATCGAAGGAATCCATCAGCCATGAACTATTCCAACGGATTAGATCCAATTTATGATAGGCCCATGGACTTGACCAGGATGATCGACGATTGATCTTATGCGTTAGAAACCGTAAGCAACCTTACCGCCCTGTACACGCCATTTTAATGTAATGTATGTACAGACGACCTCACATTTTCATCATTACATCTTTTGGTGTGTTGACGGCGTATTGGTCCGTAAAATTCCAATACACGATCCACATCTCATGACTACAGTGAGCCTTATACACTGAATACACGATCTAAATCGTCGTGTCAACCACGACCCATCGAACATTAGCACCACGACCATATAACATAGTTACAAAGCAGTTGGCCAAATAATTGGTCTTCAATATGCCAATATAACATGGGGTCGTAGTTCTAACGGAGTATGGTTCGTAGGTTCTGGTAGATAAGGGTCGTTCATGTCATGTTACATGAGTCCCCATTTGCATGTTGGAAGGGTCATAACTGTAAGACGACAACCATGTGCGATTGTAAAGACAACCCTGAACCCATTAACATGATAACCACGAAACTATGCAAACAATCACTGTGTACAGTTTTATTGTGCCTTTCATGTAAAATTAATGGTGGTTGTTATGATATATGGATCGTGGGTTACAATGTAGCATGGATAGTGGAGTCGGTTGCTGAGGGTCGCCCTTTTTGTGTTTTTTAGTTCGATGTCTTTGTATTGTACGGATCGCTGTTGCACGTTCTATAAAATAACGACTCCTTTCGTTGAGCCTTCACGTCAGTTTGGAACCCGGAAGAAGCCAGGCTACATCAGTCTAGATTCCCGAAGAAGCCATTACACCTCGAGTCCCCCAACTGTGAGTAGCTACTCATCGACCCAGGTTCAACCACGGTTACAGGGCTTGTACATCAGTCTGGAACTCAGAAAACCGGAGAGGGAACGGTTCAGATTGTAAGGTCGGGCTCGGTCAGAGACAAGCCTGTTGATCGCGCTTGAAACACGATAAATGGATCATGACCCTCGTTGAACATGGGTCATAACTCTCATTGGTTATGGATCGTGGACATGGAGAATGATTCTCCGGCCTCCGCGTTTGGGTGGTGTTTTTCATTAGATCGTGGTTGTCATAACATGGTTATGGGTCGTAGACATTGAGAATGATTCAGTTTGACACCCACGACCATGTAAACAATTGCCATTGACATAAAAGATGTCCATTTACATCAAGAACAATAACTAGACAATAAATGAAAACAATCGTCCCCAAAAAAAAAAACTATAAACTTGTTATCCCCGCCGAGCAGAGGGACCAGCTAATGATTTGTGGGGCTGATCATCGACGACAGCCTCGGCGACAGGGGTATATTGGCCAATCTCCGCAGTAGGAAGAGCGCTCTCGGGCACGTCTTCCCTGACAAGCTCCGCGTCACCGGCGGTGTCTGCCTTGAGGGCGTCCAAGTTGAGGGTCGGGTAAAGCTTCCGAACTTCGACCAGGCAAGCATCAAAGCCACTATCATAGCCAAAATAGTATAATTTATCCAGTTCCCTAGCCCTCTCAGCAACATCCTTGTATTCCGCCACTACCGCGGCCGCCCGTGAGTCCACTTGAGCCTCCAGCTTTGCTAGTAAGGAATCCCTTTCCGTGAATGCAGAAAACTCAAGGACATTCCGCTGCTGGACTAATTGGTTTACCGCCATCAGTCGATCCGACTGGAGTTCCTCTTTCACAGTTTCGATCCCCGACTCGGCTACCAAGACCCTGAACTCCAGGTCCTTGTTAGTCGGGCGCAACCTCCTGACCTCGGACTCGGCCACGTCCAGCGAGCTTGAAGTTGGTTGACTTCACCTTGGAGTGCAAGCTCTCTCACCCGGCCTTCCGCAACAACCTCCCTCAGCTCCGATAATTTAACATCAGAGGCCTCCAGCCTCTTCTCAAGCTCGACTCGTTGAGCGTCTTGCTCGGCCTTCTCAACCACAAGTTTGGCCCGCTCATCTTCGAGCTAATCCATCTCCTTCAGCCTCTCCTTCACCTCCAACATCTTCGGCAGCGACGTGTAACATACTGCAGCAAAATCATCCATAAAACTGACATGGCTGCTGGAAAAGGGTGTCGGTGATCAGCGACTCTGGTGCGTGCTCCACAGCCCAAGGAATCAGCTAAGCCATGTGATAACCGGGCGGTAGGCCCCTTGGAGAGGGTGCAGACTCTCTCCCTTTTGGAGAGGATGCGGAAGCTTCCCCCCTTGTAGAGGGTGCGGAACCTCCTCTGATCCCGCTAGCCGCAGAAGCATGGACAGCTGCCTCAGGTGCATCTGCCTGGTGGACCATGGGCTCAGCATCAGCATGGAGAAACGCATATCACGATGAGGCTGCTGCGGTGATGGTCTCACCCACTACCTCCCTCCGCGAGCTATAAGGACCGCCTTAGGGGCTTGCTCCTCCGCATAATGCGACTAAATGGTGATGGCATGGACTCGGGCAGGAGCTCCAACATCCGAAGCCTCAGGAACAAGGGTCAGAGCAGTACCACCGATCAGTGCATCTGGAATGGTTGTAACGGGCACGATCCTAGCCGGGTCCACAACTGGTGCCACCTCCTCCTCGTCCTCAGGAGCTTTTCTCTTCTTCGACGTCACTGTCATTCTTGGTTCAGAGGTGAGGACGATATCCATAGGAGGGCGAAGAGGCCGCCTCCTCTTTGATCCACTGGCCACCATCACTGCAAAAATCGAAAGTTTGTCGCTCCACGAGACACGTGGAATGGTGCAATATACCCAAGACCATGATTCAATGTCAGAATCTTCCTAGCATTTAAAGCAATTTAAAAGTGTCGGGATCTCTTCGATCCTCCGCTACACGTGGCACAATTCCTTCGCCCCGCCATTCCTAGCATTTAATGCCATTTAACTGTCGACCCGCGTCCTTTTACGAGAGGATGACAGTGGAAGATTGTCGTACGCTAGTACGTGGATTTTTCTAAAGCGTAACCGTCGGCCCAGGTCTGTAAAGCCTTTCGCATGAGGTTACTGCGCAATATTCTGTGTGGGGCCCACTGTGATGTTTGTTAGAAATCCAACCCGTCCATCCATTTTATGAGCAAATTATATGACAGGAGACCGAAAATGAGGAGGATCCAAGACGCCAGTGGGCCATACTAGATGAAGCAGTGTGGAAAAGGAACTCTGACTGTTGAAACCTCCGTAGGCGATACCTTGATGGTTATATTCCATTCAAACCGTTTATAAAGTCATTTTCACTGTGATGAAGTGAAAAAACCAAGACATTAAACCGATACACAACTTTTGTGGCCATATAAATGTTTCAACGGTGGTCACGAAATGCATTGATCGCCGTTGTCATGCGATAAGGTTGTCATTCAACGTGGATCGTGGTTGTCATTATACATGGACCATGAACGATATGATATATGGTCGTTGTTGTCGTTACAATATGGGTCGTGATATACGCGACAAACGGGTCGTAGTTGATATTGGTTGTGTTATAATATTACATTGGTCGTCATTCACAGCTGTAACGGATCGTGGTCCTCGTCCATGTTGAATCGTTCTTGACAACAACGACGGTATAAGGAACACGGCCCATACAACATGGAAACCACGATCCATCTATACTAAGAACCACGATCCGTTGTTAAGTCTCTGATCCATGGTTAATGACAACCACGACCAATTCAACTTGCAGGATCTTGCACACCAGAACAACGGTCCAGTCATTATGACAACCACGATCCATATAACATGCGAGTGACAGCCCATCTAACATTACAATCATGACAATGAAGCATGAAAACATCGACCCTTAAAATATTGCAACGACGACTCAAATAACACGATAACTACCAGAATAGAGGATCATTGTCGTCTACGCTGGGTCGATGTCGATAAGTCAAGACTATCCACCATCGGATCTACGAGTTTCCTTATCATGTTGCAGATATCGTTGTTGTTATCTATGTTGAGTTGCAATTCACATCCACTACCCAACTTTCGTTCTATCCACGTGCCTTCCCTGAGGAATCAGCGCCACATTCAAGTGCAAGGAAATCGCATTAATGACGATACCTTCCCGAATTCCTTTGGAATCACCAATCCCACATTAACCACGGGTTGAACAGCCTATAAAAATGGTACTTGGGTTACACTTTTTTCAGAAGCCAAGCCGAACCACTAGTCCTTCTTGCGCTTTTCCTTCATTATTGTCCATGTCATGTTTTTCATAATATTGTTATGTTTTTCATGGTGCTCATTTGGTCGTAGTTATCACGTTATTTCGGTCGTGGTTCACATCAGCCATGGTTACAATCGTGTTATGGTCATTCTTATCATGTATAGGGGTTGTGTTGGTAATGTAATGTGCATCGCTATTGTCAATGTAGTATGGGTCATGATTGTAATGTAATATGCCCATTGTCCCCATGGTTATATATTATGGCCCCTGTCACCATCCGTGGGCCCAACCACGATGTATATGTTAGATCCATGCCGTTCATCTACATCTACAGTGAAAGCCATGATCGGACGTCGGCTCTTACAGATCATTTGTGGGCTTGATCCTGAAACAGACCGCCGATAATTTTAATGGTCTACCGTGGTGAATCATCACTGTTCCATGTAATGTCCATCGCCTATGATTGGAGTGTCGTTCATTTTGTGGTCTTACCATTAAATCATCTGGAGAAACGTACGGATGGCATAGATGAAACACATACGTGGTGATTGGGCACACAGACCACTGAGATCTAGCAATTTGCCGGTGCCATGGGGAGTAGCCGATCGGTCATTTTATCAAGAGTTGAAATAGAGGTAACTTCTGCTTCACTCCATGTCCGTGCGTCTCCTGAACCGAGGTCAGGGGCATTTTCATCAGGCACGATCGTTCATCTGTTCTGACAGAATGTTTTAGGGCTTCATCGATAAAATGAGAGGGATCACCGACAGTGCTCATTCACCACTATTTGCTGTGATGTGGTCCACTTTCTATTGGGATAAGCCTCATATTTTTTTGGTTACCATAAAATGATTTCGACATATATATATATATATATATATATATATATATATATATATATATATATAGATTGCATGGATGACATACATACATGATGGGCAGTGAATGAGCACCAGAAATGCGGCAGATCCAATGCTCATTTAGACCACACCAATTAATACGCTTGGTTGCTTTAAAATGCAGAAAGCATTAAATGTCGTTGCATGTGTGATAATGCCCATGTGAAAGTAGTGTACTCTATGTATGAAGTAGTGTTTGTTGGAATGTCTGAATGGGATTTTGTTGATGGATTGTACGTATCTGTGGTGTGATCCAGTTGACCGTTGGATCTAACCCAACTTAGTTTCGATATCTTAAAATAACCTAAGATAAGGGATAGACGGCTTAAATGTACAGATACATCACGGTGGGCCTGCCCATAGAACTGCCCGTTGGGAGCTAGGGCCATGCGGGGTAGTACACAATCCTCATCCATACATGAAGCCCTTCTGACACCTTTCTGTTTCTGACGAAATTGCCCCCAACCTTGGTTCAAGAGGCGTACGGACCTGGATGTAGCAGATGTCACCTGCTCTTACAACCAGTCCATTATCCCCGAACTAAACGGAAGAATATATGAGCGTTGGAAGGGCCGAATGTAGTAGTTCACGTTTAACTTTTACAGACTTTCCTTTAAAAAAAAAAAGGAGAAAAGAGAAGATCCATGGTCCCAATTGCCAAAGAGGCACGTCATTTGTCCTTGGCTATAATCCTCTTCCACTAGGAGGTCAGTTTTCTAAGGTCAAGGTAGAGTCGAGAAGGTTCACATGCTATGGATCATGGTGCTGTATTCCCATGCACATTTAATATTGGTTGTCACATTACAATGATCTTGGTTGTCACGCTGTAAGGATCGGATTCCCGTGCATATTAGATCATGATGCATGGGTCGTGGTTGGCAGATGTTATGGGTCGTGGTTGACATTTCAAGTTGGTGTATGTTGGTCATGCTTTTCACTGCTCTGGGAGCCACGACCCATCTTGGATGAAAACTATGACCATTCGAGCGTTTCCTAAGTGTAAATCACGACACCTATATAACTGTGAACCACGACCCATATAACCTGTCGACCTCAAACCATATAACAACTGTGAAAAGTACGACCTACGTAACATGAGAACCACGACCCATGTCAGCTGACAATCACGACCTGTCGAACATTTGGTCGTGGTTCACATGTACAATTGATTGTTGAGCGTGGTTGCTAATCCATGTCAGCTGACAACCACGACCTGTCGGATGTTTGGTCCTGATTCACATGCACAATTGGTCATTGAGCATGGTTGCCATCAAATGAGGATCGTGATTACGATAAACAATGGATCAAAGTTGTATATCGGTTGTTGAGCGTGGTTGCCATGTTCGAACCCTTCATTAAATATCTTATCTATTATGATGATTATAATAGCAACGAAATCCATGAATGAATAAGATGTAGCAATGGGAACTTGAACGTGCCTGACAACCACGATCCATGTACCTTGACAACCACGATTAAGATGTTAATGGACTGTGCAATGCTCATCATCTGACAACGACAGCCCCTCTTAAAAACCTTGAGCCATATAACATGACAACCACACCCCAACAAATTAGGCGTCGCACAGTCCAGTGAACGGGATGATCCTTATAAGAACATAATCGCGACCCATTGTGGGTCAAAACTATGACCCTTCGAGTGGTTCGGTTTTGTCATTAGGTCAAAACCACGACCCTTCGCGTGGTACATTGTTGTCATTCACAGTGGGCCGTTGTCGTCATCCACGACACAATGTGGATTACAATCTGAACCAATGTGGATGATAACCACGACTCATTTAATGGACAACCAGTATCCTACATTACTCACAAGTTGGACCCTTTTTTATTTAACAGAATAACCAGTATTCGAATGAGTATGGGTCGTAGGGCTATATTATGCTATTATGATGGAGAGAGTGTGTACGACAAGGCATTGTTTACCTACCAGGGTGGACTCAAAGGGATTTGTTGTGAGTGATGATATCACTTATCGACAGTTGCTCGATAAAATGCACCAGATTATGAAGACTACGTCGGATGAATTCAAATTGATGATTACAGTTGTGTACAGTGATGCAATTCATGGATTCCTACGACAACATACAATTAAAGATGATGAAGATCTTGAAGCATACATGTTATTCTGTGGACAGACACCTTCAACATAAATACCACTGTATGTGGAGAAAGTGAGGCGTTGTCCTATCGTTGAGGATCACAACATAGATTACGCCTTACATTCGAACACATCGTCTCTTCATTCGCAACCTTCAGGCAACATTTGGATAACCGATGATTCCGATATACCTGACACTTCTGTTAAATATCAAGACCAAGGAGTCAACGACTGCGATGTAAGCGGCCCTTCGCATAACGATACACATCATGTTTTGGGGAATGATGACATATGCGATATACCTGGCCCATCAAGGAGTGATGGATATCACGATCGGGAGTTCGACGATTGCGATCTAGCCGACCATTCAGCCTATGACACAGAACATGGTTTGGAGAATGATGATTGCGACATATATGGCCCATCAAGTAGCGATAGATGTCATGAACGTATCATTGACGACTGCGGTATAGGCAGCTCTTCAGCTAACGATACACATTCTAATTTGGGGAATGATGACCGCGACATACCTGGCCCATCAAGTAGTGATGGATATGATGACCGTGGAACAGCTGACCAGTGCGATCTCCAAACCCCACCCGTCAATGATCCGTCTGTTGATCCATCTGATGATGCGTTTGTCAATTCAAATCGACAAGGATACCTGAATTTTGTGGATGATCCGAATGAAATATCAGGCGGGCAAGTGTACAAGGACAAAGGTCGACTACAGCATTCTCTATGTAAATATGCGATGCGCCGCAAGTTCCAGTATAAGGTCTTGAAGTCTAATAAGACAATATATATGATTGGCTGTATTGTAGCAAATCGTAGCTGGAGGATACATGCTTCAAAACTTAATGGCGTAGGGATGTTCAAGATCAGGACTTACAACTCGAAGCATACCTGTACCATGTCGTTTGAGGCAATACGCAAATCTGAGACCACGAATGCGGATGACCGTACTGATACAGTGACATCGAAGAGGAAGGGGAGAGATCATCGTCAAGCCACCAGTTTGATGGGTAGCGAGTTTGGCATCGGTCATATGAGAGAGGGGCTGACCTGCACGGCAAAGAAAATTCAATATCGTATGAGTGAGATGTAGGGGTTAAGATTAATTACAAGAAAGCGTGGAAGGGTAAAGAGATTGCAACCAAACAAGTCTTGGGATCCTACGAGGGTTCTTATAATGAGCTCCGGGGGCGTACCTTCACGAGTTGAAAAAAGACAATTTAGGAATTGTCACGGAGTTGCAGGTGAACGAGGAGACGAATAGTTTCGAACGATGCTTTATTGCACTTGGGCAGTGCATCAGAAGCGTAATGTTACATGTTTGAAGGGTGTTGTGCGTTGATGCCACACATTTGACAGAAAGGCACAAGGGCGTTCTCTTCATGGCTACTGCATTAGATGGAAACAATCACATCCTCTCTATAGCGTATGGGATCAGAGAATCTGAGAACAGTAGTAGCTGGAGGTGGTTCCTTAGGATTTTATCCAGGTCAATAGGGATACTTCCAGGACTAGTGATAGTGTCAGATCATCACAAAGGGTTGCTTAGTGAAGTCTCTGACATGTTCCCGCATGCGATTCATGGATATTGTGCTCATCATATACTTGGAAACATGAAAAAGGCATGTTTGGATGATTCTATGAGGGCATACTTTTAGGGTGCTGTGAAGACATACCACACTTCCACGTTTTGGGAGATGATGCAATGCATTAAAGAGGTGAATCCCACGACGTATCATTTCCTCAATGGTATAGAAAAAGAAAGATGGGCGAGCACTTTCTTTCCTGGCATGTGGTATAACATTCTCACCACCAACATCATGGAAAGCATGAATGCGTTGTTCGTAGATGCAAGAGAGTACCCTGTCACTAAACTTCTCGAGTCAATAAGGAGCAAAATCCAACACTTCTTCCTCCGCTAAAGGGACGAGGCCTTGGCCTGTAAAGAAGATTTGACTCCTTGGGCATCAAAATGACTGTTCGAAATATATCAGTTGGAGGTGCGATGGACACAATGCATTGCATTTTTAGTGGATGAGTACCAAGTGACTGCACAGGGAGTGACGGATGTAGTGAATCTAATAGAAATGAGGTGTACGTGCAATGAGTTTGGAAAAATGCTGCTCCCATGTGTTCATGTGATAGCGGCATGTGATAAGTTTCAGCTTGATATTTATAAATACTGCTCTCCATTTTACTTCAATGAAATATATCGTAAAACATATTAAGAGTCAGTTTACCCAGTGCTAGATAGAACACAATGGAATACTCTGGAGGAAGTGAAGGTTTTATGCGAGAAAATAAAGCCTCCAGAAATGAGAAAATTTGCTGGAAGACCGAAAAAGGTTCGCATTACATCCCAAGGAGAAGATAGGATAAGACCCAAATGCTCTAGATGCAATCGAACTGGTCACAATCGGCGTCGATGCACTTTCATCCCTACTGGTTGAAGCGATGGCCTCACAATTGGTGTCTGTAACGCCTCGAATCTTCAGGACCCGAGTACACGACCTGTTTCCCAAAAACCTGAGTGTTAATCATAAAGAATAGTCAAATATATTTTTTTTCTTCTTTTATCAGAGTAAGCAGATGAGCGTAGAATGGACAAGTAAGCATAAGGGAAATTTTATTATTAATCAAATATACAAGAGAGTGCCATAATGACTTGTACAAACCAATGTCTCTGAATTTAACAAGTACAAGATTTACAAGAATTTAAGGCATGAAGAATAGCAGAAAGCATATAAATAAAAGCCGCTAGATCATGCAGCTCCTCCAGGAAAAGATGGTCATGCATCCTTGACGATCGTACCCTGCTCCTCATCAAATCTGAACATGAATATTACTAAAGCCACCTGCGCAACCTGTACGGTTGTATATTTGATGGATGAGTGGCCAACTCAGTGTGAATTTCCCTCAAGATTACACACCGCCGCATTAGGTAAGAAATAGTATAAAACATCCAGACAACCAAAACAGAGTAAATGCAGTCTTATTAGATGCATGGATACGTGAATGCAATCATCACCCCGGGGATGCTCATCCGTGCGGACAGTGGGCCGTCACCCATGCAATCATCGAACCTGAAAAATATCATCCAGTCGGAACAATACATGCCATGTATGCATGATTAGCCAAGTCATTATTAGTCCATTTACAACCAGCCAATTTAGATAAGCTCAAAGGTCACTACGAGGAGCACATGGTACAGCGTAGGCCGACAGCTCAGGCATAGTGTCCCATTCCACCATCCCCGGCCTATGAGACTACCATCTTAGGATGTTTAATGGAAACCCGTCGACTAGTGGCCAATCATATTACAGTATGTGGGGCTTACCATCGCATGGTTGCACAAAACAAAACATCGAACCCATATAGGGAAAATACCAGAACAAAGCCATATAGAGCGATATCAAACAAGACACATATGGTAATTATCAAAATAGGCCATGTAGGGTGAGTATCAAAACCATGCGATAAAAGACCATCCTTAAAAACTATTGGACACAACAACCCTGGATGGTAGGCCCACATCAATGATCTATTTAGACCACCACTCAATAACCACCAAGTCAAAGGTCCATTACGATCACAACTAGTCAAGTTACATCCCAAGTATGGGTGTACATTCATATGTGAAAATTTTCCACTAATGTACCAGTTTAAGTTCCGTAAGTAATCCACAAATAATCCACAAGCATGAACAATTATACAGGATAATCATAAAGCACGTAATACAACAATTCAATTTTCACCAGCTAACATATGTGATTATAGAGGGAAATATCAGTTATGAATTTAAATAAAAACTATAACTTAAGCTAATGAGAAGATGGAAAGCTCAAGGAGAAGAATCATCACCTTATACTTTGGATCGCCTTCTAGTGTCGTTAAGTGCTTGCGCCCTTAGGATCGTATCCTATCACAACCATGAACTTGTATGATTAGATCCAAGTTCTATGCACTACCTAGGTTTAGGGTCATAGCCTAAGGCTTGGGTTATATATTTTTAGGGTTCTTAATGCAAAATTAGGGTTTTTCACCCTAGGGTTTAGACCTAAGCTAAATCTTTAGGATTTAAATGTTAATTGATTTATAGTTGATCGTTCTGCTAATAACGCTAATGATTTCAAGACAATCATTAATATTAATAATATACTCGATATCACCTTAACGTGACCCTAATAGTCATTTATGAAAATACATAGTATGCCCTAATATCGAAGATAATATTTAATAATGATAAAACGCTAATGTATAATAATAATTTTATGCATGATAACTAATATCAGTATAGATGATTTGCTAAGGGCCACACATTTATAATATTAGTAATCATGATAATGATATACTAAAATGGGTCTAGTGTGGGTTTGAAGGACCCCATGAATAACATCATTTTGGCCGCATTAGAGTGACCAGGCTTGTTAGATTTTGTCCAACAAATGGCCCAGATTAGGCCCATTTTCTAGCCCGATTCAAGGCCTAGATGAGGGGCATTCTCAGCTCCACACATGGCCCCGTCGAAGGCTCATTTTCAGCCCATTACGCGGCCTAGTGAAGGCCTGTTCCTACTCAATTTTTGGCCCAATGTATAGCTGGTTTCGGCCCACTCCATGGCCCAGATTGTGGACCAGCTAGAGGACGTTTTCAGCTAGGTGGAATGGCTTGCTTAGGGCCTGGTTTTTGGGCCGGATTCTTGGGCCAGATTGGATCAATCTCAGCCCAGGTTAGAGCTGTTTATAGCGGCCCGTAAAAATGGGCGGTGGCCCGATCGACCCGGCCCCGGCGATTCTTTGTGTGAGGTACTCTAACCAATCCACAACCACCGTCCATGGATTAGACGGTATGGATGAAAAACATATCACGTGGTGGGCCCATAACTTGCTGACATCAAATACATCAGCAAATAGCTGGTGCGTGCGTTACACCAGTCAATCTGCTTTACAGATCAGGTGGGCTCCACCGTTTGTGTGGATGGATGACATAAATGGAACACGTACATCAGATGTGGGGTGTCCGGGCGATACCTGAGTCGAACCTAGCGCCAACGAGTCGATTTGGTGCGGCATGGAACCTGGGAAGCAGGCGGCGTTTGGTTGCTTGCCTCCAAGTGCAGAGGTTCGTAAGTAATATCCCATGAATACAGGGTCAATCCCACAGGGAGGTGAATTATGAGAAGAAAAAAATCAAATGCAAAACAAACTAAGTAATAAGAACTAAACTGATGATTTAATTTTGGGATTTTTAAATAGATGTAATTCAACTGAATAAAATAACACCAAAGTTTCAAAGTTCCACACATAGGTTAATGTTCCAAAATCATGATGACTTGGATAACACAACTAGGATTTGAGCACTATGGTCAGCCTAGTCGGAAAATAAAACAGGTTAAATATTTTAATAAATGATATAAAATATTATAAAATTATGGATTTTCACCATTGACATATATTCTCAAGCGTCAGTGATTTTAAGTATTCAATATCTATAGGATAATGAATATCAAAGAAATATAATAGGTTGAGAACCTCTCCTATCTAGGAAATCTGATTGATCTAGGGTAAGCCTATCCATCAATGTGGATCTCATATGATGGAAACATATGGATCTTATAAGAGGATAAAAAACAAAACCTAAATAATAGATAACATGCATACACCATTCTTCTCATCATTAAAACAATCAATCATCATAATCTTAGACCCATGTGCTTCCTTTCTAGCTTGGGCTAGTAGGAACTTAGAAAAACATAATTAAATTGCAGAAATAAAAAGCAATAAGAAATAAAGAAAGAAAATGTAAATAGAAAAGATCTTAAAAAAAATAACTTATAAAGCTTTAATAAAACTAAAAACTCTTTAAAAACCCTAAACTCTGCTCTTGAATGCCTTGAATAATGTTTTAGAATGCCCTAGGAACCCCTATTTATAAGTAGGGAACTCCAATTTTCGTATAAAGTTGAAAAACCCTAGAAACCGCCTCAAACATACTTATTTTCCCAAAATAGACTTCTTGCTGCATAGTTCGTTCAAAACAGACTTCCTGCCGCACAGTTTCCCAAAATAAACTTCACAGCTTCAGAATACACTTTTTCAGGACGATTTCAGGATTCTTCGCTTCAAATCTTCAATTTTCTTTATTCTTCTCAATTTTCTTAGATCTTTAGCATGTGAATTCTTCAATCTTGGTCTCCTAAGATCCATCTTTTGCCTTGGTAATTCTTGAGCATCAAAATTATGCTTTTAACACCATTTTTCAATCCAAACACTTAAATTCACCTTGCAACACATACATGAATAAAATAGAATATTAAGCAGATTTATGTTCATAAAACTAAGATATAAATGGAAAAAATTATGCAATATTTGAGTCTCAACACACCCCCCAACCAGCATTTTGCTAGTCCCGACCAAAATAAGCGAAAAATAAAAATAAGAATAAAACTAATTTTAAAAATAAAATTAAAATGGAAAAAAAATTCTAACTACACCACTTTCGCAGGTAATCTCGATTGCATTTAGCATATGCAGCAAGCCTTTAAACCCCTAGGTTTTCCCTAGTGGACGAGTTATAGTCTCGTGAAGGTTTCCAGAAGTGTTACCTAATATGAATTCGGTAACTCAACACTCAAAAATAACTCAACACTAAAAAATTTATACAATTATGCCTCCATTCATAATATGAATTCTAAAACAAAAAAATACTTACCCTAAGTCTGAAGTTAGTTAGAATATCAATTTCTTAATCCATTACATCCTTGAGTTCAGAGACCTAATCAAAATTTAGAATAATTATGATCCAATATACTTAGGTGCTCGTGACACTAGTCTAACTTTGAGAAATATGCATGTTCTCTATCCTAAATCCTTTCAATCATTCCAAGAATAAGAAATCTCTAGTTATCTCATTTTCTTCATGTCATTTCTTCTTTTATCATCATATCCTCATTATTATTGACCACCCTTAGATGAAGATTTCCACCGGGTTTGCTTCATAACCTAAGATATCGTACTTGTAATGGTAACAGTAATGGATACTTAGGTATCCTTACTCTGGATTACTGACACGATTATTATGGTCATTGCATTCATGCTCTATAATAAAAATTTCTTTTTCTATCACCTCTTTTTTTTTCAATATTCTCTTTTTTAAGCATATATCAATGATACTAGTTCATTTAACCTTGTTTGAATCAAAAGTTGTTATTCTAGTTCATATATCATATTCCTCACTTAGTTAGCTAGGGTGTATTGTGAATTCGGTACATCAATTTATAACTCACTTTAAACTAGTGATTAGATAATTGAACTCAAGTATATAATTTTCAGTTATCAGAATTCTGACTACTATCGACCTAGATTAAGTATTAACTTTGCCTTTGGAATTCACATAATATCATGTTCACATTCTTGTATATATTATTTTGAAAATGTTGAAATTTTTTTTCCATAAACCTAAATAAAAAAAACTGAAACCTAAAAAAAAATAATTTAAAACCTAAAAAGAAAGGGAAAAAAAAACTCATATGGATGACTATCACATGGATGACTATCCATACCCCCAACCTAAAATCTACATTGTCCCCAATGTAATGATAATGTAATGCAGAGAACAATAAAAATAAAAGAAAGGGTGGATAGTACCTGCCATGAAAAACTCACATGCTAGGTGACACCAAAAAAAATTGAATATGATACAAATCCTACACAAATGCTCCGTCAGACTAGGAGCATCAATCTGAATATTCTGGCTCATGAAGAAGGAAGAACTCCTCTCCCAAATGAAAGTTTTCCACATAAGGCTTCAATCTCTGACCATTAACCTTGTACACATTGTCATTACGTGGATTCTCAATTTCAACAGCCCCATGAGTATAAACATTCTTCACAATAATGGGGCATGTCCATCTTGATCTTAACTTTCCCGGAAAGAACTGGAGACGGGAATTGTACAATAGGACCTTTTGTTGAGGTTTAAAATTCTTCCTCAGGATATTTTTGTCATGAAAAGCTTTGGTCCTCTCTTTGTAAATTTTAGAATTTTCATAGGAGTCTCTCCTCAGCTCCTCTAATTCATTCAACTCTAATTTCCTTTGTCCACTTGCTTGGTCCATATCATTGTTTAATTTCTTTATTGCCCAGTAGGCTCTATGTTCCAATTCCACAGGCAAGTGGCAAGCCTTCCCATACACCAATCTGTATGAAGACATTCCAATCGAGGTCTTATAAGTAGTCCTATAAGCCCATAAAGCGTCGGATAGTCTGAGGGACCAATCTTTTCTATCTGGCCTTATAGTTTTCTCTAAAATGTGTTTAATTTTTCGATTAGAAATCTCAGCTTGTCCATTCGTTTGTGGGTGGTATGGGGTACTCACTTTATGCTTGATGCCATATTTCTTCATCAAAGCCTGAAATGTCCTATTGTAAAAGTGAGACCCACCATTACTAATGATGGCCTTTGGAATTCCAAATCTAGAAAAAATATTTTCCTTGAGGAATCGTATGACCACTTTGTTGTCATTGGTCCTATTTGGAATTACCTCAATTCACTTTGAAACATAGTCTACACCAACCAATATATAAAGAAATCCAAAAGAAGTTGGAAATGGGCCCATAAAATCAATACCCCAATAATAAAAAATCTTCAATGGTAAAATTAGAGATAAAGGCATCATGTTACGCCGAGACACTGTTCCCAACCTTTCACATCTATCACAAGCAACACAGAAAGCATGGGTGTCTTTAAATATGGTGGGCCAGTAAAAACTACACTGGAGGATTTTTGTAGTGATTTTCTTAGCAGAAAAATAGCCACAACATGCTTCCATGTGACAAAAAGAAATAACACTCTGAACTTCATCCTCTGGGACACAACGTCTAAAAATTTGATCAGTCCCATATTTATATAAATACGGGTCATCCCAGAAGAAGTTCCTAACCTCAGTTTCAAAACGCTTCCTATCTTGTGACTTCCAATGATATGGCATTTTTCTTGTTACAAGATAGTTCACTATATCCGCATACCAAGGCAATTTGGAGATCGCAAATAATTGTTCATCATGGAAATTGTCTTGAATATGCATCTCCTCAGTGGAATCATCTAACAACAATCTAGAAAGGTGATCGGCTACTACGTTTTCTGCTCCTTTCTTATCTTTTATCTCTAAGTCAAATTCTTGGAGTAGGAGGATCCATCTCAAAAGTCTCGGCTTTGTATCCTTCTTAGATTATAAATATTTCAAAGCCGAGTGGTCCGTGAAAATGACCACTTTAGATCCTAGCAAGTAGGACCTAAACTTATCCAAAATAAAAACTACTGCAAGTAACTCTTTTTTAGTTGTTGAGTAGTTTACTTGGGCCGAGTTTAGAGTTCTACTCACATAGTGAATAACGTATGGCCGTTTATCTTTCCTTTGGCCCAAAATAGCCCCTATGGCATAATCACTTGCATCACACATTAGTTCAAAAAGAAGTGTCCAATCTGGTGGACGCATGATAGGTGCAGTGGTAAGGGATGATTTAATTTTATTAAATGCACTTGTACACTCATCTGTCCACTTAAATGAAACATCCTTTTGAAGAAGATTATTCGAGGGTTTAGTAATGGCACTAAAGTCCTTGATGAATCTTCTATAGAAACCAGCGTGCCCTAGAAGTGATCTAATATCTCTAACAGTTCGGGGGAAGGTAGATTAGCAGTAATGTTGAGTTTTGAGCGATCTACCTTGATTCCATTTTTGGAGATAACATGACCCAAAACAATTCCCTTTTGAACCATGAAATGACATTTCTCCCAATTTAAGACAAGGTATTTCTCTTCACACCTAGACAAGACAAGAGATAAATTGTTGAGGTATTCCTCAAAACTACTCCCAAATACAGAGAAGTCATCCATGAAAACCTCAAGAAACTTCCCAACCATATTTGAAAAAATACTTAACATACACCATTGAAAAGTTGCTGGAGCATTACACAATCCAAATGGCATCCGTTTGAAAGAATATGTGTCAAATGGACAAGTGAACGTGGTTTTCTCTTGGTCTTCTAGAGCTATCTCTATTTGGTTATATCCAGAATATCCATCAAGAAAACTATAGAAGGAGTGACCTGCTACCCTCTCTAAAAATTGATCAATGAATGGTAAAGGGAAATGATCCTTCTTTGTAACCTGGTTCAATTTTCTATAGTCAATGCAAACATGCCAACCTGTGGTGACACGTGTTGGTATGAGTTCATTATTAGAATTCTGCAAAATAGTTATTCCGGATTTCTTTGGGACTACTTGAGTTGGACTCACCCAAACACTATCAGATATTGAGTAGATGATTCCCACATCCAATAATTTGATCACCTCATTTTTTACAACTTCCATCATATTTGGATTGAGACGCCTTTGAGGTTGTCTAATTAGTTTGGCGTCCTCATCGAGGTGGATCCGATAGGTCCATATGGAAGGGCTTATACCCTTGATGTTAGAAATGGTCCAAGCCAAGGCTCCTTTGTGGTCCCTTAGAACATTCAACAATTTAATCTCTTGATCCTTGTCTAAAAATGAAGAGATTACCATAGGATAAGTTTTATTTTCACCTAGGTATACATACTTAAGCTCATTTGGTAGTGGTTTTAAATCAAGCTTTGAAATATTGGTTGGTGATAGCAGAGGTCGCGAGTCCTCGATAGATAGGATTTGAGTGCGCGGTCTCCATTGGTATATACCAATGTCCTGGGTGGTAGTGCTCTCATTATCATCACAAATTTCTGCAAGAACTTTTTCTAAATAAAAAATTTTTAAATCCCCAATGACTTGAATCAATTCCTCAGTCAGACTAGGTTCCACTTCCTCTTCTTCTATTAAGCAGTCCATAAAATTCAGCTCATGGATTTCATTATTATCAATGGGCTGCTTACATAGATTGAAAATATTTAGTTCTAGAGTCATGTTACCAAAAGACAAGTTTATCATTTCAATCCCGTAATTTATGATTGCATTTGAAGTTGCTAAGAATGGGCGGCCTATAATGATGGGAACTTGAGCACTATCATTTACACATGGTTCAGTGTCTAGTACAATAAAATCCACGGGGAAGTAGAATTTCTCCACTTGGACAGGCACGTCCTCTAAAATTCCCCTTGGTATCTTAATGGAGCGGTCAGCGAGTTGGAGTGTAATCGTGGTTGGTTTAAGCTCGCCTAACCCCATTTGTTTGTAAACCGAATAAGGTACTAAGTTGACACTTGCACCCAAATCTAGCAAAGCATGCTCAATTTAAAAATTCCCAATAATACAAGGAATAGTGGGACTTCCCGGATCTTTATATTTGGGTACAACCCTTTGTTGAATGATAACACTCACTTTCTCAGTAAGGAAGGCCTTTTTGTGCACATTTAACTTTCTCTTTACAGTGCACAAGTCCTTGAGATATTTAACATATGATGGAATTTGTCTAATGACATCGAGAAGAGGAATATTGACAGTAATCTTTTGTAGCACATCTAACACCTCTTAATATTTCATGGGGACAGTCGAATTCCGAAGTCTAGATGGAAATGGAACTGGAGGCTCATATAACTTAGTCTCTTTATCCTTTTGTTGTTGTGGCTTTTGAACCATAGTCGGTTCATCATTTTCTTGAGACAGTGGCTCATCCTCCGGTATTTCTACCAGTTGCATTATCTTGTTATCGACCTTTTTTCCACTTCTCAAGATAATGATGGCCTTAGCTTGTTCATGATGTAGCTCACTTGGATTTGAGTCTCCAATGAAATGTGTGTTTTTAGGGTTTGGCACAGGTTGAGAAAGAAGTGTGCCCTTTTCCCTAGCATTTAGTTGAGTCTCAATCCTAGCTACAGCTGTCTTTAATTCCTGATTTGATTGGATTAGAGACTAATTCATTTGAGCTTGAGAGTTCATGAATGCGGTCAATGCATCCTCCACAGATGATCGCTTTGGCGGGGGCACATATGGTGCATTGTTAGGTGCCCCAAAGAAATTATTTTGTGGAGGCATTTGAGGTGCATTGGGCACATTAATTTGTGGTCCATTCCCCCAACTAAGATTAGGATGGTTACGTCAATTTGGATTATACGTGTTTTCCATTGGTTATATAATTGACCTTTAGTAGTTATTTATAGCATTTGCTTGATCATGCTCATGCCTGATATTTTATACAACTGAGATCATTGGACAATCCTTTGTGTCATAGTCTATACCACAACAAATGCTACAACAATTACCTAAGGAAGTGTTTACTTTAACCATATCAACCTTCCTAATTTCCAAGGCTTCGACCTTTCTAGCCAATGCAGCGAATTTTGCATTAAGGTCGTCTTCCTCTCTTAGGACATACATCCCCGCTTTCTCTCTAGGAACGGGTCTAGTTTGGTCTGATTTAGCAGAGACATCCCATGTCTGCGTATTCTCTGCTAACATATCTAGAAAATTCCAAGCCTCATTATGATCTTTGTCAAGAAAGGTTCCACCACATATCATCTCTATGAATTGACAAGTATCCATGGTGAGCCCCTTTCAGAACGCATCAATCACATGCCATGGTTCATAACCATGATGTGGACAAGTAATTAGAAGGTCTTTGAAGCACTCCCAAGCTTAAAAAAATAGTTCATTCCCCTTTTGGGAGAATGACATGATTTCTTGTTTTAGTGCATTTGTTTTGTGCTCGGGAAAGAACTTTTTCAAAAACTCTCTACTTAAGGCTTGTCATCAAGTGATGGTATTAAGTCTTAGAGAGTTGAGTCATGCTTTGGCCCAATCCTTTAGAGAAAATGAGAATAACCTAAGCTTAAGTACATCCCTATTGCCATTGTTCACTTGCAACATTGCAATTACTTCCTCAAAGTCCTTGAGGTGAAAGTAGGGGCTTTCAGAATCCAAGCCATAAAATTTAGGAATTAATTGAATCATACCTGGTTTAAAATCAATGTTCCCTATGTGAGCAGGGAACACCATGCAAGATGGTAAAGTTGATCTCTCAGGGTGTAAATGTTCACGTAAAGTCTGTGGTTGATTTAACACATTCCTATAAACTTCATTTTCATCCTCAAGAGGAGGATTAAATTGATTTTCTCTATTTTGATTTATAGTTGGATTTAGCAGATTTGGATTTGGATTATCAACTGGGTCTGCCATGAAATTCAAGTAATGTTGAGTGCCTCTTCTAAGTGAATGATTAAGGCCTGGAACTAGTCCCCCTTCAGAGGAGAGTCGATTATTTTGATCCCTATTCCAACGGGACATAAGTCATCCACACCACACAACAAATACCACTAATTAAAATAGCAAGTATGATACTTTAAAATAAAAATAAAAACTTAAATCAACAACCCAGGCGGAAGGGCCGACCATGACAGTTCAGTCCACAAAGAAAAAAAATAAATCAACAACCCAGGCGGCAGGGCCGACCATGAGGGTTCAGTCCACAAAGCAAAAAAATAAATCAACAACCTAAGCGGCAGGGCCGACCATGAGCGTTCAATCCACAAAGCAAAAAAATAATAATAAATAAAATTAAAGTAAAACTAATGCAGAAATTAAACTATGTTAATCTGGAAAATAGATTCAACGAATGATCTTTGTGATCAAACAACAACTGTAGGACTACCATAGCACTTGGGTGATGAAATCCCAAGCAAGGGAACCTTATATCATAGTTAGTGCTTGAAAGACCCAACTGAATTTATTTTCAAAGAAAGAGAAAAGAAAAGAAAAAAAAAAATCTATAAAAAATTTAAAAGGTTTAGAAGAGAACTTAGCATAGAAAAAAAACTTACCTTAGCTATCTTGCACAGATCTGATCTCTTTAAGTCTCTCCTCGGCAATAGCGCCAAAAACTTGGTTGCTTGCCTCCAAGTGCAGAGGTTCGTAAGTAATATCCCATGAATACAGGATCGATCCCACAAGGAGATGAATTGTGATAAGGAAAAAATCAAATGCAAAACAAACTAGGTAATAAAAACTAAACTGATAATTTGATTTTGGGATTTTTGAATGGATGTAATTCAACTGAATAAAATAACACCCAAGCTTCAAAGTTCCACACATAGGTTAATGTTCCAAAATCATGATAACTTGGATAACACAACTAAGATTTGAGCACTATGGTCAACCTAGTCAGAAAATAAAATAGTTTAAATATTTTAATAAATGATATAAAATATTAGAAAATTATGGATTTGCACCATTGAATATATTCTCAAGCATCAGTGATTTTAAGTATTCAATATCTATAGGATAATGAATATCAAAGAAATATAATAGGTTGAGAACCTCTCCTATCTAGGAAATCTGATTGATCTAGGGTAAGCTTATCCATCAATGTGGATCTCATATAATGGAAACATATGGATCTTACAAGAGGATAAAAAACAAAACCTAAATAATAGATAACATGCATACACCATTCTTCTCATCATTAAAACAATCAATTATCATAATCTTAAAGAAATATTAAACCCATGTGCTTCCTTTCTAGCTTGGGCTAAAAGGAACTTAGAAAAACATAATTAAATTGCAGAAATAAAAAGCAACAAGAAATAAAGAAAGAAAATGCAAATAGAAAAGATCTTTAAAAAAAACAACTTATAAAGTTTTAATAAACTAAAAACTCTTTAAAAACCCTATACTTTGCTCTTGAATGCCTTGAATAATGTTTTAGAATGCCCTAGGAACCCCTATTTATAAGTGGGGAACTCCAATTTTCGTATAAAGTTTAAAAAAACCCTAGAAACTGCCTCAAATATACGTATTTTCTCAAAATAGACTTCTTGCTACATAGTTCGTTCAAAACAAACTTCCTGTTGCGCAGTTTCTCAAAATAAACTTCGCGGCTTCAGAATACACTTTTTCAGGACGATTTCAGGATTCTTCGCTTCAAATCTTCAATTTTCTTTATTCTTCTCGGTTTTCTTGGATCGTTGGCATGTGAATTCTTCAATCTTGGTTTACTAAGATCCATCTCTTGCCTTGGTAATTCTTGAGCATCAAAATTATGCTTTTAACGCCATTTTTCAATCCAAACACTTAAATTCACCTTGTAACAAATACATGAATAAAATAGAATATTAAGCGGATTTATGTTCATAAAACCAAGATATAAATGGGGAAAATTATGCAATATTTGAGTCTCAATAGCGTTGTAGTCACACTCCCTGTTCCTTCTCTTTCTCTTTTCTCTTTTATTCTTCTTTTCTCTCTTCTCTTTCTTTCTCCTGTCAGCTGAAACCCCATCAACAAACGTCAGGTCCGATCCAGGTGAAATCAGCTCAAGCCAGGACTCGGCCTGACTCGAGCGAGGCGGGACGCTACGATGAGAGTAGTGGATGGGTGCGGCAACAACACCAAAAGCTCTCCCTCATTCTTTTTTCTTTCTTTCTTTCTTCTTCTATTTTCTGCTATTTTGGAGGCCTGACAGAGCCCATGGCTCGACCTAATTTCACCCCGAGTTGAGACGACTCAGTGCAGCTCCAATGAGGAAGATGAGCTGCCATTAATGGTGAATTGTCATGCATTGCCTCTCTCTCTAATCCGTCAGTTAGGGAAGGTCGGTATGCTTGCCAGGGAGCTTATGGAACAGAGGTTTTGAAGCTTGGGAGAGGATTTGGGCGGTGGTTCCTAATGGAGAAGGGAAACGGCTGTACTCTCTCTCTCTCTCTCTCTCTCTCTCTCTCTATTCCTTTATAGCAGAAAAAAAAACCCTAGCTTGAAGGGCCAGGATTGCATTCTCACAGACGGCTGAGATGGAGGGATTTCACCTCACTTGGATTGCCAAGCTGGCATACGAAAGAAAAATGGGAATTTTCTATTTTTAGAAGGTGTTGTGTTTGTAGGGTCGGTTTACACCGCAACCGTGTGTGTGCATGTGTGTTTCAAGGTCTGAAAATGGGTGGAATTTGCTCGGACGCAGGCCCTCCATCCGATGGAGGGTTCGGATCATCAAGATGGATGATGAAGGTGGGCCACCTTTTAAGGAAACGGACGGCTGTTTGTCCCCAGATGGAAACCAAAGAAAGAGAGAGAGATCTATCTTGTTTTAGAAATTTTGGTTTAGAGGTGTCTAAACAGCCTCTCCAATTCTGTGCACGGCGAGTGCACCACCTATGGTGCACACGCAACAATTGTGCAGGGTCCACCGTGATGTTTGTGGGAAATTCACACCGTTCATTTTGCTTGAAGGTCCCAAGTAGGGCCCGGGATCAGTGATCAGGCCAATGAAATGCCTAGGTGGGCCCCACCACTTGATTTAGGTCGTATTGATGGGTTTTTCGTCAATCTAGTGGTCGGATGATTCTGAAGTTGGACGTCAACGGTTAAAAGATCGTAATGGTCCATTTGTAAGGCTTTCGTCATATATTACTAACCGATACTAATATTAATATAATTTTTGTTATTTTTGTATATTACTTATAATTACAATATTTAAAATCTCATACATATATATCAATAAAATTTTAATATTAACATACCACTAATTACATGTTGTTGTTCACACCTTCATTAATATACATAATTCATAATATACAACATCATATTTAATTAAAATTATACTTGTATTAATAATATTGTTAAATATAAAATTTCATTAAAGTATCTAATGATTTTTGTATACATACTTATAAAGGATATTTAATGCTACCTTAATGCTTATAATTCAACTATATATTGTAGAACCATTATTCATTATGTTTATTTAATACAACATTATTTTTATAATATTTTATATACGTTAGTTATATACATATCACTCTACTACGACACATTTTCATACATTATTCATATGATAAATAAATTACCAAATGCGTCCATATTTCTTTTGATCCATGTTTGTGTAAAATTTAAAATAAAATAAATAGATAAGATAATATACTTAGTATATTTCATTTGACTTCTAGGTGGTTTGATATGTGGATGAGGATCTCCTTCGATGGTCAGATTTAAACTAGGATGCATGTGAATGTTCACTAAGCCAGGTTTGCATTTATCCTAAATCTTGGTTATGCGGTAACACCCGAGTACTGAAAGTACGGGGTGTTACAATCTACCCCCCTTAAAGAAAATCTCGTCCCCGAGATTCAACACTTCAACTACAATTGCGAATGACACTAGTTTAAGTTTATTCGTGCGCGAGCGCCCATGACTTACTACTACAACGTGGGTCATTACGTCTACCCCCCTTAAAAAGGTTTTACCATCGGGGTTTGATAACACTCGCCCTAATTGTTAATGGTATAAGTAGAAAGGTTATCCTAATGATGTACGCTATCTCATATATGCCTAGTTGTGAAATCGCAATATATATTCCTGATAAAATATGTCTAAATTTTCCAAAACCCTTAAGTATCTAGTATAGCATATTGATTTCCTTTAAAGGTTAGAAGCTATCTTAGTACTATCTAAAATTAAGGAATCATTCTAATGCTTCCCTACATCAGAATGTCTTATTGCCTTTGCTAAGATCATAAGTTCACTTAGGTGGTAACTGATAATGCTATTATATCTTTCCTCTTTTTTTTTTTAATAGTTCCCCATAGTCCAAGGTACGATATGAATTTTCATTGCCAGTGTTCGAGCTAACACGAACAGATGGTTGTAGTGGGTTTGAGCCCGATACGTCAATCATCTACCTGCAGAACAAAGATTTTGGTATCAATCCCTAATCCTAGTAAATCTCGATCTTTTGCCTGATCAGGGCATTGAGATCATTGGAATCTACTAGGATATGGGGTTCGGATCAAACAACGCAACTTCGCTTAAATGTAGTTCCATCAATCCGTGATTTTGATTATTCTATATTCCTGGGCGATATCAATTACTCTTCTACCTCCATAACGGATAAGACCATGTGGCCCATTACGCTTCCAATGCGCACTCTGATTATCTAAGTATTACTTGAAAATTTCAAGACAAGGATTTCTACATGGGACTTGAGTTTAAAGATTGCCAAGTTCATTTAAGATTTCTAACCTAATTTCAATATGCTTAGCCTATGGTCGAAATTTTCTTACCTAAATTCTTATACCTCACTTCTAATTAATCCTAAGTGCTGAAATTTATGAAAGTCATCGTTTCTATCTAATGAGATGCGTTAGGGAAATCAAATTGCGATTCTTAGTACGATTCTCTTAGATTCATGAAGTTCCTATGTTTGTACAATACGGTGGGTAAGGATCTTACTACGATGACTAAGTCTACTTCATATGCTGAAAGTATGACAGTGTTACATCTAATCAATGAAGTTTTAAGAAACTTCAGATCCTAGATTTCTAGAAAAATTTTCTTTAGAAGTCAAATATAGGAAATGTGCTTGTGTAGCCTTGTGTACACTATAATGAGTACTTGGTACACATATTAAATTTATAAACCCAAACAACCATTTTGGTAGTTTACAAGGGAACTAAATTTCTTGTTTCTAAGTTCAAACGACTAAACCCAAATGTTCAAAGGGGTCCTGAAGACATTTCTAAGTTCTATGGTTATCCAACAACTTTTCCGGGGCCTAACACATTGAGTTTCTACATTCTCATTTACTCTCAATTCCAATGGATTCCTTCATAAGTTGACATCCAAGGGTCTAACCTAAAATTTCAAGGAGCCTAAGGTTCGAAGTATATATGTTCTCGAATTCTTGAAAGGAACTTTTCATAAGTTTAAATGACTATGCTAATGTTCTCCAAGGAAACCTAGGTTCATTTTTAAATCCTTGACTATCCAAACAATCCTTCAAGGAGCTTAGAATCTCAAATTTCTACATTCTCAATTTCTTCTAAATTCTAAGGGAAGTTCACCTAATTTTAAATGACATTCTAATAATTTCTAAGGGAACCTAAGTTTGGGTTTCTACACTCTCAAAACTCTTCTAAGTCTAAGGGAAAATTTTTCTAAGTTCAAATTTCTAGTTTCAAACATCCAAATTTGAGACATTTAAGGCTTGTATAAGATCATTTCCCAAGGCCAAGTTTGTCCAAACTATGCTCTGTACCAACTGTAACGCCCCGAATCTTCAGGACCCGAGCACGCGACCCATTTCCAGAAAACCCGAGTATTAACCTTAAAGGATGGGCAAATATATTTATTTTTCTTCTTTTATCAGAGTAAGCAGATGAGGGTAGAATGGACAAGTAAGTATAAGGGAAATTTCATTATTAATCAAATATACAAGAGAGTGCCCATAATGACTTATACAAACCAATGTCTCTGAATTTAACAAGTACAAGATTTATAAGAATTTAAGGCATGAAGAATAGCAGAAAGCATATAAATAAAAGCCGTCAGATCACGCAACTCCTCCAGGAAAAGATGGTCATGCATCCTTGGCGATCGTACCATGCTCTTCATCAAATCTGAACATGCATATTACTAAAGCCACATGCACTACCTGTACGGTTGTATATTTGATGGATGAGTGGCCAACTCAGTGTGAATTCTCCTCAAGATTACACACCATATAACATAACAACCACGACCCATGTAACATGAACACTACAACCCACGCAAACCACGACCCATCCAACTCCCTTACTACTAGAAGAGAAGCTAAAGGTCGTGGATATGAGGACCCATATAACACGTCCCAGTCGGTATGACAACCACGACCCTGTTGTGTAATCGTGTTTAACATGCGAAGTGGATCGTAGGTTTTATCAACATTGGATCGTTAATTAAACCATGAGGAAAGTGACCCTTTTGACACTAACACCATAACCCATACAACATGAGAACCACGACCCATATGAGACCAGAACCACGTGATCCATATGCCTATGATAACACCATGAATAACAATCTCCTTGTTAAATTTGCCATGGCTCGCGGTTGTCCTGGATCGTGGTTCTCGTCCATGTTGGATCGTATTCGACAACCACGACCATACGAGGAACATGACACATACATTATGGAAACCACTCCAAGTGTCATGGGAACCATGACCCATACAAGATGCAGGGTCTTGCGCACCATAAACACGATGAAGGCAACATGACAATCACAATCCATACAACATGGTAGCTACAACCCATATAACATTACAATCACCACAAATACGATGAAGGCAATACTACAACCACGACCCATGTAACAAAATAACTGCGATGAGAGAAGCTCAGTGATGCGCAAGACTCTACTAGTGTCTTCCGCTTAAGTTTACAATATAACAAAAAATGCCGCACTTACATCAAATTAATTGGTCATGATTGCAATAACATGGCGGTCGTAGTTGCCATGACTTATGGATCGTGGTTTCCATGACGTATGTATGGATCGTGTTTCTCTCATTACTGTGGTTGTCAATGACGATCCAACATGGATGACAACCACGAACTATTACATATATGAACCACGAAGATATTGACACGACAACAACTACCAATATTAACACGACCAGCAATCCATCAATCCAGATGTTCTTTTTTCTAATATCTCAAATGACCAATATATATATATATATATATATATATATATATATGTATGTATGTATACACACACACACACACACACATGGGATTTTCGGTATCTACGTATTCCATGTCCTAACTTTGACAGGGAGATTTTCGTACACTTCAACGGAAATAGATCAAAATATGTGGATGGGCAGATTTCCATACACTTATAACTCATAATATAATTTCTCAACCACACCTCTCTATAAATGCGATGGCGGATAGAAAACTCTCTACGGACAACTATGACCCATCTTACTCTCCAACCCATTATAGATGACGATAAGAAGAAGAAATATCAAATACGCCTATCCATTCATCGTTCAACATCAAATCAGTGTTTGGCTTTCTTCGCTGGTCTACTTGACGCCACTTCTCTTTGTGGGAATGCAACATCTTCTGCTCTTGACTGCTTCAGACAGTCATATGCAATCGTCTTTCTAAATTTTGGAATATCCTCCTACAGAATCAGAATGAACTAATATTAAAACATAGTACAAAGCAATCAAGATTGAATGTAGGTAAATAAATATATCTTACATGCGTAAAGTCAATTGCACTCATACTGCAAAGGAAGTCTATATATTTCAGCATGTACACGCCACAATCGTCCGAGTTTAGTTGCATAGGCCTATCAGCGGATGGCTTCACAATCCATGACTTCTCCCACCTAACGATGTTTTGAAGATAACTATGGTCCTCAAATTCACCTTACCGTAAATAGCGATGAGACAAATGCGCAGTCCTGTCTACCTCTCCCTCGTTCGTCCTGCCGCGCTGATAGGTATTTTAAGTATAGATCTATGGCCTACGTAACGAGGTAAATGTGTGATGTAACTATAATATTCATACATTGATGTGAAGCAATGAAGGAGAAAGGGTAGAAACTTACCTCAGAGTCGACCCATGAATTTTGGTCGTAGACACTTTTCAACCAGACGACTAAACCTGACTCTCTGACCACTCTCAACTCATCCTTTTCGGCATCGGTAAGAGCTCGATGGAGTTAACTGAGCCCTTGACGAGGCTCACTCACAGTTAGAGCTATGTCGGGATCCGTTGTATCGCGACGTGGTCTCCCTTCATCACTAAGTTGCGGGGTAACGATGTTGATCTGTAATAAAATGACACATTATCTATGGAGTTCATAATATAATGTCCGATTTAAACGACGATCCAAATATAATTTCACGTTCAATTGTCTTATTTACTTTATCCTTTAGCAGGTTCATATCCTGCTTCATTTGCGCCCATAACGCAGCATTCTCATCTCTAAGATGGGTCATCCCAGCTTCAAAACTAGAGAGCTGGCTGATCCCAGCCTCGAAATTGGAGTCCTGTGATAAAATCGTATTTTAGAGGACATTACATACAAAATGACTCGTTAGCTATTAAACTAGAGACAAATTGCGTACATGTTTTGTATGTATATCCTATCTCGTCCACTTTGGGTCGTGGGTCAACTGGAGACATGGTGGATGATAACCACGACCAATCAAACATGATAACAACGATCCATCATTGACATTAACCACGGTCCAAGTTAGAACACAACAACGACCAAATTTCCATCCCATACACATTATTGCTTCTGCCTCATCTGTAAGCTGCATCATCTCATCATTCAAGTAGGCACTCTCATGATGGAGGACTCGTTGAATGGGCAAGGGTATATAACATCGACCCTCACTAGATCATAGCCACGACCAAAAAAGGAACACAACAGCGACCAAATATTTAGTGCAGAAAAATTTCTATTTTATATACCTTTATTCCTTGAATTTCCTCCCCAAGCTGCCTCATTTGCTCCAGTAGTGAAGCATTCTCTATAATCAGAGGGCTGGTCAAAGGAACACTGTCCTGTAATGAAATCGTATATCAGAAATGGCTAAAACATGGCCGAGCCTGATTGTCCTCCATAGTGGGTCGTCGTTCACATCCATGGAGGTTCGTGGATGTCAACAAAGATCCACTATGTATGATAATCACAATCGACATTGGATGGAAATAGCGATCGCGACAGATGATGATGTAATCCATATTAAACGATAATCACGATCCACATTTCCTATAAACTAAGTCCATTGTCTACATATAATACTATCATTTTATATCGATCGCAACTCATCCAAGACCCACTGTGCATGTCAACCACGACCCCCGGTGTATGATAACAACGATTCCAGATAGATTCAACTTCATATACCTTCAATGCCTGGATCTCCTCTCTCAGTTGCTTCATCTGGGCCTGTAGTGAAGAATTGATCTCCTCTCTGACTTACTTCACATGCTCCTGGAGTGAATCATTGATATCCTCTCTGATTTGCTTCACCTGCTCCCGCAGTGAAGCACTGATCTCATCCATGAGTTGCTCTAACTGATCCCGTAGTTTAACATTGATCTCCTCTCCATGCTGCCCCACCATCTCATGCAGTAAAGCATTGATCTCCTCTCCATGTTGCTTCACCTGCTCATGCAGTAAAGAATTTTCTGCACTGAGAGGGCTGATCGAAGACACAATGTCTCGTAATAAATAAAACAACTATTATTATGTATTTCAATATGTCTTTCTACAAGGAACCCAACCATGATATCATGTATGTGAACCACGACACACTGGGGATGACAACAATGATGAACTAAGTGTCGTGGTTATTACAAAGAGTAGATCGTGTTTCTCGACCGTATCGAGTCGTGGTTGACAGATATGTCAGTGAGAGCTCCTATCAAGGATAGGGTCGTAGTTATTACGACCAGTGGGGCATGGTTGACGTCCATGTTAGGTCGTGGTTCAACCACATGAACCATCGTGGATGAACACCACGATCCATTGTGTACGATAAGAACGATCCATATTTCATCTAAACCACGAACCACGTTTCATGACCCTGGGCCATCAATGTTTTGTCGTGGACCCTAGGCACATGAAAACCACGACTCGTCCTGTATGATATTAACGAACCTCAAGCTTATGACAAGCACGATCCAATTTTCATTTTCCTTTACATGCGCTATTAGCAAATAGGTTAGATGAAGCAAGGTGATTTAGCCTACGTGTTTTTTATTAATATCATCTCTCTTCGACTTAACTTCTCGTAAAGATGCATAATCTTCCATGAGGTGCTTTATTTCTACTCGAGACTCGTTAATCTGCTTCAATTCACCCTTTATTCCTTGCACTTCAGTGACGAGGAAATCAATCTGGTTATTAAATTTCCTTGTTGTGGATCTTGTATTCTTATTATCTTTCAGTTCCGTCCCAAAATGGGCAGATTTCCCATCAAGCTGAGTTGTATTTTTTCATTCTAGAAGGGAGGTTGAAAGATCAGTCTCAGCTTTATTTCTTACGTCATCCTCCGTTGTCTCTGCCATGGGTGCTGAACGCAGAGCCTTGTCCTTCGTTTGAATGTCGTCGTCAGTTATACTCCTGACAACCTCGCCTTCCGCTTCTTCGACCATTGGTTGAAGATCTGGAGCTAGCGCCACCTTTAACACCCCGTACTTTTTCGTACTCGGGTGTTACCATGGTAACCCGACTTAGTATAAATGCAATCCCAATTTAAGTAAACATTCACGCACTCTAGCCTAAACTTGACCATTAGGGGTAATCTGCATCCATAAATCAGGCCGGACCTTCTAATCATGAGGATCAATGGTTAGATATAAGATCGATCTTTAGATTGGAACCTCTCATCATCTGTCTGGGGTTCTGATCATCTAAAGTGACCATTGGACTTCACCTAGATGCTTCACGTGACTTTTAGGACCATTGATACTCGATTTGGAATGAGGCTAACTATTGGATTTATAATAATCAAGTATAAAACCCAATTATCACTAAGTGTGGCCCACCTAAGCTATACTCTAAGTCAGATGGGTGGCCCGTCTTAAGTTGATCCATTGTAACTCATTTTAAATGTATAAATATATTATAATACAAAATGATTTTATAATCATTTGTAATAATGCATATGTTACTTAAATTATACAAATTATGTATACTATTTATTTCACATTATTTAAACTATATATAAAATAAATTGTATGTCAACGCATTATCATATAGTGGATGTATATTGACTAATATTTGCATTTTAAAATTTAAACTATGTATTATTGTATTATACCATATTTATAATATACACGTCACTTAGAATAATTAATGTTTGTATATACATATATATAAGAGAAATACATATATACAAATAGATATAATACTTCAAATGAAATAGTTATTTCTTGAAAAAAATAATTATTAATATAAATTATAAATGTGAATACAAGTTGTATATATGTTGATAAAGCATACCATAGTATATGCTAATAAAATTGTTAGTACTTAATACCTATTATTCCATACTAATATTGAAACTGGTGAACGGATCAGATTTCACTTAAGACCACCATGGGCTGCGCAAACCACCAATCGGACACTAAATTGGCACGTATGGCCCACCTAAGTCATGGATCTGCCTCATTCCTTGGGCCGGGCTCTAATATGAGTCGGCAAAACTGATGAACGGTGTGGATTGGGAAGGAGCATCAGTGTGGGCCCCACCGATGATGCATGTGCACCCAATGTACACCAGGCCACTGGCATGGTCAGACGGGCGCTGACTCGTGCCCGCCCGTAAAAGGAAAGGATTTCCCTCCTTTCTTTTGTTTGAAATTCCATCAGGCAGTCGAACGGGGACCGTTTCCAGCGAATTCCAGCCCACTATCATGGATTGGTCCCATGATCTGATCCGTATATCTTGCAGGGGATGCGAAACCTACCAAAACCGTGTTTTATCCACCCCATGGTTTGCACTCGTGTGAGCACAAACGCCGGTGGAAACAGACTGATTGTGTTTTTCTCTTCCAAAAACGGAAAGTCTCCACGCTGGCAATCCGCGTGAGATTTTCTCCTTTAATCCCGACCGTCCAATACAATGCAATCTCAGCCCTCTATTCAAAACCACGTGGTTTTGGGTTTCCTTCGTATGTGAGAGAAAAACCAACGGCTGGTCGATTTCGGTTTGGGCTGTTGTACCTAGCGATTTAGAGCAGATGAATCCGGGCCATCCATCCTCAATCCGACGATCACGGGAGGCTTAGGGTTTCAGAAAGAGAGGTGTGCATAAAGCTGGAGATTCATTGCCTCCATTTCCTTGCAGCCGCACCCCCCTAAACTTATCGTTTCTTCCAAAATGCGAACCCACCACCAAAACTGACTGGGAGCTTCGAAATTTCCCTTCTACTAGCCTCCTTGGATTGGTTCCTACCGTGCACATGGCTTGGATTGGAGAAAGCTCCATCAGATGGCAATCTGCCATTGAAGCCGAAGCTTCTTCCTCAAGAGCATCGCCGCTGCCATTGCCACTGCTGCCATTGCCACACCACCTGATCTTCGGGATGGAGCCTTGTTGGAGATCCAGTAGGAAGATAAGGAAAAGAAGAAGAAAATAGAGAAAGATAGAAAGAGGGGAGAAGACGCTGCACTCCCGCCTGCTGCCGCACCAGCTCGAGTCAGGCGGACTCATTCCAGACACCGTCTGGGCCAACAGAGGAAGAGGAAGAAAGAGAAGAAGGGAAAGAGAAAGGAAGATAAACAGAAAGGAAAGAAGGAAGAAACAGAGAGAGAGAGAGAGAGAGAGAGAGAGAGAGAGAGAGAGAGAGAGAGAGAGAAGGTGGTGTAGCTGTGCTGCCGCACCCGTCAAAGTCGGGTCAGGTCATGGGTCGAGTTGGGCATCTTTCCCTGACCTGAAAGGAAGAACAAGAAAGGGAAAAAGCAAGAAGAAGAAGAAGAAGAAGAAGAAGAAGAAAAGAGAGAGAGTTGGCAGTTGAGTCAACTCACTGCTGAGTTGACTTGGTTGAAATCGAGTCCAGCCAAGTCAAGTGGGCTTGGGGTTGGTCTAGACCTTGCTGGACACTCCAGCATGGGGTGAGAGTGAAGAAGGATGGGTGGTTGTTGCACCTATCGAGTCGACTCGGGTTGAGACCGAGTTAACTCACTGGATGATGAGTTAGGCCGCACTTATCTCCCACCGAGGTACAAACTCTTTACCCTCTTGCCTTGCAATTTAGATTCGATTACTTAGTTAAATGTTGTAATTAAAAAGACTCGTATTTCTCGAAATCCTAACCTTGAGCTAAATATGGGTCAAAGTCCACTATATATGGGTCAAAGTCCACTATATAACCTAGTTCTTATAAATAAAATTTTGATTATCAAATAATAGTATTTTATTTAATGATAGATCATAAAACCTATTATCATGACTAGATTCATTATGAATAATTATGATTGTTATCATTAGCAAATATTATCATCTTCTTTATGAGATTAGTGTAATTCTTGTAAGATGATGATTATCATTAACCGTTATCATTTTACTTTTAGTAAATATTCTATTTTATTTCCTCTACTATTTAATAGATTATTAGTCATTATAAGAACATTTGGTGTTGTTGTTACATATATATTTAAATATAAATTTGTGAATCATCATTATTAATATTGATGGATTAATACTTCTATTATGAACATTAATCGATCCATTATACAATAATAGTAATATTAATAATATTAATAATGATTTAGTATTTAAATCCTAGAATCTAATCATCGAAGTAAACTTTAAGATTAGGCCCTGAAACTTAGGTAATTCAAACCTCAGGTTAAGACCCTAACCTTAAATAGTGTGTAGGCTTGGGTCTAATTTTACAACTTTGCAATTGATGGTAGGAATCGATTTCAAGGAAGCACGCACTTCTTAGCGATGGTGTAGGCGGTTCAAACATAAGGTGAGGACTCACCCTTTGAGCTTCCCACTTGAGTTCATTAATTATAGAAGATGCCTTAATCTTTCTCATCAAACATCTCCTAAAGTTTCTTGATTGGTTTACTTATTGTGTGAATATGTGAATATGATAACGTGTTGTGCACCTGATTCCTATGGTAAATGATGAGCATATCTCTTTAATTGTGACATGCATAAATGATTGATGATAACATGCTATCCTCCATTGTACATGCATGAATTAACAATATACTATCACTTACACTTAAACGACGGAATGAATGGGATCTATCTTGGACTTTCTATCCCACGACCCACATATGCCTTACATGGCTGGGACCGCATATTTGCCCTACGTGGCTTGGAGTGTATGTTTGCCCTCGTGGCTTGATGGTTTATTGGTGCCCTTTGTAGCTTATTGGGTATGTTCGCATACCCTGTTGTTTCCTAGTCATCTTGCAGAATTCAGTCGTACCATGATTTTCGGGTGGAGCTGAAGTTCGCTTAGTGATTTTCTAGCCATCTTGCGGAGTTCACGTACGACATGATTTTCGGGTGGTCTAGAGTTTGTATGTTGATTGTCTCTTCATCTGCGGTGTCAGTCGTACCCTGATTTTCGGGTGGAGCCAAAGTTCACTTAGCGATTTTCTAGCCATCTTGTGGAGTTCACACGACATGATTCCCAAGTGAAGTAGGGGTTTAAGGGGTGATTTTCTATTCGCCTTGCGAATTCTACTTGTACCATGATTTTTGGGTGGAGCCGAAGTTTGCTTCTCAATTTTCTGGCCATCTTGAGGAGTTCACATACAATGTGATTTCGGGCGCAATAGAAAATCGTATGTTTGATTGTTTAGTTATTTGGACATATTTCCTTGTATTACGACTGCCATTATATTTTGCTTGTGATGAAATTCTGTTGATTGGTGAGATTTTCTTAATATGAGTATGATTATGAAATGCCCTGTTTTGGGTATCCAATTTCATGACTTGTAATCTATATTGGATTATGAATGATTAGTGCATAATCTTAGAGGGTGCTCCTCACTACGATAGCCATTGACGCTATCAAACCGTAATAGTTGATGCAGGTGTAGAGCAAGCCGATGCGGTTCATAAGATTGCTAAAGGATTTCACATCCCAAGATTGTTGTAACTTACCTTATTTCACATGTAATATTATTTCATTTTGTATTGTAAGAATGGGGACATTGGTTTGTATAAGTCATTATGGGCAGCTTCTTATATATTTAAATGATAATACAACTTTCCTTCATGTCTGATTTGTCCATACTACGCTTATCTGCTTACTCTGATGAAAGAAAAAATATATGTAGACTTTGGCTCTTTATAAGTTAATACTCGAGTTTTTGGGAAACGGGTCGTATACTCGGGTCCTGAAAATTTGAGGCATTACACCACCTGCAAGAGCAATATTGATTAATTAATTAATTACAAACATACTGCATGATTCAAGTTACAATACTAATTGAATAAATCTTACCGGCACAGCTGTGAAGATAACGGATATTGCATCATATCTGCCTGACTTCCTGTGACACCAGTTTAGTATTCGTGGAATCCTTGTAAGTAGTCTTCTGACGGCCCACCTACGATCACCAGTGAGTTTAAGGGACCGTTCGTAGGCCCAAATCTGTATAAGAATAATTATCATGCATTACATCTTGGTTGACATGTATGGAGGAAAAAGGAAAAAATACGAACTCAAAGTATGAATCAGGACAAGAATGACGTACTTGTAGGGCAAATGCGCATCCGCATATGTTGTATGATTTGAGATACTGACCAGTTGCCCTTTCCCCCATTACAGTGCCAGACGCAGTGTTAACCCCATTCTTCAAATAAACATACCCCACAGTACCCCAGGGGTAGTTATTAAAATAATCTAGGTCATCAACCATATCGATATACTTATCAACATAGTTTTTCTTTTGCGGAGATCCAACTAATAGATTCTTAACGCAAATTATTAGAGCTAGCTCTACCGCGTCCAGATATTCGTCTGAATCGGCGAGTGACAAATAGGCTCGTTTCAATTCTTTTTTACTAACACTACCTGCTCTCAGATAGGTCTCCCTAATACCTCATCCTCCCTTTACTCTTCCGACCTCGGTACGACCGTCACTATCTATCCTAACTGGTCCAAATTTCAGACCCATTTTCAGCGCAAAGTCGAGCTCAGTGAATTTTATCTCGGTGCCCTGAACATTGAATTTCAGATCACCAACATGCCCTTTCATCAGGCAATGCATGATCTGAGACTGTGCCGTCCACTCGGCCACTGGAAAGTCCAGTAGAAATCCAAAACAGGTGCCTCTAAATAGTTTCTTTCTATCGGGTTTTTTCTCCATATCTTCAACCAGGACTTTCAAAAAACTGACGGATCACTTGGGAGAGATCTGTGCCTTTTCGAAGTCTAGGCATGTGTTCATGGTTGGCTTCTTTCGACTTACATTCCAATTTGGTCGTGGATTGTTAATTAATAATTATAGGATGGTCTTGCAAAATCTAGCGTCGGTCGTAATTGCACTACACAGTGGATCGGGATTGAAATCTACGAAGGGTAGTGTTTATAACGAGTTATAACATGGTTCGTTGTTGTCATATATGCTGGATCGTGGTTGTCATCTGTACTGGGTCGTGGTTGACAGTCGGGCTAAAGGGTTCGTTGTCATCCATGTGCCCATCTCCAACGATCCATTAGGCATTATGGCATACAGGGCGTTGTTGTCGTCTACATTGAATCGTGGTTCACAGGCACGACCCAGACAAGATGTGATACACAATCCACTTCAACTGTGAACTTCGACCAATTATGCAACAAACCATGATCACAACACTGATCGTGGTTGTCATGCCATACATATCATTGATGTCATATGCGTTGAGTCATGGTTCACAGCAACGAGCACATAACATAAAACCCATTATACAGTATACACCGTCCCTACCATGATACAATGACCCTGTGAACCACGATTCATTCTACATATCAACGCCGATCACAACAACGATCGTGATTGTCATGCTATACATCTCGTTATAGTCATATACATTGAGTCATGGTTCACAGCCCAGACCCACATAACACAATGGTCACTGTACACCATCTATGTTAACCATTATCTTGCTTCACCATTGATATTGACTTAGCTGCACTGAGCTTGTAGATGTACACGCTGAGTGGCGATGGAGGAGCCCAGTGAAGGAGATTCAAAACCAGTAAAAATGGGTTAGGGATAGAGGAAGTGAAGGGGTCCTAGAGAAGAAGCAGCAATAGGTGTTCTGTATGGGGAGTAGCGGTAGAAGTTTTGCATTTCGAAAAAAGCGTCCATACAAGCGTCCGTTGATCTTCTGCATTTGTCATGGAATTGTAAGCGTCCGTAAGAGCGTCCGTTGATGTTCTGTATTTGACATGGAATCATATGCGGCTGTAAGAGCATCCGTTGATGTTCTGCGTTTGGGATGAAATTGTAACCGTCCATAACAACGTCCATTGATGTTCTGCATTTGGGATGTAACTGTATGCGTCCAGAAAAGCATCCGTAAGCGTCCAAGTTATAGTCGATTTTTTGAAAGTCACATCGAAGTGTCTTTTCTCTGATCCACACCGTCCATTTTATTTATAACATCAAGAAACCTAAAGAATGGTCAAGATATTGGAATCCAATAGACCACAACGGTTCAACCAATAGATTCCCACCATTAGAACGCCATCTTTCGTGTATGTACATGCGACATATTACTTCCATACAAACAAAGAAATATGGTGTCCACATAGTTATCGACACCTTCTAGCCGTTAATTTCAATGTGATCAGCTCCGCATATATGTATACAAGTGAAATGCCCTATTCTCGTTTTCAGGCAAATGAAGTCGATAGTTTGAAACATGACAATAGCGATCTATATAACAAGAAACAACGATCCATAAAACGTGAAAACCATGATTCATATAACATGACAACAACGATCCATAAAATACGACAACAACGATCGATGGTTGACGTGTTGCATGGATCGTGATTGACAATTCGCATGGGTCATGGTTGTCATATTTGACATGGATCGTGGTTATCATCCGTACCGGATCGTTGTTGACAACCATGTCACTGAGTACAGCACGACCGATTATTAGGACAACCACGATCCGGAAAAGACGAATACCACGACCTATGTTATGTACACTACTCCGATCTTTGAGTGGGTAGTTCATATGCATAAAAGCTCTTGATTATCATCCACATCGGGTACTGTTTGTCATGATACATGGGTCCCCACTGTCATTGTATATGGGTAAGAGTTGTGAGGCTGTAACGGATCATGGTTTGTCGCGATTGTTGATCCGGCGCTGACAACCACGACCTAATGAGAAATACGAAACATATAACATTTCAATTACGATGGTATCGTCATGACAGCCACGACCCGTTGTTGAGTTCATGTTTTTCTATATTGGTCGTGGTTCAACGGCACAAAGGATCTTGGTTAGCATACACATCGGAAAGTAAATAACATGCAACAAAGTTGATGAATCAATAAATCAATAAAATAAGTACATATATTACAGTTCACATTAGAGAAATTTACATTATCACAAGCAATGAAAAAAATAAAAATTTAAAGTCTTCACCAACCTCGGCCTCATCCTCAGCTAGTAGGGACGAAGGTGGATCGACGACGATTGTGACCTATTCATTTGCATCTCGAGCATTTGGGTGTTAGCCCATCTTCTCGCTGGGATGTAATTTGAACTTTCACCTCATCCGAAATGTCCCGTGTAAACTGGCCACCCGTACACTTCATTTCCCTTAGATTCACTACATCGGTTATTACCCATGCGGTGATACACTTTCGAGCTGCATCACCGTACATAACTTTAATTATCAAATCAAATTCAACCGACGCAGTCTTCGTAATCTTAAAGTAATGAAGCACACTAGGTCGTAATCTTATGGTAATGAAGCATGGTAGATCGAGGTTGTCCTACACGTTGGGTCGTCGTAATTAATCACACTGGGTCGTAGTTGTATCCAGTGTCATATCCTTGACGAGCACGACCCATAACAGCTGACATCCGGGGTCATGACAGGTGGCAGCCACGATCCAAATACCGTCGCAAACATGATGTCGTGGTTGTCTACCATACAATTATGGAGGTTTGATCAAGGTGTGCCCTACGTTTGGCTCCCTTTCACGTGACCACCAAAGTACCTGGGCTTCTCGACTCTGTCCTTCCTTCACCTTGACAGATGCCTACTCGCAGTTGAAACAGAATAAAATACTAACCTTGTAGTGGAAGAGAGTTTCAGATGAGAGAAGCAAAGAGGAGAAACAGCGTCACTCTCGTGCTGCTGGTCCCTGGATCTTGGCTTCTCTAAATAAACAAAAGAAGAGGAAGGAGAGGTACATAAGTACAACATTTGCCCCTTCCGAAACTCGCGGTTCAGGTGATCGGTGCTCTGTGGGCCCCAACATGATGTATGTGCTTCGTCTAGTCCATTCCTCCGGTTTAAAATATCATTTTATTGCTGAAAATGGAAAAAGAGAGTGGTATAACTATCGGGTGGACCACACTGTAGGAAAATTATAGCTATTGGATATCCACCGTTAAAATCCCCCTAGGGCCCACCGTGATTGGAACATTATCGTTTTTGGTCTAGTACCATGAAATGATCTGTAGAAATATATGGACGGCATCGATGAAACACGTACGTGGTGTCGGGGGCCACAGAGCGCCGAGCGCTAGCCATTAGACGGTGTCCCGGGGAGTAGCCGACCCGTCCATTTCTCCGTGGTTAAGGCAACAGGTGACTTCTGCTTCACGCCAGGACCGTAGGATTCCGGAACCAGGGTCAGGGGCATTTTCATCCAAAAAAAAGTCCAAAAGCTGTCAAAAGGCCCTTTAGGGAAATGTGGAGTGTCGTAGCGATCGAGGTAATTGACCCAAACTTCGAGGCAAGTACGGTCAATTTCCCAAATGGAAACTTCAGTTTCTTCTATGTGAAACAAGGGTACCGTTTGAAAGTCACTGGGCCACCATCATGGCCCACATGGACAATCCAATCCGTCCATCATGAAGATGAGCTTGAGCAGGTCAAACCCAAGTCAACCATGTGCAACCGTACACATTCACACGCCCGCTACAGTAGTCACAAGAAGGCCATTCCGCCGTGTTCAAAGCAGTACAGCAGATGTGATTCTTTGGGCCACACCAATTTCGGATCAAAAACTTGGTTTTTCGGGCCAAGATTCCACGAGGCAGCTAATGGATGGAGTGTATTTCTCTGTCAACATTGATCATGTGCCCCACCACTCATCAGCGTAAGAGAATTGCGCAGACTGCGCGCGTCCACAAGAAACAGTGCGATTTCATTACAAAAAGATGGGCCAGGAGCATGGGATGATGATCTCGGACCGTCCAGTGAATGCAGCACACGTCCATTACTAGAAAACATATGATTTTTGATGTTGGAAGGAAGATTTGCATGGCGATGACGATCGAATGAAGAGCCATACGGGATTAACAACAAGGAAAATGAAAGCCAAAACAGATTAATCAGGCCAATCCAAACTGTCCAAACCCTTCACATGGGGCAACCGATCATCACCAAGGACTCTGTATGGGATAGATCATCCAATCAGATCCTTCTCTTATGCAAAATCTTAGTCGCGTTTGTGCGTTTCTCGCTGTCCAAAATAGAGTTTGCGCAAGAACCTGCGTACATCAAACCGACTCTCTTCCAGCCTCCCTTACACCATCTTTCACATCTATAAAAGAGAGGGAAGAAAGAGAGAGAAACCATCCATTCTTTAAGACTAGTTTAGAATTTTCTTTATTTCTTTTTTCTTTTAATTTTGGAGAGTTCCATCCGCATCATGGCTGGCTAAACCTCTTAGCTACGACTAAGAGGTGAAGCTTGTGGCGTGAGGGGAAGACTCTACGGCTTTGATTCATACTAGTTGAACTGATTTTGATTTAGTTTGATTTTAAGGAATACCTTTAGTTTTTAATGGTTTGTTGTGACTTACATTACAATAGATCTGTGATGGCTTTGAGTATTTCCTTTTCCTTTTTATGATTATGAAGTCAAGAAGCCCTGTTGTTCACCATCTCCCCTTGGATATGGTTGGATGATGGAATCCTTCCTAACGATCATGCATCTCTCAAATTGGTTGTGGATTGGTTTAATTCTGTTGTTTGCTTTGTCTCATGGGCATGGTTTTGTGATGGAATCCATTCTAATTTATTTCAATCTTATCTCTTTAAAACTAGATCAAAAGACGTTCAGATTTAATTTTCAGGTTATATCTTCCAACTGGATGAAGATGGGACTCGAAGTCCAGTTGAGTTCATGAATCGACCGTAGATCTCCCTGATCTCTACAAGTGGATCCTTGGCACCCTAATTTCCTACCTTTAAATTTCACAAGTTTTAAATTAGTATTCTCATAATTATTACCTCGTACTCACTTGATTTAGATTTCATCTTATTCTCGTTCTAATTCTGGTTACTTTCAGAGTACGTACAGGTTTCAGTCCCCGTGGATTCGACCTCGGTCTTACCGAGATTATTACTACATCACAACCCCATACTTGGGGTGTGAACAAGTGTTTGACGCCGTTGCCGGGGACTGACGGTTACGTTTTCTGAAATTAACTAGTTTTAGAATTAGTTTAAGATTAGGATTTTTCTAACTTTAGGTTTAGGTTTTTCTGATTTATAGAAACTAACCTGTTTTATTGTTTTGTTGGATCCTGACATAAACGTCTAATTTGGTAATCCCTTTCTAAATTCTCTACTTTTTCTATTTTTAGAATTAAGGTTTTAGTTTTAGAAATTTTTTCTTTTTTAGAAACTAACTCTTCTTTCCTTTACTTTTCTATTTTAGTAACTTTCTAATTTTAGGATTTCTATTTGTAGAAACTAGTTTTTTTTTTTTAATTTACTTTTGCAGGATTTTAACATAGGAACTCCAATCTAGTAACTTCTTTCTAACTTCTCCTCTACTTACTTTCTATATTGCTGTAGGATTTTTCCTATAGAATTAGATTCAGAGTTAGGGTTTCACCATGTATTTGCACGAGTGGGAACGTCAGTATGCTGAGAAGAATAACATATATTGGGATGACGTATGATTGTGATAGAAAACAACCTATGTCTCAAAACTTTTTTGAAACTATAATCGAGAACCGATCGGAATATAAAGATCCACCATTTAAGAAGTTCTTACGTGATCATATGCAGGAGAACAATTACACCCCACGGATTAACAAAGCAGTATGTGAGCGTTGGGGTTATCATAACTATGGGAGTGAAAATTATTATCACCCATTCAATAAAAAGAAACAATGCGTGATTATATTATGAGTGATAATATGTATTACCAACCATCAGATTCTCCCACCTATGATCTGTATGACTATAATCAGTGGAAATATCAAAATTGAGGAAATGAACCAACAACATGTTATAATGATTATTCTCTTGGATCCCCTACCTTTGACATTCAACTAGAAACGATCTAAGAGAATCCATATCAGAGTCACATAAACTATTTTGTAAAAATTAGAAAAACGTTAGAAGTACTTAATTTGTGCCTTGATAAGATGGTGGAGGCTAGCTTACTCCAGCCTCAACCTAGTCCAGAAACACAATGCAAGGAAAGTGATCCTAACTTGCTTTTGGAGAACTCTGGAATTTGGAATGAAGAGTTGGATTCCATTAATAAGCATACGGTTCAATTTCCCAAAGAGTTGATCTCGATGACGGTTTAAGAGAATGATCAAGAGACGTGGGTATCTTTCAAATATAATAATGATGACACACTTCACTCACATGACACACTTGATTCTAATGATGAGGGAGGGGTTAGTTTGTTCGAATCTCAACCAATCTAGAAAGAGAATGTGAGGAAAGCGATCCTATCCCAAGTATGAACTTCACGAAATTAGATGATGATGAGTATTGGGATAACGATTATGAATGTGCAGCCCAAAGTCCCCTGGAATCAATCTCAAGTATGGTTCAAGTCAATGATCAAGAAGTACACAAAGTAATCGATCATAATGAGCTACTCCACTCACCTGACATGTCTGATTTAAAAGTGGAAGATGAGCTCCTTACAACCGATCCTTCTAATTCTTGTGAGACATGTTTGGACCACTCCCCTGAATTAAATGATGATATGATTTGGGAGAAGGACGAGTTGCTCGATACGACTCTGGAATTTGAAACCACCCAGTTGAGGCCATCATCTAAGCTGTACATGTTTGACGATTCAACGTCTCAACTGAGTAGTTTCAATGAACAGAGTGTTCACACCAATGCTTCCCTTGTTGGTTTTCAATCTGTCTGTGCATGGCAAGAGCAAGAGAGCATGCATCCATCCACTTTCAGAGACGATGGAATCCTTAGGCAAATCATCACAAGCTTTAATGTGGAAAATAAGTCACGCTCAGCTGAACTTCCCAACTCTTTGGAAGATTGCTTGGCACACTTTACAAATTCAAATGATCCCATGTCAAAAGACAAAGTGGATGCCTTGCAAGACAACATCTCGCTAGTCATCACTGACCTAGAGAACCCTTATTCTAAAGCCCCTTCTTCCCCTAATCCTAAATGTCTACCATTAAAGGAGGAGCTGACAATAGAACCGAAGTCTGATACTTCGGAATGTGTTGAGACTACATCACTTTTTACGAAGTTTTCTGAACGTTATTTACTTTTAGTCTCTGATTCACCATGGAATAATAACACTGAAACTTCTTCTATCACAGGTGAATCATATATACTTTGGACATCTCAGGAAATTAAAAGGAAACCTTATGCTGAGGTCCATAAATTTCTATCACAGGTGAATCATATATTTACTTGTAGTCTCTGAAAATTCATGCTCCAGGGCATCTATGCCTATTATAGAAAGGGCTTTTGGATGATCTTGTTGAGAAACCTAATGAGAAATTTATCAAGATACTGGCTGGAAGAGGAATCTTGCGGCATGACTGAGTAGTTTTCCCCTACTTCCATAGGATTATGGTAGTTTGCTTATATCGTTCTAGGTTAGATGGTTTTATGCCACTAGGTTTGTTTGCTTTCTACATTATTTTAAGATAGTTGTTTTTGTTGGTTTCACTCTCGTGCTCACGTTTCACTCTTGTGCTAACCTGCTCTCACGCTAATATCTCTTTAAGGCCATTCAATTTCCTCGTCAGGTAATATCTTCCCCTCACTTCTCTTTCGATTTCATTGTCTCATGTGCATTACATGCTCATATCTTTTACATTGAGGACAATGTATATTTGATGTTGGGGGTGGGAGATTAGGTCACCTTTAAGTTACCTAATCAGTGTTTTTTTCTTCTTGAGCAAAAATTGTAGAAATTTTTAAAATTTTTCTGGACTTTCTTGTGAATTCGAAGTGATTTTGAAGGATAATCATGAGTTGAGATGTATAAGATACAAAATGTTGGTGATTTACGACTCTTGGATTTAGTTATCTGTTAGATTTCACAGTTACGTTCGAATTATTAATCCATGATTAGAAGTTGTAAACTTTTATTGAGTCATGATTTCACATGTCACATCTCGCTTACACATTAAGGTTTCAGTTCGATATTGAAGGATTAACTTGGTAATTATTAAGCATAAAATGAACCAGCCTGAAAAAATTGAAAGGGTTGGGCGAATGGTCTTCATCATAGGTTTGCTCCCTATAGGCGAAGGTTCGATTCCCCAAGGTTAACATTCGGAAAGGGTTGAGTGAATGGTCTTCACCATAGGTTTGCTCCCTATAGGCACTACGCCAAAACAACAAAAAAAGGACGGTCCAAAACTGTCTCAAATGACCAAAAAAGATGGTCATGGACCGTTGCATGGGCCGTCAAATTTTGACGTGTCTCATTACTTAAAGGACGACCGGAAACCGTCATTCTTATTGACGAAAAAAAGACGGTCATGGACCATCCTTAAAAAGGATGGTCGTAGACCGTCCTTAAAAGGGACAGTCATGGACCGTCTCTTATGAGCTTTCAAAGGACAGCCATAGACCGTCCTTAAAAAGGACTGTCATGGACCATCTCTTATGAGCCTTTAAAGGACGGCCATGGACTGTCCTTTAAAAGGACGGTCATGGACCGTCTCTTATGAGCCTTCAAAGGACGGTCATTGACCGTCCTTAAAAAGGACTACTATTGACCGTCTCTTATGAGCCTCCAAAGGATGGTTATGGACCGTCCTTTAAAAGGACGGTCATGGACCGTCCTTAAAATCTTATGACTCTTAAGAGGACATTTTCAAATTTGAGGATCAATATACACCTGTTATAATATATTTCATCGTATTCTCCCTGGTATACACTTGTTATATAATATATTTCATCATATTCACATCCATTTAAACCCAAACTACGTAAATTCATCCAAACATAAACTACATCCATCCAAACACAAACAATCTTATCCACATTACATTCATCCACGCATAAATACATATAAGTTTAACATCATAAATAAAAAAGGAAAAAATCAGCAGCGATTTTCTTTTTGTGTCTTTCATCTAATAAAAAAATATTCAACCAACAAAACATTATAATTCAGAATAATGAAGAATTGCATAAACTTCTTCCAAAAAAGTGGGCACTTTTTTAAAATAAAATGGATCATTAAAATAAAACTAATGCAAGCAAATAATGCAAAAAAGTGTTTCAATTCAAGTTAATAGAAACAACAACAAAAATTAAAGCTTTGTAAAAAGGGGCATGTGTTAAAAGGGATAAATTCTTGTTTGTTGCCATGTGATTGGGCTACATTATTACAGCAATCGGGTTCAGGTTCAGGATTGGGTTTAGGTTTGGGTTTTCAAGTTTAGGTTTAGGCTTAGGTTAGGGAGTTGAGATTAGGATTAGGTGTAGGTCTAGGTTTACGGATTTGAGAATACATTTAGGTTTTAGGTTATAGGTTTAGTTTTAGGTTTAGGTTTTAGGTTAAGGTTAAGGTTAAGTTATAGGTTATAAGTTTAGGTTATAAGTCAAGGTTTAGGTTATAGGTTAAGGTTTAGGTTTAGGTTATAGGTTTAGGTTAAGGTTTAGGTTTAAGTTATAGGTTATAGTATATAGGTTATATAGCTTTAGGGAATTGAGAATAGGTTAAGGTTAAGGTTTAGGTTTAGGAAATCGGGTTCTGGATCGGGTTTAGGTTTGGGTTTTAAGTTTAGGTTTAAGTTTAGGTTAGGGAGTTGAGATTAGGATTAGGTGTAGGTGTACGTGTAGGTTTAGGTTTAAGGATTTGAGAATACATTTCGGTTTTAAGTTTAGGTTTAGGTTTTAGGCTTAGGTTTAGGTTATAGGTTTAGGTTATAAGTGCAAGTTATAGGTTTAAGTTTAGGTTTAGGTTAGGTTATAGGTTAAGGTTTAGGTTTAGGTTAGGTATAGGTTAAGGTTTAGGGAATTGAGAATAGGTTAAGGTTATAAGTTTAGGTTTAGAAATCGGTTCGGGTTCGGGATCGGGTTTAGGTTTGGGTTTTTAAGTTTAGGTTTAGGTTTAGGTTAGAGAGTTGAGATTTGGATTAGGTGTAGGTTTAATTAGGTTTAGGGATTTGAGAATACATTTAGGTTTTAGGTTTAGGTTTAGGTTATAGGTTATAGGTTAAGGTTTAGGTTTTAGGTTTAGGTTAAGGTTATGTTATAGGTTATAAGTTTAGGTTATAGGTTATAGGTTAAGGTTTTAGGTCATAGGTTTTGGTTTAGGTTGAGGTTATAGGTTTAGGTTTAGGCTTAGGTTTATGTTATAAGCTATAGGTTTAGGGAATTGAGAATAGGTTAAGGTTTAGGTTTAGGAAATCGAGTTCGGGTTCGGGATTGGGTTTAGGTTTGGGTTTTTAAGTTTAGGTTTAGGTTTAGGATTAGGTTAGGGAGTTCGATTAGATTAGGTGTAGGTTTAAGTTTAGGAATTTGAGAATACATTTACATTTTAGGTTTAGGTCATAGGTTATAGGTTTAAGTTAAGGTTTAGGTTTAGGTTATAAGCTATAGGTTTAGGGAATTGAGAATAGGTTAAGGTTTAGGTTTAGGAAATCCGGTTCGGGTTCGGGATCGGGTTTAGGTTTGGGTTTTCAAGTTTAGGTTTAGGTTATAAGTGTAGGTTATAGGTTTAGGTTTAGGTTAGGTTATAGGTTAAGGTTTATGGAATTGAGAGTAGGTTAAGGTTTAGGTTTAGGAAATCGGGTTCGGGTTTAGGTTTGGGATCGGGTTTAGGTTTGGGTTTTCAAGTTTAGGTTTAGGTTTAGGTTAGGGAGTTGAGATTAGGATTAGGTGTAGGTTTAAGTTTAGGGAATTGAGAATAGGTTAAGGTTTAGGTTTAGGAAATCGGGTTTAGGTTTGGGTTTAGGTTTAGCTTTAGGTTTAGGTTATAAGCTCCAGTTTAGGGAATTGAGAATAGGTTAAGGTTTAGGTTTAGGAAATCGGGTTCGGGTTCGGGATCGGGTTTAGGTTTGGGTTTTCAAGTTTAGGTTTAGGTTTAGGTTTAGGTTAGGGAGTTGAGATTAGGATTAGGTGTAGGTTTAAGTCTAGGGATTTGAGAATACGTTAAGGTTTAGGTATAGGAAATCGAGTTCGGGTTTGAGATCGGGTTTACGTTTGGGTTTTAGGTTTAGGCTAAGGGTTTAGGGATTGAGATCCGGGTTCGGGATCGGGTTTAGGTTTGGGTTTTCAAGTTTAAGTTTAGGTTTAGGTTAGGGAGTTGAGATTAGGATTAGGTGTAGGTTTAAGTTTAGGGATTTGAGAATACGTTAAGGTTTAGGTATAGAAAATCAGGTTCGGGTTTGAGATCGGGTTTGTGTACGGGTTTAGGTTTGGGTTTTCAAGTTTAGGTTTAGGTTAAGGAGTAGAGTAGGATTAGGTGTAGGTTTAGGTTTAGGGATTCTCTAGTATTATCTACTATTGAACCTAGTATTATCTACTACATACTAGTAACATACAACCAATATTGGGGCACCATACCATAAGCTACAAGAATTTCATGTCCCCCTAAACAAGGTATTCTCCATTGATAACATATATATATATATACATATATATATATATATTATAAGTTTTTTTATTTTCATTTACATTCCCAAATACATTCATCACCCATCCAAGAAAATTGAAATAAGTATTGTCAATCTATGACTAACAGTTGAAAAGAAAAATCATGCATCTTATCTTACCGACAGCCTTATGTTTCTTTTCACCTTTGTAACTCTCATATTTGTTGCAGCTACTAGTTCAGCATCAATAGTCTCCCTAACCAAATCTTTGTGCAGTCCTTCCATTTGAAGCAGTGGCTGAAGTTACAAGAAGTAGGACTGATTAGTCTTTCCATGTTTTGCAAAAAATTAAATTCTTTATTTTTGGTTGCAAGTCTACTTATAATTATCATTGGCTCTTAATCTATTTATAATAAAAATCTTAAATATCACCTGATAGTGCTCCTTTAATAAATTTTTGGTTTGGAACAAATAATTTGTTTTATCATAAATGTCCTGTTTGGAATAAATAATTTGTTTTATACATACATGTGTTTTATCATAAAACCATGCATGATGCATCCATACAAAAAAAAAAATCAAATGGAACTTTTTTTTTATATATAAACTGATTTTTTTAATATTATTATAAACATCCCATCTCTCTCTTTCTTGTATGTATGTTTGGACAGCTGAATGATGAAATAAAGGAAGAAATGGCTACTTATAAAGATAAGAGGTCCACTAATTTATAAATGAATGGTTATTTTTTCATTTAAAGTACTTAAAAATAGATGGGGTGGTTAGTTTTTCTTAGATGATAGATTTAAAAGGCTACTAAATAGGTGGGGTTTTTAAGTTTGAGAAATGATTCAATGCTCTTTTATAGCACTGTGAATTACATGGTTTTAGTTGCATTGGGTAACTTGGACAATTTAAGAGATAGATCTAGACCGTCTATTAAGTTTTAAACATATTTAAAGGGATACCATGTAAAAATAAGACACTTCAAAATCCTACCTATACCCTGCAATCAACTAAAATGGACACTTCAACTAAATGAACTAAAGAAACTGACATCACTGCTATAGATCATAAACAATGTGGCTCAGGAAAGAAAAAAAAAAAAGACATTAAAAAATACAACAATTCCTTAGGGGATCGCATGCCATGAGATTTGGCAAAACCATTTGAGGAACCCGATGGAATGTTGAAATTTCCTTGTAGGGGATCGCATTTAGCACCCAAAATATTTTGCACATTAGATGTTTTCAAGAAATCAATGGTTACAGTGATATTTACATGTTTTTCATGTTTATCATTAGTAGAATCAGTACCCAGTTCCAAAAAGCATTGGCACAATTCTTTCATCACTTTCATGACTGAAAAGTGGGCTTAATAGATTTGTACAAATTCGAGACATTTATCCTTGACCGCTTTTAAAGCGCATCTAGATTTGGCATATGGAAATCTGACCGATCAATGGCGAGTTGCAAGTCGAGAAAATTTTCACCTCTCAAGAGGTTGATGATGTGATTTCAAGTGAGCGAGGAGATGCCTCTAGAACAACAGTCCGGGTCAATGAACCATGGACAGCACTTGTGGAGTATGGCTAAATCAGGACATATTCACATCTAATGCATTAGACTCTTAATGATTCAACCTCAACAGAATATCATCATGCTATAAAAACAAAATCAAAATCCAAGAATAGCCGAAAATCATTCAAATTCATATATATATATATATATATATATATATATATATATATATATATATATATATATATATGATCACTCACATTTCATATATATTAGATCTCTAAAACCCAAATTAATATCAACAAAGAAAAAGAAAGAAAGAAAATAAAAGTCCTTTTCGAAAACAGAAGTATTCTTCTCTCTCTTTTCATTGAAAGTTCGAACCTGGTGTGTAGATAGCTAGATCAGGCCACCCATTTCCACCACCCCAACACCCCGTACGCAGATTTGGCACACTTGTGCAAGATCCAAGCTGTCCATCAAGCCAACGACTCTGATTAGATCCAAGCTTTCCATCAGGCCAACGACTCTGATTCTCAAATCCCCAAATCTGTAAGCCCTAAAATCCCTAAAATCTGTAAGCCCTAAAATCCCCAAATCTATAAGCCCTAAAATCCCCAAATCTGTAAGCCCTAAAATCCCCAAATCTGTAAGCCCTAAAATTCCCAAATCTGTAAGACCTAAAATCCCCAAATCGAAAGGGGAAGTGAGATAGACAGAGATGAAGGAAGAGAGATCGAGAGAGAGTACCTTCGATTTGATGGTAGCAGTTGTTGATGGAGGTTGGGCGGTCATGCATTGGGACTTGATCCGCTGCTATTGCCGATGGGGAAGACTATGGACATCATCGGTGGATGATGGGTTAGGGTTTGGAGTAGAAAGAGGAGGGCGAGAGAGATAGAGAGGAGAGGGGGACGCAGATAAGCTACTGACAGGTTGAGAGAGGGGGACGCGGATTAGCTAAACACAAGAGAGAGAGAGGGAGAGGGAGAGGGAGGGAGAGCAGATTGTAGAGAGAGAGAGAGAGAGGGAGATAGGGATTTGAGGGTGTGGGCGCGCGCGGGATATTTTTAAGATAGAACGGATTGGCTACTCCCCCTGAAACCAGCCCCGTGGCTGATGTTCGGTGGTCTGTGGGCCCCACCATGATGTATGTGTTTCATCCAATCCATTCATCCATTTTTAAAGATCATTTTAGGCCTTCATCCTAAAAATAAGAGGGATATAAATCTTAGGTGGACCACACCACAGGAAAACAATAGTGATTGGATATCCATCATTTAAATCCTCCTGTACTATTTATCTGGCATCCTATCAGTTGATTTGGTCATAAAGGCCCAGATGAAGGGAAAAAACAAAGATCAGCTCGATCCAATACTTTTACGGCTCCCAAAAAGTTTTTAATGGTCGACATTCATTCAACACCTTTTCCTGTAATGTGGTCCACTCGAGATTGGGATATAACTCTTTTTTTTGTAATATCATAAAATGATCTATAAAAATAAATAAATGGCATGGATGAAACACATACATCATGGTGGGGCCCACAGACCACCGAACACAAAAGTTGAGAGGGTTATATCCTCCATTAAAACATTCATAATTATTTTTTGGGCCCACAGAGATGTGGCTCACAAATCTAGCCCATCCATTATATGTGTGCCACTTGGATGAGGGGTCATACCAAGTTTCAGACGCATCCAAATTTCAGGTGGGGCCCCACCAAGTGCTTTTATATGTTTTAGGCATATCTTCACATGATTTTAGATGGCACAGCCCACCAGAGTTCTGTATACAGCTGATTTTTGGGATATCCCATAATTTAAAGGGGACCCATCAAATGCACGGTGTTGATTTACGACACACGTCATGGTGGGGCCCACACAGCTCGACCTCATGGGGAGTTCCCATGAGCTCGGTGTATAGAACTGTTTCCATATATATATATATATATATATATATATATAATATTTTAAAAATATAAAAACTTATAATGTATTTGTTATATCCACACTGTCCATCCATTTTGAGATATCATTTTAAGTCGCGAGCCAAAGAATGAGATAGATAAAAATCTGTAGTGGACCCCACCATAGAAAACAACGGGAGGGTGATTCCCACCGATGAAACTATCCTAAGGCCCATTGTAATGTTTATTTGAAATCTAACTGGTTCAAAAGTATAAAAAAAATGGTCGTGGGGCCATAAATCATGGTGGGGCCCACACAGTACCAACCACTAGCCATTGGATGGTGTAAGGGGAGTAGCCAATCTGTTCCCCTTATTTGTGGTGTGGTCCATTTAATCTTTGAATATGATTCATTTTTTAGATAATTCTATAAAATGATCTCGAAAAATGGATGAACGGTGTGTGTTGATCCCAAATTTTCGGTTAATCCAAAACCTAAGTGGACCATGCCACACAAAACAATATGGAATAATGATTTCCACTGTTGATACTTTCCTTGGGCCCACAGTAATGTTTGTCATCCAACATGTTCATAATATCAAAAAGATATGAATGAAGGGAAAACATAAACATCAGCTTGATCCAAAACTTCTATCAAATGCACGGTGTTGATGTTCGACACACATCATGATGAGCCCTACAAAACTTACTAACATTAATTCTTAGTCTCAGGGTGTCAATAAGTTGGGTCACAATTTTGACTAGAATATTTGACCCATTTTACATGTCTGGTCCATTCACTCTATTTTACTGATCATTATAGCTACTCACCCCGATCATGCTACATATGAGAAAGATATTGGGCAAACAAGATTGATCAACAATTTGAGTGAATTTTGATTTAAACATCTGAAGTTATTTACTCTTCAATCTAGACTGATCAGATTGTCCAAAAACGGTTAAATGTTGTTCATAATATCAAAAATATATGAATGAATAGAAAACACAAACATCAGCTTGATCCAAAAGTTCTATGGCCTCCAAGAAATTTTAAACGGTAGAGGGTCAATCACACTATTTCCTATGGTGTGGTCCACCTAAGCTTTGGATATGCTTCCTTTTTGTTCTTTAAATGTCAAATTATCTGTTAACATGGATGAATGGAGTGGATAAAATAAATAAATAACAGTGGACCCCACAGAGTTTAATTACTCTTATAAGGGTAACGAGTAACTCACCTAAATGTAGTAGAGAAGGGTTTCCTTAAAACATTCATAATCATATATTGGGCCTGCCTAAATGTGATTCACATATCCTATGTCTCACTTGGATGAGGGGTCAGACCAAGTTTCAACCGCATCCATGTCTGTATTAACTTATAAACATGTTGGATCTCAAATAAACATCGCGGTGGGCCCTAAGAAGGTTTCAATAGTGGGTGTCACTATCCCACTCTTTTCTATGGTGTGAGTCCACTTGAACTTTAGATCTGCCCCGTCAGTCAGATGCACCATTCTAGGGTAGGCCACGAGCTTAAAAATAAAGTCAATCCATGACTTGGGTGGGCCACACCACATACTATAGTTGAGAGGGTTAACCTCCCATTGAAACATTCATAATCATTTATTGGGCCCACGTAGATGTGGTTCATAGATCCAGCCCATTCATTGTGTGTGTCCCACTTGGATGAGGAGTCAGCCCAAGTTTCATACACATCCAAAACTCATGTGGGCCCCACCAATTAAATGCTTTTATATGTTTTAGGGATGTCTTCACATAGTTTTAAATGTTATGGCCCACCTGAGTTTCGTATACGACTGATTTTTGGACTTAAAGGGGACACATCAAATGCATGGTGTTGATGTTCTACATACATTATGGTGGGGCGCACACAGATTAACCTCATGGGAAGTTCCCATGAGGTGACCTTATAGTACCATTTCACTATTTAGGTAACTCCTTCATGGGTGTTACTCTAACCGTGTAGGGCCGACCTTGATATATTTTATGTATATCAACACTATCCATATATTTTTCCATCATATTTTAGGATTTGATTTCAAATCATAAGAACTCAATAATCTCAGGTGGGTTATACCAATCAAAACAATGATGAATAACTATTAAAAACCTTTTGAAGGCCACAAAAGTTTTGGATCAATTTGATCTTTGTAGTTTTCCTTCATCTAGATCTTCTTTACATTATCAACAAGTTGGATTACAAATAAACATTATTAAAACCTTACGATGGGCTCTTTATAATTTTTAATGGCGAGGTACTATATTATCATTCTTTCCAGTGGTGTGGTCCACTTAAGATTTAAATCTACACAATTTTTTATACTCGGCCCAAAAAATGGGTTAGAGAAACATAGGGGCGACAAGGATATACAACACATTATCAAAATCTTACTTTTGTTATCTAACTTTTCAATTTTTCTTGTCAAAATACAAAATCTCTAGTTTTCTTTTTTAAAATATATATTTTTTTACAATTCGACAATTTTTTCACAATTTTGTTTATTTTCTTAAATTTTCTTTTTCAAAATTTCATTTTTTTTAATCTCACTTTTGTTATATAACTTTTCAATTATTGTTGTCAAAATACAAAATCTAGTTTTCTTTTTCAAAAAATATTTTTTTTTATAATTTGTCAATTTTTTCACAATTTTATTTAATTTTTCAAATTTTCTTTTCCAAAAAATCATTTTTTAATTGAAATCTTGTTATATAACTTTTTAATTTTTCTTGTCAAAATACAAAATCTAATTTTTTTAAAAAAATATATATATTTTTTTTTACAATTTGTCAATTTTTTCACAATTTTGTTTAATTTTTTATATTTTCTTTTTCAAAATATTATTTTTTTATCGAAATCCTTTTTTTTTTTCAAATTTATTCACATTATTCAAAGTTCTTAATTTTTTTTTTTCAAAATCTAGATTATTATAAAATCATAGTTTTTTTTTTCAAAATCTAAAATTTTCTTAAACGTTGTTAATTATTTTTCTAAGCTTCTCAATTATTTTTTTTTCAAAATTCATAATTTTTTTTGTTGTGAAGTGTTGACCATTAGAGACAGTTTAGGACCGTCTCTAATGCAGACGGTATTTAACAGCCTCAAATGACCGCTATAAGACGGCCAAGACGGTTTTTGACAGTCTCAAATTAAGACGGCCAATGACCGTCTCTAATTGAGACGGTCCTTGACATTCTCAGATTACCAGTAAAAGACGGCCAAAGATCGTCTCTAATTAAGACGGTCTTTGACAGTCTCAAATTAAGACGGCCAATGACCGTCTCTAATAAAGACGGTATTTGACGTCCTCAATGACCGCTATAAGATGGCTAAAGACCGTCTCTAATTAAGACGGTCTTTGACAGTCTCAAATTAAGATGGCCAATGACCATCTCTAATTAAGAATCTCATATTACTAGTATAAGACGGCCAATGACCGTCTCTAATTGAGACGGTCCTTAACAGTCTTAGAGTAACAATAAGAGGGCCAATGACCGTCTCTAATACAGACGGTCTTTGACCATCTCAAATGGCCGCATATAAGACGGTCAGAGACAGTCTCTTTTCCAGACGGTCGATGGCCATCCTTTTTCTGCAGTTAACGACGGTTTTTGACCGTCTTAAATGATTTATGGACGTTCAAATTTTTAACACAATATCGAGGACGGTCAAGAGCCATCTAAAAGTTTAGAGACGGTTTACTGCCGCATATGCTGTGAGTAAACTTAGTAGGTTTACTAGTAACCCCAGTACTGAACTCTGGAATGCAATCTGTAGAGTCCTTGGTTACTTAAAAACAACCAAAGACTTGGGACTATTTTATTCAGAATTTCCTGTCGTATTGGAAGGATATACCGATGAGAGCTGGATATCGAGTGAAGGGGACAACAAGTCTACTAAAGGGTGAATATTCATCCTAGGAGGTGCAGCTGTATCTTGGGGATCCAATAAACAGACTTGCATAACGCACTCGACTATGAAGTCTGAATTTATAGCCCTGGCTGCAACAGGAAAAGAGGCTGAGTGGCTAAGAGATCTTCTATTAGAAATCTCTTTCTGTGTAAAGCCTATATTGGTTGTATCACTACATTGTAATTGTAAAGCCACATTAGCTAGAGCCTATAGCGACACATATAATGGTGAGTCTAGAGTCACTACAAGAAAGTAGGCCTTTAGCCTCAATTTTTTAGCCTCGGTTCAAAAAAAGGAGGCTAAATATGGTTTTTAGCCTCGGTTGTAAAGGAACTGAGGTTAAAAATTTATTTTTTGCCTCGATTGATGAGAAACTGAGGCAAAAAGTCTGCCCTATTGCCTCAGTTGGTGAGAAACCGAGGCCAAAAGTCTGACCTTTTGCCTCGGTTGGTGAGAAACTGAGGCCAAAAGTCTGCCCTTTTGCCTCAGTTGGTGAGCAACTGAGGCTAAAAGTCTGCCCTTTTGCCTCAGTTGTTGAGAACTGAGACCAAAAGTCTGCCTTTTGTCTCGGTTGGTGAGCAACTGAGGCGAAAATTCTGCCCTTTTGCCTCAGTTGGTGAGCAATTGAGGCTAAAAGTCTACCCTTTTGCCTCGGTTGTTGAGAACTGAGGCCAAAAGTTTGCCCTTTTGCCTCGGTTGATAAGAAATTGAGGCGAAAAGTCTGCCCTTTTGCCTCGGTTGGTGAGCCGAGGCCAAAAGTCTACCCTTTTGCTTCTGTTGGTAAGCAACTGAGGCTAAAAGTCTACCCTTTTGCCTCTGTTGGTAAGCAACTGAGGCTAAATGTCTGCCCTTTTGCCTCGGTTGGTGAGCAACTGAGGCTAAAAGGTCTGCCCTTTTGCCTCGGTTGTTGAAAACTGAGGCTAAAAGTCTGTCCTTTTGCCTCGGTTATTGAAAACTGAGGCTAAAAGTCTATCATTTTGTCTGGCCAAAAGTCTACCCTTTTGCCTCGGTTGTTGCAAACTGAGGGCCAAAAGTCTACCCTTTTGCCTCGGTTATTGAAAACTGAGGCCAAAAGTCTACCCTTTTACCTCGGTTGTTGAAAATTGAGGCCAAAAGTCTACTCTTTTACCTCGGTTGGTGAAAAACGGATACCAAAAGTCTGTCCTTTTGCCTCAGCTGATGAGCAACTTGGGCTAAAAGTCTGTCCTAGGAATTATACACTGCCCATGAGGTGGGTCCCATAAAGCTGAAGGTCCAAACCCATCAAGCATTCCGGCATACATTAATCAGCACCATCTGATTACAACAAACGGTTATAATGAATGCGGCCCACCACGTATTTGAAATAAACAATCCACATTCCCACATTCCCACGAACGTGCACGTGTGGAATGTGTACCATGTGTACCCTACATAAAAAAAACCCAAACCTCACTTCCTCCTCTCTGCTTCCATCAAAGCCCTCTCTCTCTCTCTCTCTCTCTCTCTCTCTCTCTCTCTCTCTCTCTCTCTCTCTCTCTCTCTCTCTCTCTCTCTCTCTGCTCCGATCCGATCCATTTCTAGGGCAAACCGAAAGGTCGAGCCCAGATCGGGTGGAAAAATCCTTTGTAGGAGGCGGGCGCCTACAACCTCTCCCTATCACCGGCCGAGCCCCCCTCGCCACCCTCGATCCCCTTCCCCAACCTCCAGCTCGATCTTCGGCCCTTTCGCCTTAGGCGCCGGCAAGCTTCTCTCATCGTCTTCGCCGGCAGTTCAGCTCCTCCTCCTCCTCGTGAGTCTTCTTCTATTCCTTTCCATCGATTTTTTTTTTTTTCGCTCACTGTCCTTTGTTAGGTTGCGTTTGGCTCTCACTTTGGGATTAGAAATTCTCGGTTCTGGAGATTCCAATTTCATTGTAAAATTTCCTGATATTCATGAAATGATACTCGTTTTGGTACAGAAGAGATCTTCCTTTCCGACACAACACTAAAGAAATACATTTTATGGTTCTTGCGAATCATGCTAAGAGTAGAAAAGTGTAAATTGCAGAATCATGAAACTTTCTTGTGCGCTTGCTAAATGGGGATGAGCCAACTGCTGCCTTAAATTTTTAGGGTTTGGAATTGTATGTGTTTCAAGTTTCTTGATGTTTGAGAAATTTATACGATGATTTGCTTGTTTGAAGTTGAGGCCATTTCTGTCTTTTTTATTGATTTCTTGCTGTACAATCTCACACGTAAGAGTCTTGTTACTAAAATTGCTTCAATGGAAATGGTGAGAGTCGGTCTCTTGTAGGTGATGAAATCAGTCTGATATTCATATTAGGGCCTGTTTGGATGTTTGTAAGTTATTTAAGTTGTAAGTGACTTAGAGGTAAGTCACTTACGGGTGAAAGTCACAGTTTCCGGTGGTGTGTCCATTTTTGCTTGCACATGGTCTTGGACGCTATTTCTGCTTGCACATGAACTTCCTCAAGAGGTTCTTTTCTGCCTTGTGCACCTCTGTCATCATTTTTAGATTTTTTTTTTTTTTTTTTGCTGAAGCATGTATAGGAATCAATACTTGGAGATGTTCCTCAGGATTATTTGTTGAGAATTTAATGGGTCCTTGTGCATCAGGACAGGGTTGGTTTCTTTGTGTGGGGCCCATGGTTGATTGATGTTAGCTACAATGGATTGGGTGCATGCACCAAAAATTTCCAGATTGGAAGATCCTAGCCATTTCAATTTGGTAGCTTTTCTGATGCATGCCTTTAGTAATTTTCTGTTAACCATCTACTTGTAGATCTATGAGATGCAAGAGTTAGGATCTTCCCTTGGGATTTATCTTGGATGTTCCCGTTTGATGTGGGGTTCATTGGATTAGTATGCATCACCAAACCATGGGACCCACGTGTATGGGATGTTCACATGGGGACCCTATAAATTTCATGTTCTGATGCATCAAGAGTCTGGACTTTTCAATTTTTCACATTGATTTCATTTGCCAACTGCTCTACAATGGTAAATGAATTTTTATAACATCTAATTGGGTGAGAGGTTTGCTCATCTGATACGTGCGGATGGCATAGCCCATCTACACGTCACATGCTAGTGGTTCCATTATGTGGATGCCCTGGAACAAAAATCAGGATGGTTCAAAGTAAAATAGTGAGTGACTCATATTTGAAGAGAGAAAAAAATCATATGGTTAAACTTATTTTCTCACTGCACTTTTTCACTTATGCTCCATACACAATTGAGTCAACGATTTCGGTGGTCCAGATTGCATTACGAGTATGCCATGTTATATGCAATTTACTAGTCATTTGTCTCCATTAGTTTGAAGACAATCGGGTTTAAAGACGTTCCTATATGTATAGCTTAAAGACAATCGTTGGTTCTCGCATCATCTTTCAATGATCCAAGCGTATATATGTAGGATTTATTGTGGATTGGAGGATCTTGGACAAAATTTTGTTAATTGGACTTATTTCCATCTTCAATCACTTTCCTTGCAGAGCCCTCGACCCACTTACCCTATCGCGCCATTGTCATCCCTAGTTAATCTCTCTGTTCTAATATAGATTCTTTTGTTGTTTTGATTCATGTAGGATGTGAAGACAAGCATGTCATGGATTTAGCCAATGTCTTTGTCGGAGCATCATTACAGAGATGAACATGAGTTTGTGATAATGGGCACTAGTACACTCTTGTGAAAGCAGCAATTTTTCAAGAACGATGTTGTAACAATATCATTCTTACCATAGAACAAGTGACCAATTGTTAGTTTCAGGAAGGTAAAAACCCAAATGCCTCATTCTTCATTTCACATTCCTCATCATGAATAAATGTAGGAAAGTGGGAAGACTATTGGAAATAGCAATCCCCAAACATGTTTCTCTATAAACTCGTTGTTTGCTAACTTGCTGTATGTGAGTTTACTTCCCTACGTACATGAAATCGGAGAAACTCCAGTGCGTCAAACATTTACAGAATTGGTGTTGGTTCTACAAGAAATGGGAAAACAGAAATTTCACCAGTTGGAATTCTGATTTTGACTCTGTTATGAAATTGCAGTTGGATAAAAATGGGATGCTTGTGATTTGGGCAATGCAGCCCATCTTTTCCAAATCAAGAAGCTCTTTTTCTTTCTACGAACCACTCCCTGGAAAGGGATTCATTGTGACCAAACTAATGGAGACAAATGACTATCTTTAAGCTTCAGGTAAGTGGTTGGTCAATCATTTGTTGTCTTGCTCAGGCCTTGACAAATAAATGGGCTAGGTTGCAGGGCCTGCTACGCATCCATACACACATTCATCTGCATTTCCTTTCTTGTTTGAGAGTTTCATTTCATTTCTACTTGTTGAGGTTGCAGGGCCTGCTACGCACAATTCAAATGGAGAATGCTGGTAGAGGCAATGTTGAACTTGCCATGTCAGTCTAACTCAGTCGAATTTTAGATCACCATTAATTAGTACTCGATAACCAATTTAAATGGGAAAATTTAAAGGGTTGTTCTTGAAATTCCTTTTGGAGGTGAAAGCATTTTGCTGTTATTCATAATTTGTAATGCAGTGAATTATGCATGGTTATATTTGTATTTGAATTTTGTTCAAAAAAAATATATATATTTGTATTTGAATTATTGTTCTTGAAGTTTTTCATCTTAGTTTGGAAGAAAACCTTCATGGTACATTGTTCAACTCTATTGAATAAATTGTAGGTAGATTGGATTTAATCTTCCAGTTGCTGATCTTTTCCATCATTTGTGTTGTTAGGGAAAAAAGATCATGTTGTCCTTAGTTGGAATAAGAGATATAAGATTGCTATCAATGTAGCTGAGGCACTTGATTATCTACATAGCCGCAGTGCTTAGTCTGTTATCCATAGGGATGTGAAATCATCGAACATCCTTTTGGCCGATGATTTTGAGCCACAGGTCTTGCATTTTTCTTTTATGTAGCTGAACTGATATGTTTGTTATGTAGTATCATCATTGTCTTTAGCCATTCAAAGTGAGGACACTGACTATATCACCATCATTTGACTTGTAGAATACAAATGACCATATTGCTTGGGACTGAGAGTGATGAAGTGCAAGTGCAAAATGCATTACCCACCGTATGTTCTGTTGGCAAAACACTGTTTCGATATTACGCTTTGAGGTATGCCATATCAAATGCATATGCTTCCATAGGTCATTTAATTTCCTGTGGCATGTCTTTGCCTATCTGTCTCTTTCTCGGATAAGCTCGATGTGGTTGTACAACAGCATTCTGCAGTTTATCAGCTTTCGGAGGACATGCATTCTGAAAGCTTTCTCTGAGTTTGGGAGTGGAGAGAAAAAAGAAGCCACCTTTGTTATTCCTGAGCTTAGGAAGTTGTCAGCTGATGGCAAAGCTGGCAATCTCACCGTCTTACTTTTTCTTCAGGGGAAGCTGCAATTACTTCCAGTGAAAGTGATCTGCTCAAAGACCAATTCAATCTGCATCTTTTCCATGTAATTTTTATTTCTATTTTCTTTCCTTTTTCTCTGATGAACTGACTTGTTATGTTGGTTGGTAGACTTATACTACTTTATGCATGCAATGCAGAGAACTACATTGTTATCATTGTTCATAGGCTTCTTTTCCATGGACCATATTCGTTAGGTGCGCAGAACTAATTTAGAATGTTGGTTGGTCATAATATGTCATATGGGGGATGCAAAGAACCACATGTTTTACCTGCATTTTACATTGTTGTCATGGTTCATGCTCTGGAGTGATTAGAAAAAAAATAATCTAAAAAGTTGGCAAAAATCTCGCTACAGTTCAATAACTGTTTTGATACATTACTACAATTGGATTACCCATATAACATGCTTTTGTGCATGTGTTGTTGGTGCCTGCTTGTATATGTTTCTGGTTGAGTGCTATAATATGCCTGCTTGCATACCTTTCTGTTTCCAGTGCATTGCATTATTTATTTTTACCAATGAGATTAATCACCCTCAATCCTTTAAAAAAAAAAAAAAAAAACATGTGCCGTTTGGAACTCTTTATTTTAAAAAATGCTTAGTTCTGTTACCAAACACCTATATAGGAATTAATCTCACTCTAGATAGCAGTAATTATATATTAGAGATTTTGATCTCCAATGCATAAAATCAATCATTACATTGAACAATTAGATCAACTCACTTTTTTGGGTGACTACCAAACAGGGCCTTGAGTATAAAATAAACATGCAAGTCTAATTTTTATGAATCACTCCTCTGACATGGTGGTGTATTGGTTTCTCTTGCAGGTGGAGTAAACATCGATGGACGCCTTCTTGATAAAGTTCTTCCCAGTCGTCTATCGAAAGACCAAAGATCCTGGTTTGGACAGCAATTACTACAAATATGACAACCATGGCCTTCAGCTATTCACATCATCATTGTATTTGGCCGGCTTAACTTTAACCTTCTTCGCATCCTACACCACAAGAAACCTCGGTCGGATGCTGACCATGCTCATTGCAGGGATTTTCTTCATCATTGGTGTGGTGCTAAATGTAGCTGCCCAAAACCTTGCCATGCTCATTATAGGAAGGATCTTCCTGGGGTGTGGAGTCGGCTTCGCTAATCAGGTCTTTTTCTAGTTTCACTTCCGATTCCTGGGGCATGACCATTTTTATCCCCTTTTGTAACCACGACATATGTAGATTCCCATTAAAATGGCATTCACCTTGCTTCGCTAGCAGTGTCATTACTAATATCAAGATTCACGGATTTTTGGTGCAACATAATATCTACAAGTCTGATAATTCATTGTTGAATACATGCCGATATTTCACTGGCAGTTTCAAGGTATTTTTAAAAAATCTTTTTCTTTTCTTTTGTTTTTGTTGATTGGCTAGTAAGCAAGGTTCAAATCTGAGACCTCAATGCTGAAATGCACTCTGTCTGCCATTGATCTACTGGCTCAAATTCTTGCAGTTTTGCTACCATCTATTTTTTATTTTCCTTTTTTATTTTCTTGCTGGTAAGATCTTTTTTCTGATTGTTGTGGATGGTTATATTCCTTCTTGTATGTGTCTACCGACAAGATCCGTTCCTTGGTAGTTCAGCTAATTTGAATCTGCAACAAGTTGCTAGAAATAGCAGCTATCTTGATGTTGAATTCATCGATCCAGTGATTATGGCCGTTAGCAAAGGAAAGCTTCCACTGCTGATGAGGCGATGACACACCAAATCTCTCCCAACTACAGCTCCAACATGTTGGCTGATTTCTCTGAGATGGACCAGAGGCTTCAGTTGTTGAAGTCAAGATCTAGCAATCTGAATTAGAATCCAACGATGACGGTTGATCAAAGCTTCAGTTGTTGAATTCTTTTTTATTTTTTTTCCCAGATTTCTATTCCAAATAGAAACTAAAATTTCAATTTGAAAAGTGGGTATGATTCTCATGTTTTTCTCCAGGAGTTATTACCTTATGAGAACAAAAATGCAAGCCATTTGATCAATGGCCACTGAATATGCATAGGTTTATGAATGAGTTAAAATAAATGATTTAGCCTCGATTATTGATAAATGATGTTAGAAATTGATTTTAGCCTCAATTGATGTCAACAAAGGCCAAATCTATCTTTAGTCTCAGTTTTGCCTTAATTACCTAAACTGAGACTACAACTCTTGTGGCTAAAGGCTTTAGCCTCGGTTGTTGAGAACCGAGGTTAAAAATAGATTTAGCTTCGGTTGGAGGCAATTGAGGTTAAAATTTGGATTTAGTCTCAGTTGAAAATAATGGAGGCTAAAATTTTGATTTAGCCTCATTTCAAGAAAATTGAAGCTAAAAAGGTTTTTAGCCTCACTTGAAGAACTGAGACTATAAAAGTCATTTTAGCCTCGGTTGCTAAAATTGAGGCTAAAGCCTTTAGCCACGGGGGTTTCAACCTCGGTTTGGATAACTGAGGCAAAACTGAGGCTAAAGGCTTTAGCCTCAGTTTTTAACCTTTTTAGCCACAGTTCTGAACTGAGGCTAAAAACCCCTTTTCTTGTAGTGAGTCTTCGACATGATTATGTCAGACAATTGATTCGAGATGGAATCATTACTATTTCCTATGTGAAATCAAGTAATAACCTAGCAAATCCTTTCACTAAACCTCTACCAAGAGAGGTAGTAAAAGCTACATCTAGAGGGATGAGATTGAAACTCTTCAACCAAAGTTCCACCAGTGATGGTAACCCAACCTAAAATCAAAAAATCTCTAAATTTGGATTTAATGGATAATATGTGAAAAGTTTTCAACACTAAATAATAAAATCTCATCCATAATATATAAGTGTTGAGCGTTACGAAAGAGGGTTAAGTCTGAGAACTTGAGTTTGAGAACTCTTAATGAAATCCAGTCTATAGGACACGTGTCTTATAGTAACGGAGACAATAGAAGGATTTCACCTATATGAATGTAAAGATGGTGCCGTCTTTCATGAGAGTTAGAAGTTTTCTCTCAGGATCATTCACGAATTAGGATAAGCACATGACTATTAAATGTGCTGAGCAAGATTGTAGGAATTCTAACAAATACATATCGAATATTTGTGTGGTTTCTCCAACTCTGTTATCTAGGAATAACTGGTTCAAAGCTGCTGTTACCAGTTATTTCGACAGAGTTCTGATATACTTACACTAAAGAAATATTAAAATCGAAAGATATCTTTCTTTATGCATATAAGTTGATTATTCATGCAGAAATGTTTAATTGAGAAAATATATTTTTAAAAAAAAATCAAGTGGCGGTTGTTATAAAATATTGATTTTATAAAATATATTTTAAAATAAAATATAATAGAAAATATATTAAAAAGTTTTGTACAAAGCTTTTTGGGGGTTTTTAAGAATAGTCCCATATGGGAAACGGAAGAGAAAAAAAAGTGATTTAAATGAAAAGTATGGAGTACCTTAATATTTACCTACCTAGTTTGAGGACCATGAGACTTGTACGCATTGGAACACCCGCGCTCATGCTCGGGCACGGGCTTGGTCTCGGTCTCGGTCACGGGCACGAGCTCGGTGCGAAGGCGTGGGCAGGGGCATGTGAGGCAGTGTGGCTGTAGAGGCGCTAGTGGCGCACTTTGCACTTCGCACGTGTCGCTCCCTTCGCGAGTGGCTGGTTAGCAGAGAGACTAGAGGACTGCGAGAGAGATCTCTTAGTATAAATAGAGGGACTGAAAAGAGCTGTTGCAGTAGAAACTGTAACAGTTGTGCCATAAGTGTAGAGACCAGTCATAACTGCTGCATGGCTAACCCAACAGCTAGAAAACGGTTAGCTGTTGTCTCACAACAGTCACATGCAACAGTGGTTATGGCTCATGCACAACAGTTAGAAAACGGCCATAAAACGACTAGTTTTCCAACAGCCAGAAATGGCTTAATGGAATTTAAGTCTCTGGACCATAACCCCTCAGCCACCATAGCCTATAAATAGAGGATCTGGATGGCTTTCCAAACCATCTCAATACATTCCAGCAAACTCATACGAACTGAGACAGCCAGCCCCACTCCACTCCTATACTCCAGTGATTCCAGCAACATAGCAAGACTTGAACCTTAGCTTGAAGAATATACCAGCGATGTGGTCTAGAACGACAATTTAATTGAACCAATAGCTGAAAAACAAGAAAAATGGACCAGTGCAGTGATCTCAAATACATCTTCTTCTCTCTTTTTCTTTTTAGGATTTTTCTTTTCATTGTATTTTCTACCAGACTGAGTGTACCAAAGTTCAAATAGGTGGGCCTTCGTGTTTGCTGAACGCAGACCTACACCAAGCTCGTCGTATCTTAGAAGTAGTTTGCCTGTAACCTATCAGCATACTCAAATCACTTGAGTATGGACAAATAACGCTTTAAGGACAGCGTTTCAGACGTGCCTCAGCCTGCCCATATTCAAGCTGATTTTTTATTTTCAGTTTCCACATTATACAAAAATAAAATTCATTCGTATAATTCCAACACCTTTGACCTCCTATTAAAATTCTCGTAAGTTTACCACTAAAGCACGATCACGGTGCAGCAACCTAACTTCTAGCACAAGAACTTC